>ML661352.1:197434-356553 GCA_007570785.1 Antilocapra americana | reverse complement strand
GTGTGTGTGTGTGTGTGTGTGTGTGTGTGTGTGTGTGTGTGTGTGTGAGAGAGAGAGAGAGAGAGAGAGAGAGAGATTTTTGTCTGTCTTTTCTCACTCTCTGTAATTATTTGGAGATTCTTTTATGTGTGTGTGCTTCAGTAGTGAATTCCTTTTTTATTGCAGAGTAACAGTCCATTGTGTGAATGTACTACGATTTATCCATTCATCTGCTGATAGACATTTGAGTTGTTTCCAGTTTTTGGCTATTAAAGATAAAGCTCCTAGCTACATGAAAAAATAATAAGTTTATTGGCTAAAGAAGGAATGGGATGTGTTAAAAATAGCAGTTAATATTTCTGGATATTTATCTTAAGTGTCAAGCTATAGAAGTTGAGTGCTTAATGTACACTAACCCAGTTAATCCACACAAACCTATGAAATCTATTTTACTGTTATCCTGGTTTTACATATGAAGAAACAGAGGAAAGTAGCTTAGGAGCTTGTCTGAGTCATTGGTTAGTTGATGCTAAGAAGGATGTACATTTATTTAGTTCACATGTACTTTTTCCTAACCATACATGGTATTTTTAGAAACTATCCTCCTGGCTTCAAATCAGAGTTCATAGATTTGCCTTATACTTGTTTCTTTTCAAACCCACCTCTGCATTCTTAATACAAAAGTGGATTCACCAGAGTCCTTCATTAAGTTGCATTATATAATTAGACACTGAACTTTTACTTCTTTTAGTTTTAAATTTTGTATATTCATGTTACTTATCTAAAATTATAACTGAAACTAATTGAACTACAGTCATAATTTTTAAATGCATAGAGAAGAGAATTTCAAGAAGAGTTACCACTTCAACCAGCTTTAACCTTGAAGAGATCTTTTTTCTTCGAAACAAAATGAAACAAAATCATTCTAATTGTTCTAGGAGGCAGACAATATTTCACTTAGCTGTTGCTAAGGTCATGAAACATCACTGCCAATGAAAATCTATGCCCCTGTCTTTTGGAAATAAACCTAGGAGGGCTTCAATTCTTGACAATGATGAATTCAAACGCGGACTTCCCAGATGCTTGCTCAGAGGAATCTGTCCGACTGCAGAGATGGGATCTCCTCGTGCACTGCTTTAAATGACATTGGTCTCTGGTTATTACTTTCTTAAAAATCCAATTTTTTCCCTGTGACAATTCTGCTAAAAATATGATAAAGTTACAGTTAGTGACATGACCAGACAGATTGCACTGCCTGAGCACATAAATCAACTCTCTCTTGCTCCCACCATGAATCAGATTTGAGTCCTAAAAGATCACTCTTTTTTAATAATTTTCCTGGAAAGTGAGGTATGTGTATATATAGCCAACAGAGCTTCTGGGGCTTTCTGAAAGTGTCTGTCATTCCCTTCCACCAAGGACTTGAGTTGATCCGCCAAAGTCATTATTAATTTCTCTGATTCATTGAAGATTACCCGTTCACGAGTGACAAGGCTGCCTTGCCTGAGTTCTGAGTCACCAGCCACGCCTGCTGCCTAAACCTCCTTCTTCATGAGGAGAAATGCAAATAGACCTTTACTAAATTAAAAAAAAAAAAAACAAAGATTTTGTTTTATTCCTAAAGGACTGTTATTTTATATATAATAATGAAGATGGAAGAGGGCAGGTTTAGACAGCCTTGTTGAGAATGAGATGGGAATTTAATTATGCTACTGTCATGCCATGGTAATAATTAAGTCCCTGGCGTGCTGAGTGCCAGAAGCTGGCCGAGCACTTTGAGTCTGCTTTCTTGGTTCATCTTCATGGTTCTCACATCATCTCTTTGGGACGCGGTGGAAAGTTCCGTTCAGCCAGTGTAAATTAAACTACTCTGATTTTTACTCTGTATGTGTCCTCTCTCTAGTTTTCAAGGGCACATTCTAAAACAAGGCTCCTAAGTGAGCATTCCTGTCACTTCCATTTTACAGAGTCTGAGTCCAAGACTCCTGTAGATGAAGGTATGACCCTGAGGTCAGCACCTCCTCACAAGGCTCAGGTTGCAGCCTTATTCTGTCCTGCTCATGTGGGCTCTTTTCAGTAACATTGTTGCTGCTATTGTTTTAAGTGCATTCCATGATATCCTAATGTAAGTTACTATTACTGAGTTTTCTACTGTTCAAATATTGGTTTGCAACCTTGCATTGACAAAGAAGCCTTTGTGATTTATAGTTCCATTTTTTTTTTAATTTTCTTTATTTTATTGTGTTGGCTTTGCCATACAATGACATGAAACCACCATGGGTTTACATATGCTCCCCTCCAGAATCCCCCTCCCTCCTCCCTCCCGATTCCCTCCCCCTGGGACATCTCGGTGCACCAGCCCCGAGCATCAACCCTGGGCTGGCGATTGATTTCACATATGATAATTAACATGTTTCAATGCTTTTCTCCCATATCATCCCACCCTTGCCCTCTTCCACAGAGTCCACGAGTCTGATCTATACACCTGCGTCCCTTTTGCTGTCTCGCATGCAGGGTTCTCGTTACCATCTTTCTAAATTCCATATATATGCGTTAGTATACTATATTGTTGTTTTTCCTTCTGGCTTACTTCACTCTGGATAATAGGCTCCAGTTCCATCCACCTGAGTAGAACTGATTCAAATGAATTTTTTTTAATGCTGAGTAATATTCCATTGTGTATATGTACACAGCTTTCTGACATGGTATTTTCAAAATCAAACTTAGGGTGGGTGTACTGATAGAATGTTCTAGAATGAGAAGTGGACAGTCTCATAGCAAGATCTGAAATTAGTTTGGAATTAATGGAGAGATTGGCAGACCAGATGCTCTCCCAAGAGAAGCTTAAATAAGGATGATGCTTAGAATCATACCTTCGAGAAAAGTTTAAAAGAAACTGCCAGAAGTTGTTCACCAAGGAGAAGATTTGAGTCGATTCGGGCAGTGTTGGGTGAAAGAGTTGGGGTTATAGACTGTGTTTCAAATGTAGGAACCAGAAGCAAAATATGTGAGTTAGAGGGAGAGATGTTTTTAGCTCAATATAAAGATTAATGATGCCAGAAAAATTTAAAGGTCTATTTTTGGAAAACAGTGGCTTCCCCCTGCTTTCGAAGCATAAACTGAGGCAGGATGGAGACATAATGGAGAAAAGGCATGGCTGTGGCCAGAGCAGGTAGTCCAGGGCCGAGGCCCCGTGGAGTGCCGCTGGATGTGTGGACTCACAGAGCATCACAGCACAGCAGACACAGGCCCTGACTGAGCCGCGCCTGTCTGCAAATTGTGAGTGTTATATGCTGTTGTGACTGCGATGTGCTTGAAGCTCAGAGTGCACAGGTGTCCTCTGTGGTTATGTATCTTAACCAGTGGATATCCAAATTAGAATTATGATGTGGGTTTAAAAGAAAAAAAAATTCTAAAAATGACAGACCTGAAAAATTGGAAACCAGCTCTAAGATCCCTTTTATTAATGCTAAGATTTAGTGGTTTTGTGACAAGCAATTTAATTGATGTATGAACTATGTGAAGATTTATAAGATTATAGAAATGCCTGAAAAACACAGGATAATGAAAAAGTAATGGGTAAATACGGTATTTGTTCTTTAACTCTAAAAGAAAGTCAAAGATTTGCAGTTGTGTTTTGTTTTTCCTTAATCAAAAATGTTAGCTTTAGACTGGGAGCCAAATAGTGAAAGTCTGATTAAATTAGTCACAATATACATGCTATGATAGTTCAATTTGCTGACTGATTTGTTTTTAATTTAATACTGAGGATAGTTCAGAGTCAAGTTCATGAGATATTTAAAACCACAATATAAAATTTCTCCAGACAAAAAGTTTATTGAAATTCTATTCTGCTTATTGTATTTGTTCCCCATTTCAGCCATTGATACATTCTCTCATTAGAGTGATGAAGAGTAACATGTTGGCCCAGGGAAGTCCCTTTTAATACCTGGTTTCATATCAATTATTAAAAATTAGCATTTGTCCTAGAAAATTAAAAAAGATTAAGTGAAGTATTAGTCACTCAGTCATGTCCAACTTTTTGGGACCACATGGACTGTAGCCCACAGGCTCCTCTGGCAATGGAATTCTTCAGGCAAGATTACTGGTGATTCATTTCACATATGATAATTTACAAAAACCAACACAGTAATGTACAGAAAATAAATAAATAAAAATTCTACATTCAAAAAAAAAAAAAAGATTACTGGAGAAGGTAGCCATTCCCTTCTCCAGGGGATCTTCCTGACCCAGAGATTGAACCTGAATTTCAGGCAGATTCTTTACCATCTGACCCACCAGGGAAGCCTGTAATGTCACCCTAATTCTCATGAACTAAAGAACTGGGGTCACCATTTAGTAAACACACACATACACACTTTACCCTGAGATAATGAGGCACATTTGCATTTTTATTTATATGCATGCATATCACCCCTCCTTTTTTTTTTGCATTTATATAATTGGTTTTCACTTACTCAATAATTTGAATGCCTGGTATGTTCTAGAAAATCATTCATATTATTAAGATAATAATATAAAATACAACTTTATGTTGCTTATTCATAAACTATTATTTTCTTTCAAGATATCTGCACAGTACAGTTCTCAAGGATATTTTCGTTAAAGGGGCAATAAGATGCTATTTGGCACTTTAACCACCTCCTCGGGCACTGCCATTCTGGAACATCTGTCTCACCATTTGGCTAATAGATGCTGGGTCTTTTTCTTTCCCCCAAGATTCAAAGTTGCAGAAGCTTTTAGTTACTTCACAAAGCCTCTTTGATGGCTTAGGCATGTTGAGAAAACATTAAGTAAAGGGGAAGCAAGCTGTTCGTAAGAGGTCTTTTTAACAGTGAAGAAAATGTTCATTAAAAATGTATATAGAATGGTAACATCTAAGTAGCTCAGGGTCCCTGGTAGTATAGCTTCAAATGACTCTGAATTGCATGTCTTTGGATGTCTCACCCCATGTTTCCATCTCCAAGCATCCATTACGGACAATGATCACTGCGATTATACTTGCAAACCCCACTCTGGACTTAGTTCCTTGCAAGGCTCGTCTGAGCCTTAGAAATGTCTTCCATAGATGATTCAAAAATATCCCTCTCCTTTTACTCCTTACTGCAGTTTTGCCAGCAGACTATCTCAGAACAAATCGAATCATCCATAAAAATAGCAGCATGCATGTGCTTAAAAGCAAACAAGGGCTTTACAGTCACCTTAATGTCATTCCTTACAATAATTTCCATATCAAGGCAAGTAAGAGACTGAGGAAAAGAGCGATAGTAGTTCTAGCAAGCAAACTGATAGGCAACGATCTCATGATGTGAGCCCAGATATGGTGTTAGAATTAAATTCTGTGGTTTTGTAGCTTCACATTGGTATCTGTCTCTGATGTTACTAAAAATGTCAAAATTAATGAATTGATTTGGTAATCTCTGTGCCATTCAACTTTTTAAGCACTGGGAACATAGTGGTGCTATTCTAGTTCTCGTGGAAGTTTGTTTTTAAGGGAAGGTAAGTAAAATCAAGGGCTTCTCAGGTGGCATGAGGGTTAAGGATCTGCCTGCCAATGCAGGAGACACAGGAGAGGGGTGGGTTCGATCCCTGGGTTGGGAAGATCCCCTGGAGAAGGAGATGGCAACCCACTCCAGTGTTCTTGCCTGGAGAATCCCATGGATGGAGGAGCCTGGTGGGCTATAATCCATGGGATCGAAAGAGTTGGACATGACTGGGCACTCACGCGTACATACACACACACAAGTAAAATCAAGAAACAAGATATGGTAACAGAAGTGAGCATGAATGCTGGGACTGTGGGGGAACCAGTGTCAATGGGGTTGATCTCTGGGAGGATGTAGCTTGATTTCAAGAAGAAGCCATCCGAAAGCAACCTGGAGCACAAGGCTGTCCTGAGAGGGATCAGCTCCTGCAGGGGCCCCGAGGGAGAACTCATCAAGGGACCCGACACACACACACACACACACTCACACACACACTCTATTGTGATATGTGTGGAGTGTGGATCGGTCAGAACTGGAGGAACTCATGGGAGGAGATATGAGACCAGAGCACATATCTATAGAAAACTCTCCCGTTTCCCTCATCTGATATAGAAATAATTCTCCCAGAAAGGGTAAGAAAAGCATCTGAGGTCACAAATCTGATCTGTGGACCATTCGCGACTCTTTCACTCAATAGTTTCCCCCACTCGACTGTGAGCAACAAAGACAAGAACCAGTCTGGCTTTCCCCCCACTGCATGTTTTCAGTTGTTAGCCGAGAGCCTTGGTCAGTAGTCTTCAACATGTATTTTTAAAATAGATGAATGGGTGAATAAATAATGCCTATTTAAATTTTAGTTTTAAAAGTGTTTGACAACCACCCATCTGTTCTATTTCTCTGAGTCTGGCATTTTCAGATTACACATAAGTGAGGCCGTACAGTATCTGTCTTGTTCTGTCTGATTTATCTCACTTAACTGAATGCCCTCAGGATTCACACATTTTGTCATAAATGACATGGTTTCCTTCTTCTGTGTTGCTGAGGGTGGGAGTAGGGAGTGGGGAAAATGGGTGAAAGAAGTCAGGACGTGCAAACTTCTGGTTGTATAAGTTCTGAGGATGTGATGGACACCACGGTGACTACAGTTAATAACACTGCATGATACACTTGAAGGCTGATAAGACAGTAGATCTTGAAAGCTGTCACCACAAGAAAAATAATTTATACCCATGTGAGGCAATGGATATTAACTAAACTTACTGTCGTAATCATTCTGTAGTGTGTGTATGTATCATCAAATCAGCATGTTGCATACCATCAGATAATTCAGTCCTAATCCCCCAGTGCCTTAGAACGTGATCCTGTTTGGGACTGGAGATCGGGTTTGAAGAAAGGTCATTAAGGTAAAGTGAGGTCATCTGGAGAAGGGGCCCTATCCAATAAGACTGGATTATTTTATTTTTATTTTGTAATTATTTTATCCTTTTTATTTTTGTTGAAGTATAGTTGATTAACAATGTTGTGTTAATTTCTCTGTGCATCAGTGACTTATATATATATATGTCTGAGTGTGTGTGTATATATGTATATGTATATACATTCTCTATTTCATTTTCTTTTCCATTATGGTTTATTACAGGATGTTGTACTTAATTCCCTGTGCTGTACAGTAGGACCTTGTTGTTTGTATATAATAGTGTGCATCTGCTAATCCCAAACCCCCAGTCCTTCCCTCCTCTCCCTCCTCTCCCCCTTCGCAACTGTAAGCCTGTTCTTGTTATGTAGGTATGTTGATTTGTCTTAAAGTTTAGATTCCTCATGTAAGTGGTAATACCGTGTTTGTCGTCTTCTTTCTGGCTTGACTTCACTTAGGATGATAATCTCTAGGCCTATCCGTCTTGCTGCAAATGGCAACATTTCATTCTTTGATGGCTGAGTCATCTTCCTGTGTGTGTGTGTGTGTGTGTGTGTGTGTGTGTGTATCACGTCTTTATCCAGTCATCTGCTGATGGACATTTCGGTTCATTCCATGTCTTGGTTGTTGCAAATAATGCTGCTATGAATATTGGGGTGCATGTATCTTTTTGAACTATGATTTTATCTGAATTTATGTCCAGGAGTGGGCTTGCTGTGTCACATCGTAGCTCTAGTTTTAGTTTTTGAGGAACCTCCCTTCTGTTTTCCATCACGGCTGCACTAATTTACATTCCAAACTGGTATCCTTTTAAAAGAAGGAGGTTAGAACACAGACGCACACATAGACCAGGAGCAAAAACAGGGAGACAGATCAAGGAGAGGGGCCTGCTGAGACACTGACCTTGCTGGCATCCTCATCGCCGCCTTCTAGAACTCCAAGAAAACACGTTTCTGTCGTTTTAGCCATCCCGCTCTTTGTATGGCCACCCTAGGGGCCAGTACATGTGCCAATAAGAACGATGCTCTGGTGACTCCGTGGGCTCTAAGCACCATTGCTAATGCGATCATCACACATGGTTCTTGGGACGTCAGGCATGGTGTCCGTTTGGAGCACATGATGCTTATTCTTTCTTTTGTGCTGTACTAATTTATTCTTCCAAAGCAGGATTGTACTCATTTTCTTTTTTCATCCCCAATGCCCCTCACATGCCCCAGAACACTGTAGACGGTTGGCTTACAAACTTTCTTTTGCATAATCAATGGAAACTTGTCTCTGAATGAAATCACATCTGGAATCTCAACTATTAAAGTTAATAGTAATAATAAATAAATAAAAAGCAGGTCTGTATGAAGGAGGAGTGATGTAAAACCTATATTCAGGATCCTCTGGGAGAAGAGCCAACAAGTTGTGTGTCTGTAGAAAGAGATGAATTTGAAGGGATTGGCTTCCATGATTGTGCAGGCTTGGTAAGTCCAAGTCTGCAGAGAGGGCCAACTATCTGGAGACCCAGGGGAGAGAGGCTCTTTGAGCAGGAGGAAGGGAAAGTGTAAGGCACTAATTATTGATAGCAACACTATGAGAGTGTCAATAATAAATATGCAATGCCACCAGCCTGGTATATTAATTCAAGGAGCTATATATCCATCTATGCATCTTCCGAGTTGCAGGAACTCTAACCCCTGATTACACAAGGTTAGGATAGAGACCATGGAAACAGAACTTCTTACAGCAACAGGGAAGTGAGCTGTGGTTTCCTAGCCTGGGAAGGATATAGTCCAAGAGGTGGAGACAGAGCTGAGAGGCTGGAGAAGACCACGTGGAACTCTCAGGAGACACACACCCACTCCTCCAGTTCAAAAACAGGCATTCCTGTATCGACATTTGGTAGCCTTTTCTCCCAATCCACAGAAAAGTCCGCAAACCCTAGAATATCAAGACTTTTAAACTATCTTGCCAAGCATTTCAAACATCACTCTTTGTAATGTCATCTTGGGGGTCTACCGTGTTGTTTGTTCATTTTTCCTACGTAGCGAGGGCCTCAAGGCATGTCTCTGCCATCAGCACAAGACCCAGGGGTGCTTAGCAGCACAGATAGGAAGGCTTGTCAGTCGGGGAAGAGAGTCATTTGCCATCAGGGTTCCTCCTCCTTCAATATCGCTCAGACCCTCCAGTGGCTTCATATAGCTCCAGCCTAGGGCTCAGGCACAGACACGAGTGCTGCTTGCAATTTAATTTTCTTCTGCTGCTGAAAAGATTCATTTATATGATGAAAGGATATTTCCAAGGGTTGAATAAGTTTCATGCCGATGCACATCTATCCTGGAATACCTGGCCAGTGTTTTCTTTCACTTCAGCCCGTGACACTGATGTGAGACAATTCTCTCCCTTAATGAGTCTTCCTTCACTGTATGTATTTAATACAGAATGGGACACTGTTAAATGATGACTCCATGTTAAAGAATGCCCTAGATAGAAATTCACCCAACCTGGCCTGTAGGAAGGGGAAAAGTTCATTTAAAGTAACTGATTAAGGATTTGACAATGGTTAGATTTTCCCTTACAGAAATTTATTTGTGCTGAGGTTAGCAGATTGGGACTTAAGATGATATCCCATGAAAGAAATCCTTCAAGCACTGATTTAGTCAACTTATAGAATAGTTAAAGTATAAATATTCTAAATTTTGCTTATGAAACTAAGCAGTCTAATAAAATCTGTGAACTCCTTATGCCTGAGCTGTGAAAAGTATTTCAGTGTTATTTCTGGGTTACGAGACGATGTGACTTCCGTCACTCAGCTGGCATGATGTATTGGTGACAATGGTGACTGTCCTGAAATCTAATAGGGTTTTGCATCACCTGTGAGAGGAAATATCCAGAATTGTCATGCATGGCACTATCAATCTGAGAACAGTATCTAGAGACCTATTTTTCTTTCAGTGGTAAATGCATTAGCATCTTAAACATATCCTATGCCAGTTGAGATTTTAATTTGCCAGAGACTCGGTGAAGGAAACTCATAAGCAGTGCAGTGAAAATGATACAAAAATAAAGACATCTGAATTTTTTATTTCTATAGTGAGCACAGAGGAGGATTAAAATAACATTTCCCTTCTGTCTGTTCTCTACAAATAATTTTTTTTAGGATCTGCATTGTGTGCTTTGCTACCTTAAGAAGACACTGACAAGGAATCACCTGGATCTTTCCTTATGGGCTTCTCATGTGGCTCTGGCCACTGTGAGGGTAATCCCAAGAATCACTGTCTAGATCAGGAAGACGAGCTTGCAAGCGTGGGTAATAATTCCAGGGCGAGACAGGTGGTACCAATGGAGGGAACTCGCCTCTGCTGTCCAGGGTCAGCTCCTCTGAGACGCAGGAGTAACTGACTTCTCTCAAAACTTCTTTTTAACTTAGCTTTTCATATGCTTTGGTGAAAACCTGTCACTCGTCACTGCTCAGTCTCCAGAGAAACTGATTTTCTTGTTTTCTTAATTGTGAAAGCACTTGAGAAGTAATGTCTAAGTTCTCTTTCTCGATGGTCTTGGTCATTTGATACTTGGCTTTTTTCCTGATGGGCCCTCACCTGCGTCTTGGTCACCTACCAGCTCCCTTCAGGGTGAACAGGTTAAAAAAAAAAAAGTCAGTGAGAGAAATGTTTCCCATTTGTTGATTATTGTGATATAAACTCTCCCCCAGAAGAGCTTTAAGAGCAAGCAATTTTAGAGAAAGAGAAGATACAGCTTTCATTAACATAGAAAATCTCAATGAAGACATTCAAAAATTGTCCCTGGGCTTCATGAAAGGCAAGCTTATCAACCCCTAAATATGTTATTTCAATTTGCATGTGTACTGGTGGTCAAGTCCATTCATCTCAAGAATACAGGATTTTAAACTATAATTATGTTTGAATAAACATAAAATAGAGCAGAATATGGAGGCATTTTTAGACTCGTGTTATCTCTCATCTTAATATGAATTGCTGTCAACTTTGATACTGGTCATGCTAGAGAACAAAATGGCTATTTTCATCAAAGTGCCTGCAATTGTTAATTGAGTACCTGCTACTTGCCAGGAACTCTTTTACTTATTAAAGGTGTGAGAGTCCTCAAAATACTGTAAATGCATGTGCACAGAACTCAGAGGGTAGAGAAGGAAGCGGACATGGAAAGTCACAGAAGTCAGTGATACCTACACTGCAAAGGGAGCAGGAGAAGGAGGTGATCGGGAGAAGCTCTGGTCTAATTGGGGCTAGGGGGACAGGTAAGCTAAGCTTGGGGGGAAGACCCCCAAACTGAGCTCTGAAGGGCTAGTGGCTGGTCACCAAGCTTGCAGAACTAAAAGTTCAACTGGTCGAGAAGACAGGCGCCCTACTGAGAGGCTGCTGTGCACATTTTTGCTTCCATCCAGTATTGTCAATTTTATAACATTTCTCCTCATTTGACTGCAAGGTGTCCCTGATCCACTTGGTTATTTGGCTTGATGGAAGTGAACCTCCTAAAACATGGGATCGGATAAAAGCATGAGAGCATTTTATTTTTTATTGTTTTATTTATTTTATTATTATTTTATTATTTATTGTTTTATTTTTTATTGTTGTTGTTTACTCGCTAAGTTGTGTCTGACTCTTGGTATCCCCTTGGACAGCAGCACATCACGCTATTCTTCCTCTAGTATCTCCCAGAGTTTGCTCAGATTCATGTCCATTGAGGTGGTGATGCTTTCTAACTGGCTCATCCTCAGCTGTCCCCTTCTCCTTTTGCTGTCAGTCTTTCCCATCATCAGGGAGTCTGCTTTTCCAATGGGTCAGCTCTTCTCATGAAGTGGCCAAAGTACTGGAGATTCACCTTTAGCATCAGTCTTTCCAATGAATCTTCAGGATTGATTTCCTTTAAGACTGACTCATTTGATCTCCTGCTGTGCAAGGGACTCTCCAGAGTCTTGTCCAACACCACAGTTCAAAATCATCAGTTCTTCATTACTCAGTTTTTTTTTTGTTTGTTTGTTTGTTTTTTATGGTTCAACTCTCATATCCCTACATGACTACTGGAAAAACCACAGCTTTGACTTATATGGACCTTTGTCAGCATAGCAATGTCTCTGCTTTTTAATATGTTGTCTAGGTTTGTCATAGCTTTCCATCTAAGAAGCAAATGTCTTTTAATTTTGTGACTGCAATCACTGTCTGCAGTGATTTTGGAGCCCAGTAACATAAAATCTGTCACTGCTTCCATAATTTCCTCTTCAATTTGCCATGAAGTGATGGGACCAGATGCCATGATCATAGCTTTCTGAATGTTGAGATTTAAGCCAGGTTTTCTACTCTCCTTTTTCACCCTCATCAAGAGGCTCTTCAGTTCCTAATCACTTTCTGCCATTAGACTGATATCATCTGCATATCTGAGGTTGTTGATATCTTGATTCCCTGCAATCTTGATTCCAGCCTGGCATTTCACATGATGTTCTCTGCACATAAGTTAAATAAGCAGAGTGATAATATACAGCCTTAACATACTCCTTTTTTAAATTTTGAACCAGTCAGTTGTTCCATGTCCAGTTCTAATTTTTGCTTCTTGACCCATGTACAGATTCCTCAGGAGACAGATAAGGTGGTCTGGTATTAAGAGTTTTCCACAGTTTGTTGTGAAAAGGCTTTAATGTAATCAATTAAGCAGAAGTAGATGTTTTTCTGGAACTCTCTTGTTTTCTCCATGATCCAATAAATTTTGGCAATTTAATCTCTGGTTTCTCTGCCTTTTCTAAACCAAGCATGTACATCTGGAAGTTCCTAGTTAGGATATATTTGAAGCCTAGTTGGAAGGATTTTGAACATGATTTTGCTAGCATGTGAAATCAGTTCAATTGTATGGTAGTTTGAACATTCTTTGGCAATGACCTTCTTTAGGATTGGAATGAAAACTGACCTTTTTCAGTCCTGTGGCCACTGCTGAGTTTTCCAAATCTGCTGGCATATTGAGTGCAGCGCTTTCACAGTATCATCTCTTAAGATTTGAAATAACTCAGCTGGAATTTCATCATCTCCACTAGCTTTGTTCCTAGTGATGCTTCCTAAGGCCCACTTGACCTCTTACTCCAGGATGTCTGGCTCTAGGTGAGTAATCACACCTTTGTGGTTATCTGGGTGGTAAAGATCTTTTTTGTATAGTTCTTCTGTATTCTTGCCACCTCTTCTTAATATCTTATGCTTCTTTTAGGTCCTTGAAGTTTCTGTCTTTTATTGCACCCATTTTGCATGAAATGTTCCCTTGGTGTCTCCAATTTCTTGAAGAGATCTCTAATCTTTCCCATACTATTGTTTTTCTCTATTTCTTTGCATTGTTCGTTTAAGAAGGCCTTTTTATCTCTCCATGCTGTTCTCTGGAGCTCTGCATTCGTTTGAGTATATCTTTCCCTTTCTCCCTTGCCTTTCACTTTTCTTCTTTTCTAGGCTTATTTGCAAAGCTTCTTCACATAATCACTGTGCCTTCTTGCATTTCTTTTTCTTTGGAATGGTTTTGGTCACTGCCCTCTGGTACAGTGTTATGAATCCGCATCCATGATTCTTCAGGTTCTCTCTCTACCAGATCTGATCCCTTGAATCTGTTCACTGTGTCACCTCCACTGTATAATCATAAGGGATTTGATTTAGGTCATATCTGAATGGCCTAGTGGTTTTCCCTACTTTCTTCAATGTGATACTGGTTGTTGCAATAAGGGGCTCATGATCGGAGCCAGAGTCAGGTCCAGGTCTTGTTTGCTGACTCTATAGAGCTTCTCCATCTTTGGCTGCAAAGAACATAATCAGTCTGATTTTGGTCTTGATCACCTGGTGATGTCCATGTGTAGAGTTATCACTTGGGTTGTTGGAAAAGGGTGTTTGCTATGACCAGTGTGTTCTTTTGAGAAAACTCTGTTAGCCTCTGTTGGAGTATAATTGCTTACAATGCTCTCTCATTTTAAAATTGAGGAAATGGGCACAGAAAATTAAACTGATCTGTTGAATGTCAATACAAATAATTTTTAGCAGAATTAGACTTGGAATCCTGTTGTCTTGGTGAAAAGGAAAAGCAAACAAAAAACATGAATAAAACTTTCATTTTCCCTTGCTCAGATTTTTTAAGCAGAAAAACCTTCACGTTCTCAATTGGTCTGTGTAAATAGAGGTGCACACATCAGCGTCTCTTAAATGGATTATTCTTCATAGTCTGAGATGTTCCTTATGAAGAAAGTATCCTGTGATGAACTAAGTTTTGGAAACCACTTATTCAATATTCCTGTCTTGGAGACATGACAGAATTGCATTAGAGTAAAAATTTCTAGGGATGCTACAGAAAGAGTTGATGTTTTACCCTAATAGTTAATGAGCCTGTTTGATATCACTTTGTGCATTTCTTGAGTACCATGAATTCTTCATTCTACACATACTTACTAAGCATGTTTTATGTGTGAGTTGCTATTCTAAACACCTGAGGTTACAGCAAGGAAAATGTTGACAGTCCCTAACTTTATGTAATCATAATCTAAGGCAGGCTGGAAACATACAAGACAGATGAGAAAGGCCATCAGGATGGCAACAAGGCTTCTGCAGAGAACCCAGATTCCTAGATGAGATAGGCATTGACCCGTCTTAGCCAGCTATCAAATCGAAGGCCATGCAAAGCCTCTCTGCAGGGTTGACATTTAGACTGAGTTCCGAGTAACAAGAGGGACCTGGTTATGCCAGATCATTGCAGACAGAGGAGACTTTTAGAAAATAAACTCTTAGGAGAGGGGCTTTCCCACTCAAGAAACAGGAAACCAGTGTGGTAAGCTAATGGGTGAGGTCACGGCTGCTGCTATGGACAAGGGAGTCAGCGATGTGAATCAGGATCAGAGACGAGGCGAGATCTCATAGGGCTTTGTAATCAGGAGAGGGGTTTGCTTTAAACCCAAGGTGCTTGGGAGGAAGGCAGTAGCATCTCACTTGTGTTAAGCAGGACCCTTCTGACTTTGTAGCGAAAGTAACTGGATGATAAATGCAGGGAGACCAGAAAGAAATTCCTGCAGACAGGTCCACAGCAAGGTGACCAGGGCTTGGACCAGGGCTGAGATGCAGGATGGGGAGACTGTGTGGTTGGGATGGAGGAGAGGGAAGGCGGGGTGGTTTGCAGGAAGGGTGAGACTTGTTATCTAAGACATGGGAGGTTGCAGAAGAGGAAAAACAAAAGATAACTAGGGTTTGGGAAACTCTGATAAAGATCACATTCTTTTTTGTGTTCCTGTGGTACTTATTTGTTTAAAAGTATAGTTGGTTTACAATATTGGATTCAGGTGTACAACATAGCGATTCAGTACTTTTATGTATTATACTTCATTATGTCATTAGAAGATAGTGCTATAGTTTCCTATTCTGTACAGTATATTCTTATGGTTGGTCTCTTTTATGCATAGCAGGGTGTACCTCTTCATCCCGTATCCTTAATTGCCCTACTCCTCCCCTTCTCCTTGAGTGACCAGCAGAAAGCTTTCTGTGCCTGTGAGTTGGAGTCTTTTATGCGCAAACATTCACTTGTATTATTTTTTAGATTCTACCTTTAAGTGGTGTCATACAGTATTTGCCTTTCTCTGCTTCTGACATTTCACTAAGCATAAAATTCTCTTAGTCCATTTGTGTTGCTGCAAATGGCAGAGTTTCCCTCTTTTTATGACTCAGCATTGCTCATTATAAGAGAAATGCAAATCAGAACAATGAGCTATCACCTCACACCTGTCAGATGACTAGTATCAAAAAGTCTACAAATAACAAACGTTGGCAAGGATGTGGAGAGAAAGGAACCCTCCTACACTGTTGGTGGGAATGTAAGTCTGTGCAGCCACTACGGAGAACAGTATGGAGGTTTCTCAAATTAAAAATAAAATTACCATATGATCCAGGGGTCCTACACTTGGCTATGCATCTGGAAGAAATGAAAGCACTAATCTAAGAATATGCATGCACCCCAGTGTTCACAGGAGCACAATTTACAGCAGCCTAAAAGGAAAGCAACCCAAATGCCCAGCAACAGGCAAATTGATAAAAATGTGGTATGTATACAGAATGCAATTTATGTGCTTTTTATTATGTTTTAAATTCCTAGTCAGAGGCTGTTGGAATCAGACAATATGCTAACATAATTCTCTCAAAACTCAATATTCTATGAAAACCCTAACAGATTCTTAATTATAGATGCAGTATAATTCAGTGAAGGCTGTGACAGGTGTTCAGAACTGAACATAAGCACTCTGGGAAGAGCCATGAGGACTTATGTAGCATTACAATTTATTTTTCCTGAAAGCAAGGGTGTGTTTTCTAGCCAGGAATGTCAGCGATGGTGTCCCAGTTAAACTTGGATTGTCTTTGTAAATACTAAGTGACTTTCAATTAGGACACTCCCAGGCACTGCCATATGGGCTGGTAGCGTGCTGTATAGGAGGTAATTAAGCGCTTTGTGGCATCACGTTTGCCCGTTGACGTGAGCAAATTCAGAGTTGTGAAGTCTTGCCAAGCATGAGGGTGTTACTCTGTATACTAGGATTCCAATTTGTGCAGCAGTGTCGAGAGAGATGCTTTATTTTTTGCTTTTAAATTGTGCTTCTGTGTTGTTCACTTTGAGACCTCCTGGGTATAGAGCTTTATAAGAACTCCTGTTCTATAACAGGCACGTAAGTAATTAGCAGGCCGACTTTACAGCCATACGCTTGTATAACTGTTGACAGTTTATGGAATAGCCTCCCCCAGCTGCCTCACCTCTTCATTATGGTATACTGGAGCAGTACAAGGATGTTCACAACCGAATCCATAGATAGGGTTTATCTGCTTTTCAAAAACGATGTTTCTAGTTGAAGTGGTTTTTATAGAAAAATGAGTTCCATATAAATAGTTCATTTCATTGAGGTGATTGAAATTTTATCTTGAGCTTTGATCTTGCAGAGAACATTTCAGGAAGATGACAGTCCCTTGGGGAAATCTAGATGTCACAGAGGAATTACAAGTTAAAAATCACATCCTGAAAGACATGTTTTGAACTGCTAAAATAATAGTTTAATAAAATGTGTTTTTTCAATCATATACACACGATCTCTAAATACAGGTGCTACTAAACAGGTTGCTTTTTAAATTATTGTTTTTAATTATTCATGAATAATTATTTCTATTTATATAAAGCCTTTGATTCCAGTCACCTGTGGTTCAAATATAACTTTGCAAGGGTACATGCAGTTTGTTTTGGCTCGTGATGGAAAATTCAGGACTCTCTTGTCTGTTCAGGCTGCTATAACAAAAGACCATTAACTGGCTCGTAAACAACAAGGATCTATTTCTCAGAGTTCCAGAAGCTGAAGTCCAAGATCAGGGTGCCCGTGGGGGAGGGGTTGGGGGGTCCTCTTGCCTGGGTGAAGACAGTTGACGTCTCCTTTGTCCTTTGTCCTCAGTTGATGGCAGGGGTGAAGGAGCTCTCTGGGGTCTTTTAAAGGGCACTGATCTCATTCATGGAAGCTCTATTCTCATCACCTAACCACCTCCCAAAGTCTCCACCTTTTATAAAACCATCACCTTGAGGGTTAGAATTTCCATGCCACATTTCCATCAATTTAGGAGCAAGATGGACATTGAAAAAAGGCAACATTTCAGGAACATAAGGAAAGCATTACATTAAGGATCAGAACTATCTCAGCAGACGTAGGCTTTCTTTTGTAACTGGCACATCGAATGTAGATGAGATAGTGTCAAAATGCAGTTACGTTCATGATTTGGTTCTCCTAATATTAAGTCTTGACTTACTGGATTGGCCAAAAAGTTCCTTTGGAGTTTTCTGTAACATCTTATAGAAAAAGCTGAACAAACTCTGGCCAACCCATTACATTTAAAAATAAATTATGGAGGGCAAGGTCAGAGGTCACTCACCAAAACCCAAGTGTGAGCTGCAGTGAGACCCAGGACTCAAATGTAAGATACAAGATTCCAAGGAATGAAAAAGATGGAAAAAGATTGATTGAGCAGAAGTAGACCTTGCCCCCATAGAATAGGGGCAAGGTTCCAGTCAGCCTAGAGGATGTTTCATGAAGTCCACGTTAAAACCTTGGGATGGGCTTCGCTGGTGGCTCAGTGGTAAAGAATTTGCCTACCAATGCAGATTGGGAGATCCTCCGTGCCATGGAGCAATCAAGCCCTTGTGCCACAGCTACTGAGCCTGCACTCTGGAGCCTGGGGGCATAACTACTGAGCCCACATGCTACAAGAACTGAAGCCTGCATTCCCTGGAGTTTGTGCTCTGCAACAAGAGAAGCCACCACAATGAGTAGCCCCAACTTGCCGCAGCTAGAGAAGGTTTGCCTGCAGCAACAAAGACCCAGCAGAGCCAAAAAGAAATGTATAAATAAATTAATTTTTTAAAAAATCTTGCAAGACAAAACAACTGAAATGCTGGGTCTGAAATAACTTTATGGTCCCGTGACCCTAAAGTCTTAGAAGGACTGGGCAAAACAGAGCCTGCCACTTAGAAAAGGCTGTCTTCCTCTGAAGTGGGATCTGATTGTTGTATTCTTTCATCAGCAGCGCATTTCCTTGGGAACTTTCTCAACTTGTGTTTTAGGCTAATTTCAAGCAACAACTGTAACTCATTTTAAGCCTTCCCATGCATACCATCTCAAATGTCTCTGAGACCTGGAGTATGTATCTTTGTATGACCTTGCCTGGCTGACCACACGGGACATTAAGTCTCAGGCAGCCATGCCCAGCCCTACCTGCTACAAAACTCTTAAGAGGAAATCATTCCACATTACAAAAGAAAGTGAAGTCGCTCAGTCGTGTCTGACTCTTTGGGACCCTAAGGACTGTAACCCTCCAGGCTCCTCAGACCAGGATTTTCTAGGCAAGAATACTAGAGTGGGTGGCCATTTCCTTCTCCAGGGGATCTTCCCAAACCAGGGATCAAACTTAGGTCTCCCACATTGCAGGCAGACTCTTTAGGTCTGAGCCACCAGGGAACCCCCTTCACATTGTTTTATTAATTCTCCCTGCAAGCTCCTACTGACTGCAAGGCCTGCCTCTGTCTAGCTTGCATGTTACAGAAGTGTCTATGTGGGTCTACAGATGAGAAACAAAATGTAAACCTTTAAAAAAGATGGAAAGAAAGTGATAAAGAAGGTTCTAATACTGCAGGTCTAGTTAAAATGATGGATGGATTTAATCTTCCTCAGGATCCATCAAAGTGAATTTGTACTTGTGAGTTTGGTTTTGTCACTTGGTCTTGATTTCTGATATTGCCCTTCTGAACAATGAGTATGATTATAGAAGCCTATTTCATGTTCAAATTGTGAAGCCTTCAAACTCTAGACATTCTGGATTAAGCCTGAAAATGGTGACTGTTTCAACAGTTTGTGGGGCCCCAGCTGCCTCCTCTGCTTAAGCGGTTACTTTCCAAAACCAGCTTTTGTGTCTTTGAAAGAGAGCAGTTGATTCTCTTTGTAGCAGACTTGCTCCTCAGAACTTTTGGGGGCTTTGTATTTTAAGCTCCAAGTATGGACTGTGCCCTCTCCCCCTTTAGCCAGGCAGTAAATTCCCACCATCACCCCCACAGCCATACGCATCCGGTTTCCCTCTGAGGGCTTCTCAAATCTCCCTCTGTGACTTTGTATTCATTTACTTTCACTGCTCAATCAATGACTAAACACTTTAAATCATGCTCACAGGTCCTGCTAAAGAGAATTAGGTACCTCCCAGATAATTCCTTCTAAAATTCCTTCTAAAAGACCTTCTTCAGAAATGCCTGGCCTGGAAGAATAAAATACACCCATGGGCCCCCATCATAATGGATGAAAGGAGAGCAGAATTTTTACTACACTCACCGATTTAAAACCCATAGAAAAAAATCCCATCAGTATTAAATAACATGATTTAAAAAATCAGATCCATCCTAGCGGTGGCTTTTATAGCACTGGTCTAACAGCACTAAACTTTTCAGAATTCTTATGATTAAACCCTTTGTCCTTGGCACCAGTAATTGCGTTGCCTGGCCCATCAGTTTAGACCTGAGAGTGTTGTCCAGTACAATGTGAGCTGCAGTCACCATTTTCATTTTCCTAGTAGCCAAATTAAAGGCAAAGACAAGAGACAGATGAAATTAATTTCAGTGGAAATTTTATTAACCCAATATATATGAAATATTTAACGTGATATAAAAATACATTAGCGAAATAGTTTGCATTCTTCCTACGAGTTCATTGAAATTCACTCTGCGTTTTGATCCATATAAAGTGACACATCTCGAGTGTTACTGGCCCTGTGGGGCCCTCGGCTGCCCCCTAAACACTGTGGACCTAGGGGAGCGTCAACTAAAAAAGATGCACAACTTGAGAGTTGCAAGTTAAGTTTTATTCGGTGCAAAGCGAGGACTGCAGCCCAGGAGGCAGCATCTCAGAGAGCTCTGAGAGTCTGCTCCAAAGCGGCAGTGGGAGAAGGTCAATATATAAGGTTTTGGTGAAGGGGGAGCTAAGTACCATGAAGCACTCATTTTACAAAAGGTTTTTCCTTAGTCATAAGGATCTGATGTCACCAAGAAGAGATGTAGTGCTTCTCTAAGTATGAGGAGATGCAAGGATTGAGATCATAAAATCTGCTCCTAAAAGCATCCAACTATCTAAAGACCTGTCTCACTAGATTCCCTGAAACAAAGAGGCCTCACTCCACCCTGAACTCCCTCAGGGGGTGTTGACGGTCAGCAGCTAGAACAGCACTGGGTTCAAACTCCACAGAGGCAGTTGGCCAACGCCTTTGCTGTTCACTCGTTGGCAGTGCTCTTGGTAAGTGTCAGTTTGTAGCTGACTGGAGGAAAAAGGCCCGTAAGATGAGAATGTGTATTTATATTCCTACTGCAGGTTTTACAGCTCCGAGTCTTGGGAGGGAGACTGCTTGCTGTGTTTTGAAAAACACTGTCCAGGGTACCTGGAAACTTCTCAGTATTCCTGGGCCTTTGTGGAGCCCATTTGCTAAAACATAATTAAGGAAAGGAGCTGTCGGTAGGGTTTTTAAAATTCCTCTTTCAGATAATCAACAACTCTGTCGGACTAAATTAGTCAGTCTCACAAGCTGCAGATAATTCATTCGGAATATTTTATTCTTCTGGTTAAATAAGCCTTTTCTTCAGGAATACAGCACGTGAGAAGACTGGTTTCACAGTCACACTTTAATCCACACAAACTACTCAGGAGCAAAAGTACTCCTTGGAGGAAGGCTGAGTTCAGTGGCCTTTAGTAGGGGACTGAAATTGCTGAGGTTAAAAAAAAATTAGGTCATTTGAGGTGTTTGTATAAAATTAGTAGAAATTAAAAGATACAAAAAATAAATATTTTCCACATTAATAAACTTGAGGATTGCAATGATAAACTAAATTAAAGAAATTTACAGTTTTAAACCTGGGGGAGGAAATGGCTGGAAAAATCCTATGGACAGAGTAGCCTGGTGGGCTACAGTCCATGGGGTCACAAAGAGTTGGACACAACTGAGTGACTGAGCACAGAGCAGAGAATTTTAAAGAATTAAAATCTAATATGATCAAAATCATTCTTAACAAGTTTAACTGATCAAGACTGACAAAGTATCTTAGAGGAATAAACATAAGTGTATATTACATACATTATAAAAATAACAACTCAAAAATGAGTTACATGGTTTAAAATATATTAATTGTGTAAGAGGCATAAAGCTATTATACTTCTTGAAATGTCTGCATAAGAAATACCACCCTTCTTCCTGAAATCAGACTTTTCACTTCTCATTAATTAATGTAGCCAAGATTACAAATTAAAGCATTGAGTTTCTATTACACATATAAAGCAGGGTTTTCAGGAGGAAGAGATTCTTAACATTTTCTGGTAAAACTGAAACATTTTGAAATTCTGGACTATTTTATGTAATTCCTTACCTAAACCAAGAACTCACATCAGTATTATGAACTGTGACTGACCTTATGCAGCAAAGATAAATAAAAGTCTGTGAAATCACAGGCTACAGCTTACATCGTTGGACTAAGTACCATTTGCATGAAAGCCTCATGAGATTAGAGGTAATGGATTCCTCTTGAAAGCTATTCCATGACCATGGAAGTCATAGAATATTGATTCTGAATTATTTCTTCAGCTGGCTCAGCCTTTGAAACCAAAGATCACCTAAGAAAACATAACAAAATGTTGGCCAGGTAACAGAGTATCCACAGTGTTTACTAGCCCTCTGCAGTGAGCTAGTCTAGTTCAAATTCAGATATATTATTTCTATACACTATAGTATAACTTATTTTTATGAGATTATTCTAAGATAAAGGTTTCCAAGGTGGCTCAGTGGTAAAGAATCTGCCTGCCAATGCAGGAGACACAGATTTGAACTCTGGGTTGGGAAAATCCCCTGGAGAAGGAAATGGCAACCCACTCCAGCATTCCTGCCTGGAAAACCCCTTGGACAGAGGAGCCTGGGGGCTATAGTGTATGGGGTTGCAAATAATCGGACAAGACTTAGCAGCTAAACAGCAGCAACTCTGAGATAAACCTATAGTGTTATTTTGTGAAGAAACCATTCTTCCTTGTCTTCTGTGCTGGGCTGGGCTTAGTCACTTTGTCCTCTACAAGCCCATATTCCAAGTTTGGTACCAAATTGAACCTGAAGGATTTTAAGATGCTGCTTCCTCAGCAGGAAATTGTGGGACAGAGAGAAGACAAAAATGTTGATACAACTTAGGAAAGCAGGGAAGGGCAGTGGGTAAAGGGAGGTGGGTGCCTAGAGGAGACAGTCTAGCTAAGCTTGTGAGTTGGTTGAGGAAGAGGTAGTTAGCTGCTGGAAGAAGGCGGGAGGTGGAGGAAAACCAGTTAATGTTTGTTTTTATTGTGTATGTGTTTTAACACCAAAACGTTTGTGTTAACAATGCTATGATAGCTTCAGGTGAACAGTGAAGAGACTCAGCCATGCATATACATGTATCCTTTCTCCCCCAATCACCCTCCCATCCAGGCTGGCACATGACATTGAGTAGAGTCCCATGTGCTATACAATAGGCTTTTGTCAGGATTTCCATTTTAAATATAGCAGTGTGTACATGACCTTCCCAAAGTCCTTAACTATCCCTTTCACTGGCAATCATGAGTTTGTTTCTATGTCTATGAGTCTCTTTCTGTTTTGTGAGTTCATTTGTATCACTTCTTTTTATATTCCACATATAAGGGATTTCTTCTTCTCTATTTGATTTCACCCAGTATGATGCTCTCTAGGCCCATCCATATTG
Organism: Antilocapra americana; assembly: GCA_007570785.1. Lineage (NCBI taxonomy): Eukaryota > Metazoa > Chordata > Mammalia > Artiodactyla > Antilocapridae > Antilocapra > Antilocapra americana. The sequence continues at coordinate 333,369 of ML661352.1, read as the reverse complement.
CTACATATGGCCTTAGCTCATTCTTTTAATGGCTGAGTAATATTTCACTGTATACATATACCACCACTTCTTCATCTATTCCTCTGTCGATGGACATTTAGTTTGTTTCCATGTCTTGGCCATTGTAAATAGTACTATGATGAATATTGGGGTGCATCTATCTTCTCAGGCCATGAAAGCCAGATAATGTTTATGGGTATATAGCCGTTCTTTTATGTAATGTGTATTCTGTAATTACATTTACAGATACCTATAGTATGTTTGACATTATTCTTTTCTAGATACTCAAACTAAAACTATTAATGATTTATATCCTTTCTACATCCTTCTAACTACAAGAAATTTAACTACTTTTAATAGATTTGGTGTTAGGATTTTAAAGGCATTTAAGATACATGACCTTCCTTGTGGAAGTGCACTTTTAAAGGGAACAAACATTGTATAGCAGGCAGTGATCAAAACCATCCCCAAGAAAAAGAAATGAAAAAGGCAAAATGGTTGTCTGAGGAGGCCTTACAAATAGCTGAGAAAAGAAGAGAAGTGAAAGGCAAAGGAGAAAAGGAAACATATACCCATCTGAATACAGAGTTCCAAAAAATAGCAAGAAGAGATAAGAAAGCCTTTCTAAGTGAACAATGAAAAGAAACGGAGGAAAACAATAGAATGGGAAAGAGTAGAGATCTCTTCAAGAAAATTATAGGTACCAAGGGAAAGTTTCATCCAAAGGTGGGCACAATTAAAGACAAAAATAATATGGGCCTAACAGAAGCAGAAGATATGAAGAAGAGACAGCAAGAATACACAGAAGAACTGTACAAAAAAGATCTTAATGACCCAGATAACCATGAAGGTGTGACCACTCACCCAGAACCAGACATCCTGGAGTGTGAAGTCAAGTGGGCCTTTAGAAGCATCACTGTGAACAAAGCTAGTAGAGGTGATGGAATTCCAGTTGAGCTATTTCAAATCCTGAAAGATGATGCTGTTAAAGTACTGCACTAAATATGCCAGCAAATTTGGAAAACTCAGCAGTGGCCACAGGACTGGAAAAGGTCAGTTTTCATTCCAATCCCCAAAAAGGCAATGCCAAAGGATGTTCAAACTACTGCACAATTGCACTCAATTCACATGCTGGCAAAGTAATGCTCAAAATTCTCCAAGCTATGCTTCCAAAGTACATTAACTGAGAACTTCCAGATGTTCCAGCTGGACTTAGAAAAGGAAGAGGAATCAGAGATCAAATTGCCAACATCCACTGGATCATAGAAAAAGCAAGAGAGTTCCATAAAAACATCTAATACTCTTTTATTGACTATGTTAAAGCCTTTGACTGTGTGGATCACAGTAAACTATGGAAAATTCTTCAAGAGATGGGAATACCAGACCACTTGACCTGCCTCCTGAGAGACCCGTATGCTGATCAAGAAGCAACGATTAGAACTGGACATAAAACAATTGACTGGTTCCGTATTGGGAAAGGAGTATGTCAAGAATGTATACTGTCACCCTGCTTATTTAACTTATATGCAGAGTACATCATGTAAAATGCTGGGCTGGAAGAAGCAGAAGCAGGAATCAGGATTGCCAGGAGAAATATCAATAATCTCAGATATGCAGATCACACCACCCTTATGGCAGAAAGTGAAGAGGAACTAAAGAGCCTCTTGATAAAAGTGAAAGAGAGTGAAAAAACTGTCTTAAACTCAACATTCAAATAAAAAAAGAAGATCATAGCATCTATTCCAATCACTTCATGGCAAATTGATGGGGAAACAATGGAAACAGTGACAAACTTTATTTTCTTGGGCTCCAAAATCACTGCAGTTGGTGATTGCAACCATGAAATTAAAAGACACTTGCTCCTTGGAAGAAAAACTATGACAAAGCTAGACAGGATATTAAAAAGTAGAGATGTTACTTTGCTGTCAAAGGTCTGTCTAGTCAAAGGTACGGTTTTTCCAGTAGTCATGTATGAATGTGAGAGTTGGACCATAAGGAAGTCTGAGTGTTGAAGAACTGATGCTCTGAACTGTGGTGTTGGAGAAGACTCTTGAGAGTCCCTTGGACTGCAAGGAGGTCAAACCAGTCCATCCCTAAGGAAACCAGTCCTGAAGATTTCAGGAAGGACTGACTGAATATTGAAAGGACTGATGCTGAAGCTGAAGCTCCAATACTTTGGCCAGCTGATGAAAAGAACTGACTCATTGGAAAAGACCCTGATGCTGGGAAGGATTGAAGGCAGGAGGAGAAGGGGATGACAGTGGACGAGATGGGTGGATGGCATCACTGACCCAATGGACATGAGTTTGATCAAGCTCCAGGAGATGTGCAGGATGGGGAAGCCTGGTGTGCTGCAGCCCAAGGGGTCACAAAGATTTGGCTGACCAACTGAAGAATAGCACATAATCAGGTAGATAATAGAGGCAGGCACAGGCCCCAGTGTCTACTCAAGGAAAAACGTGATGGACTTGGTTAAATAACTCAAACAATGTTTCGAAAGGGAGAGATTTCAAGCTTATCCCTTTAAGGAGAAAAGTTGTGTGAGAAATGCCATGGAGATGGCATAAGATATTTCAAGCAGAGTTAACACCATGAGCGAGGTGCAGAGATGTGAAGGGTCACTGTGAGAGCCTCAGGTGTGAATGCCTGGGGAGGAGAGCATGAGGAGCAGGAAGAGAGGGATCTGGGCAGAGAGGAAAACTGTCTGTGTGCCATCTCTACCCGTAGCTCAAGGCTTCTCACTTCCTGTAGCCCCTGTCCTGCTGGGTGTGCCCTTTCACCATCCCATCACTGGCTGACTCCTCCTCTTTCTCGTCCTCAGTCCACATACCACCTACTCTAGGTACTCCATGAATGGGTATCTCCTCTTTGGAGTCACGTAACACACCATGCATTTCTACTGTCCCAGGTGCCCCTCTGCCTGGCAGTTGTGTCTGCATGTCTGTCAGCTAACATTACATGAAGAGGCCCTTGAAATCAGGGCCCATCATTGATGGAATATCCATCCTAAGGATATCCATCCTAAGGAAGCTCCTGGAACTTTGCAGAGCATATTGAAAGGTGTTTAAATTGAACTGATGAGTGTTGGCCAAAAGATCTTATCATGCTACAGTTAACCCTTCAGCAACATGGGTTTGAACTGTGTGGGTGCACAGGAGAAAATCCAGCCCTGTGTGATCCCTGGCTGGCTGAATCCAAGGACACTGAAGAGTGTATGCGAAGGAACCACTTTTGAGGAGGACAGCTGTCAGCTGCACACATGTTTCCCACTACGAGTAGAGGATCGGGGCCCTAAGCCTGCCCCACACTCACCCCATGGTGCTCAAGGCCAACTGTGTGTTCTAAGCGGTATGCCTTTTTCTGAAGGAAAGGGAGAGCCACTGAAAGTCCTAAGTAGACAAGTCGTCTGGTCATATTTTTATGTTTGCAGAGGAAGACTGATGTCCAAGGGGAAGAGACTGTGAATTTGGAGACAAGGATCACACATATATAATAATGAAGTGTCCAAGAGAAAGATGATGCTGTGTCAACTCTAATGCTGTCTGCCTTAGTGATACAATTCTCGGTTGGGGTGTCTGTGTTTTGTTTGACTTTTCAATAGTCTTTGGAGAGTAGAAAGAGCAGGGGCACCGGGAATGAGTTTTTAGGTCCACCCTCTACCGTATTAAATACTTAAACTTCACTTTGTTCAGCAGAACAAAGAGGGTGATTACAAGGATGAAGAGTGTGACTATCACTCTGCGGTCTCTTAAAAATATGTGAGTGGCTTTTTCAAAACAGGTTTATTTAGGTATAACTAATACATAGAACCCTGCATGTGTTTTTTGGGACCCAAGGAGTTTTATTTATGGATATGCCCATGACAGCATCACTACAGGCAAGGAATAGACACTTTCACCACTTCCTAGAGTGTCCTTATGTCCCTTTGTATGTGTTTGTGATAAGAGCACCAGACACAGGACTTGTCCTCAGCAAACTTCAATTTTTATTTTATTTTATTTTTTTATTAATTTATTTATTTTTTCCTTTACATTATTGTGTTGGTTTTGCCATACACTGAATGGGCATACACACCGAGAAAACCAGAATTGAAAGAGACACGTGTATCCCAATGTTCATCGCTGCATTGTTTACAATAGCCAGGACATGGAAGCAACTCAGCAAACTTTAAATGCACGGTACAGTAGTTAGGCTTGTCAGGTGGCTCAGTGGTAAAGAACCCACCTGCAGTGGGTCGAGAGGATCCCCTGGAGGAGGAAATGGCAAACCACTCCAGTATTCTTGCCTGGAAAGTCCCATGGACAGAGGAACGAAGAGTCGACCGTGAATGAGTGTCCAAGCGTGCGTACCCAGCACTGTTAACTACGGGCACCGTGTCCTACAGAAGGTCTGTAGAACGTTTTCTTCTCTCACAGTGGAAGTAGCAGCAGTGGTGTGCTGAGCCACGTTGTCTGTGTGTGTCCAATCCCTCGGTCATGGCCATCTCTCTGTGACCCCGTCAGCTGGAACACGCCAGGCTTCACTGTCATAATGGAAACCTTCCGCCAACATACCAAAGCTCTGCCCTTCCCCTCCCAGCAGCCCTGCTGCTTCTGCCTCTCTAAGTTGACTGTTTCAGAGACTTTGTATAAAGAATCCTATAGTGTTTATTCTTCTGCAACTAGAAGTCCTCTGGGTTCATTCATGTTGTCACAAATGGCAGTATTTCCTTCTTATTTTAAGGCTGAATAATACCTTGTTTTATGTATATACCACATTTTTTTTACCCATTCATTCATCAGTAGATATTGCATTGTTTCCATTTCCTGGTTACTGGGAATAATGCAGTAATGAATACCAGAGGACAGATGTTTCTTTGGGATCCTTATTTTGTTGACTTTGGATATATAACCAGAAGTAAGATTGCTGAACCAAATCCTAGTTCTGTTTTTAATTTTTTGAAGAATCTCTATACTGATTTTCGTAGAGACTGTACCATTTTACATTCCTGCCAACAGTGCATGAGGGCTTCAGTTTCTCTACACAGTTTCTCTCCAATTATGCCCACACTTACCTTTAATAAAATAGCCATTCTAACATGTGAGAGGTGATATCTTTTTGTAGTTTTGATCTGCATTTCTCTGATTAGTGACGTTGAACAACTTTTCAATTAACTTTTGACCATTTGTATGTCTTCTATGGAGAAATTTCTGTTTAATTCCTTTGCTAATTTTTCAGCTGGGTATTTTTTTATTAATTTTGTTATTGAGTTGTGGGGGTTTATTCTGTATTTTAGGCTTTCATCTCTGATCATATATATCGTATGGAAAGATTGCCTTCCATTCTGTAAGTTGCTGGTTCATTGTGGTGTTTCCTTTGCTTTGCAGCAGCTTTGCTGTGACATGCAGTCCCGTCTGTCTGATTTTACTTTTGCTATTTGTGCTTTTGGCTGATATCCAGGAGACTATCACCAAGTCCAGTGCCATGAAGCTTTTCCCTTATGTTTTATTCTAGAAGTTTTACAGTTTCAGTTTTAAATCTTTTCATTTACAGTGTAAGGTAAAGGGTCCAACTTCATTCTTTTTTCATGTGGATACCTAGTTTTCCCAGTAGCCTTGAGTGTCTTGGGCACCTTGTCAAAGAGCAGTTCTTGGTTTATTTCTGGGTCCTCTGTTCTGTACCTTTGATCTACATGTCTGTTTTTATGCCAGTACCAGAGAGTTTTAACTAATACAGAGAATGTAAGTCCCTCATCATAAAAAGACTAGAGCCAAGGTTCTTGTCCAAAACAAAAGGAGATACGGTAGGTGAGATCAGCCTGGAGGACGTGAGGACCGCTCCCGGCTGGACGAGTCTGATGAACGTTGGTCTTTTCCCGCGCCACACCAGCCCCTTCCTCCACCCCATTCCTTCCTCTGCCTCTTGCCTTTTCTGCACCATTAATCCTGCATCTTTTTCCTACAATCAGGATTACTCTCAACTGTGATATCTAACTAGGACTGATAAAGCATGGTTACTGGCCACTGTTTTCCCTCTTGTAAAATTTGTAAACCACCAAATCCCAGCCAGAAGGGGGTGTTTGTGTGTGTGCAGAGTCTATACTGTCTTCACATTTACACAAACTGTGAGCAAAAGTGTCACATCATGCCAGGGACCTCGCCATTGGTAAGTTACATAAGCGAGACAGACAGGCGGAGGGCTTGGGGTTGGGCAGATTTGCTCTAACTCCTGTGTCTCTTGTGACACAGTCCCCCCATTGCACAGCCCCCTCGCTTGCTGTACTTAATGTACTGGAAGGTCATGCCTGTTCTCATCAGATGGGGTGCAGTGTGTCCCTGCACTCCAGTTCCTCTCTCACTGATGTGCTTTGCTCACATCTCCACTCCCTGTGACTCTGTCCACTTCTTAAGGGTAAAGCCCTGGACTGTCCAGGGTGCTGCTCTCCCTCTACGCTGCCTAACAGTACTTGGTTCATATAATGAACTTAATTAATAGGTGGTACATGAGTTAATTTTTTTTTTCTTCTTTCTGAAACTACACCCTCTAAGCACAGACATCCGGAAGTTTCTGTTAGGAAACGTTTGCTCTTTCATGCAGGGAGGTTTTCTTGAACCATGTGAATGAATCTCAGCTCTGCTGCATCTTATGACTTTTGAGTCAGTGGGGTGTGCGATCTTTGGGGTCTGGGCCCAGGAGCTGTCTCCATGGTGAGCTATGTACTTCCCTGGAGGAGCAGGGCTGGAAAGGGTGAGTCATGGGACATACCACCTGTGCCTGAATCCCTGGTTTTTAAACTGGGCCACTAATGTTCTACGGGCTTCCTGGGTGGCTCAGCAGTAAAGAATTCTCTGCCTGCCAATACAGGAGATGCTGGTTTGATCCCTGGGTTGGGAAGATCCCCTGGAGGAGGAAATGGCAGCCCACTACATTCTTCTTGCCTGAAAACTCCCATGGACAGAGGAGCCTGGCGGGCTACAGTTCACGGAGTCACTAAGAGTCAGACACGACTGAGCAACTGACACACACACACACACACACACACACGCACTAAGGTTCTACTCATTTGCCTCAGGGAATAAAATGTGGCCAGACCACCAAGATCTGGACCTGCATCCCTGCCTCCCCTGGATTGGATCAAGAGATGGACTTGGGCTTCCCTGGTCAATTTTGAACTGCTTATTTTTTTTCCCTTTGGACATAAATAGTGATCCAAACCACATCAGAAAAATCCGCTTGTCTAGTTACTGACTTCTGGTCTTAGAGTCAGTCGGGCTGATTCCTAACAGGTTAGCTTTATCACACTGAGTGAGAAGCTGTGAGGTGTGTATTCAAGAAGTATATTGAAACCTGGGTTTGCCAGGGTCAGATGGTGTTTATAGAATAGTCTAAACTCTTTCTGCCTCTTTGTGTAAAGGTCTTCCACCTAAGTCTGTATTCTAATACTCTTCCTTTTGCTGTTCACTCGCTAAGTTGTGTCCAATTCTTTGCAGCCCCATGGACTGCAGCATGCCAGGCTTCCCTGTCCATCACTCTCTTCCCAAGTTTTCTCAAACTCATGTCCATTGAGCCATAGATGTCATCCAACCATCTCACTCTCTGTTGCCCCCTTCTCCTCCTGTCCCTAATCTTTCCCAGCATCAGAGTCTTTGCCAAAGGGTCAGCTCTTCGCATCAGGTGGTCAGAGTATTGGAGCTTCAGCTTCAGCATCCATCCTTCAGTGGATATTCAGGGTTGATTTCCTTTAGGATTGACTCATTTGATCTCCATGCTGTCCAAGAGGCTCTCAAACGTCTACTCCAGCACCACAGTTCAAAACCACCAATTCTTCAGGACTCAGCCTTCTTGATGGTCCAACTCTCACATCTATACATGACTACTGGAAAAATAAACCATTTTCGACTACAGGAACCTTTGTGGCAATGATGTATCTGCTTTTTAATATGCTGTCTAGGTTTGTCATAGCTTTTCTTCTAAAACTCTTCCTAAGGGCATAGATGTTCACACTAGTCTTTCACAGGAAAGTGCTTCTCTGAGGCCACCTCTACTATATTTTGTGACTCTGGATACACATGATTTGACAGCTTTGGCTCATGGATCCAATGAGTGAAATGTCTCTCCATCCTAGAGATGGAGGTCCCCTTCTCACACCCAATCTCAGAAGAACCTCCTCCTGCATCCTGCTTCTCCTTTTCCTCTCGTAACTTTCCAGTCTCATCTTACACAGCATGTAGCATGTTTTGAGTCACTGTGTGTGTATTTGCTGGTTTATTCTGTTCTTCATTCATGGCCAGAAAGGAGGAGGGTCATACAGAGATTAGACAAGAGATAGTGAAACAGAGCTTAATTTGGGGGAAATAAATTGACCACAACCATAATTAAATCTATTATTTCCCCTGCTATGTAGACTTGCAATGCTTCCTGATTCTGATATGAAAGAGGAATAATGTTTGAATTGTATTTCCTTGATTTTGAGCCTGGGTTTTTCATGTTAAAGGAACAGAGACCTAGAGAGATGGACTCAGCTTCAAAGTGGGAAACATTCTTTATACACAGAGAGTAGTTCAGTAGAATAACAGGTTGCACATGATACTGTTTTACTAAGTACTTATGCATGCTTTGTTTAGAAAGAGTCCTAGGATATACTTTTGTTAATTGACTTCTTTAAACAATTATTATGTGGCAATAGAAATAATTAGATGCTAATTATATTGATATGCTCTTTTTTTCATTGTTGAAGAACCCTGAAATGCAAACCCTAGCATCTATTCAAATAATTTACCAGTGTTTATAATTTGGGGAGGGGGAAGGATTCCTGATAGTCATTTTCAACTATGTGAGCTGGTTTTGCCACTTCTTCCAAGATATGGACCTAGGTTGGAATTGCCATTATTTAAATTTAGCTCAAAGGTAGAGTATGAAAAATAAAACATGTAAGTTAATCAGGAAGACAAGAGTCCTGAAGAGAGATGACCCAATGAGGCCTAATAAAGTAGATAATATCTTCCTGACCTTTCCACATTTTGATTCTGTAATGCTTTTATCAAGGAAACCTTTTGGAGGAATAAATGGAATTTCTAGCCTAATGAATTATTTCTCTTTTTTCTTACTTTTGATGGTAATTTAGTTTAATAAGTGCAGAGGAAATCTGGCTTTAACTCCACTGCCATGTGCTGGGATTCAAAGGAATCTAGACTCCTGAGACAGGTTCATCAACTTACTACCTCAGATCAAAGGAACAATGGGCTTTCACAACCTTCCACAATTCCTGTGTGAGATTCTCTCAGTTCAAAGAAACAGAGGTAGTGTCTGATGAATCCTGAATATGGAAAAGCCACCATCATTGATAAGAAGCTGAAAGCCTAGATCTAGGTGGTTATTTTGTTAAAACATGATTTCTAAATTGATTATTGACTCTAGACCTCTATGAATCACATTATATAATTTCAAAGCATTTTCAGTTTTTCTAAAAGCAGATCTTTTTCCCTTTAATTTCTTTTGACAAAATGTTTAAACATGACTGTATACATGTAGTTTACCCTTCATATTTATACAAAATCCAAGGGACTGGCAAAATACCTGTCAGTGTCAATTATATGCACTATAAGCATAACTAATAATAAATTTAAACTTACCTTTTTGTAAGTTTTGATATTATGGTTGTGAGAGTTGAACTGTAAAGAAGGCAGAGCACCAAAAAAATTGATGCCTTTGAACTATGGTGCTGGAGAAGACTCCTGCAAGCCCCTTGAAGAGCAAAAAGATTAAACAAGTCAATCTTAAGGGAGATAAACCCTGAATATTCACTGGAAGGACTGAGGCTGAAGCCAAAGCTCCAGTATTTTGGTCATCTGTTGCAAACAGGTGACTTATTGGGAAAGTCCCTGATACTGGGAAAGAGTGAAGGCAGAAGGAGAAGAGGGAATCAGAGGATGAGATGGCTGGATGGCATCATGGATACAATGAACACAAACTTGGGCAAATTCTGAGAGATGATGAGGGTCAGGGAAGCCTGACATGCTGCAGTCCGTGGGGTCACAAAGGGTTGGATACAACTGGGAGACCGAACAGCGACAAGTTTGATGGCCTTTCCTGACCCTTGATGGATACACAAAATTTGAGTTTCCCTCTAGGAATGGGTGAATAGGGAACTTTATTCATTATTCTTTCTCCCACTTTCAGGGACAATCACATATCTTCAGACATTTCCTCCAGATTTTCCAGTTTCTGTGTTCCTATAAAACTGAATAGGAGAGTCACAAGTTAAATCTTACAAAAGAATCGTAAGAGCCACCCACTGTTATATCTGGGGGAAATGCTAAGAAAAATATCCTTTTTGAATCATTTTCTAGAAAATGTCTTGCTCAAATAGTAGGGGCCATTCCCACTTAAGTACCTTTGTTTTTCTACTGTTGCTTATTTTAGTCTAGTAAAATACTGTGTAACCACTTTTATTTTATGTTTATGTTTTTATGTCTGTGGACCACTGTGGTTTCAAAGGCCATTTCAATTTGACAACTGGCTTCAGAAATTGTGAAATATTTTTCTATAGTTTTGAATAATTAACACTAGTGCTTAATAATAGATTCTTCTTGAAATAGTGTGAAACAATCAATAATTACAAAACATAGCAAAGTTTCAGAACAGTAAACTGCAATTGTCCATTGTAGGCCCATGTGTGAGATAATCACTTTCAGTCCCCAAGGAGCGGGAGTGCTCCCCAGTCTCCTTACTGCTGACAGTTGGGGCTGGATGACCTTTGTTCCCGGGGGCCCTGTATCTAGTCTGATGTCTATGTGCATCTTCGGCCTCAACCACCAAACACCAGGGCGTCTACTCAGACACAGCCACCAAACCCCCCTCTAGACGGAGCCACGTGGGTCCCAAACGGAGGGCCTGCGGGACCGCCCACAGCTGGAAACCACCGGCCTAAGGAGTAGCGCAGAGCTCTCTGCAGATCCCGCCATCGTTTGCTGCTGCTTCTGACTCTCTGGCCATTTAGTGTCGACGTCAAAGCTGAGTCTCTGACAGGGGACATAAAAGGGAGAGCCACCCCAAGCTGATGGTATCCTTGAGCAGATTAACACATTCTGAGGTTTGCAGGAATAGTGCAGAAAGATCTGATGAATCAGGGTTCACGTGAATTTTACAACTCCGTCTTAGCAAAATCCGTTTCTGCTCAGATCGCTAATTAAGGATGTGCTGGGAGCTCCGTCTCCACGATGTGCGGCTTCAGTGCTGTCAGAAACGTGGGCAGGAACGACCTCGTGGTCAAAACACTGGAGGCTGACAAGCGCTGGTCCTGACCCGAGGTTCATCCTTCAGGGCATCTGCAAGCACGTCTTACAGGATAATAATTCTCATTCCAATTGGATAGCTGCTTTTCTGTTGTACAAATCTGTTAAACTGCTGTCATCATTACTTAGGTAAAGATTCTGTGTATCAAATCTTCATGAGCTTTGTCATAAAGGGCTCCAAGAGCAGAAACTTAACTACGTAAAAATGGCAAAAAGAGGAGTGATCACATTTTCCTCTTCTTCTTTTAAGTTATCTCAATGAAAGCATACATTTCCAAACTTTAAAGAAGACAGACACACTTCGAGTGTGGTCAGTAATGGGGGAAGGGGGGCATTGCTGGAAATGTCATTTTCTCTTGCCTGCCTGTCTGTGCTGTGTGCACTGAGTTCTGTCTGACTCTCTGCAACACCATGGACTGTAGCTCACCAGGGTCCTCTGTCCATGGGGATTCTCCAGGCAAGAGTACTGGAGTGGGTTGCCGTTTCCTCCTCCAGGGGATCTTCCCAGCCCAGGGATCGAACCCACATCTCTTTTGTCTCCTGCATTGGCAGGTGGATTCTTTACCACTGCACCAGGGCGGGTCATATAGCTATTCAGTGTATCTTGGCTTCACGTGTAAGAAATCCTCCAGCCAAGGGTGAGGTGCCCGTGGCTATGGCCGATGCCTGGTAGAGGTCACTCATGAGCTAAAGTGAGCTTACAGAGGTGCCACCCCATGACTTGTACTAGGAAAGACGGAGGACAGCGTTTGTGAGGGCTGTGGACCTCGGCCCATTCCTGCCGTCAGGCTTGCACCTGAGGGGCCCTACCTGTGGCTAGTCAGCATCAGCTAGACTTTTAGAGTTCCTTTTGTTGTTGTTGAGAAGCAGCCTAAGATATAATAGCTCTTGCATAATCCTCTAATTCTCAATGCTGTGTTCTAGGATTCAATCAGATAACATTTCTTCCTGAGAGCATTGCTGGAGTTCTTGCCTCTGAGAAGAACATTTGTTATTACTATTTTTTATTATGGGTTTGTGTGTGTGCAGAAGGCACAGTGATTTCCTGGGGCCTGAAAGGAACTTTGACGTGTTCACGATCTCTTACCACTAGAAGGACACTGTAGTTTAAGTTGTGATAGGAGGTCAAATCTGACCCTCAGCTTTGGACTCACTGGGGGTGGAGCCCTCAGTGCTCACTGACTTATGGACCCCTCTGCAAACAGCAGCTGAGAACCACCACAAACCTCCACTGTGGACCACTGACCGCACACCAGGCCTGATGCTGAGCATTATCAGTTCACTACTTCATTTCATGTTCACAACACAGTTAGGAGGAGACAGGAGAAAACTGAGCCTTTGATGAATTAAGAAATTTGCCCAAGGTTGTGGAAGTTGTGAATGGAACAATAGAGATGCAAAAAAAAACAAAAAAGCTACTCCTTCACAGCCTTGCCTACCCACCCACCCCCAGTGGGAGTGGTCGATGCTGTAGGAATCTATCCATGGAAACTAAGAAGAAATGTCTGCATGGGATTTCGGGGTGTTTGCAGATGCTCTGAGCTTCTGGGATCCAATGTCTCTGAGTAAGAACTCCTACCCTAAGGGAAACACTTTTTGTGCCTGTAAGCCTCACACAACCTCTCTCTCTGTGTTCTGAGCTCCAAATATGCTTCAAAAAAGTTCTCTAAAAAAAAAAATCATTTTGTAAAAATTGCTCTGCTGAGTCAGTCCTAGCAGCATGAATCAACTCTACTGAAGCAATAACTTAGTAGCAGCCCAGAGGTCTCATAGATATTATTAATGTAACTTTTCTGAAGGTGCCAAGCTTTCTTATAGGCATTAGGAGGGATTCTGGTTCTTACCTATTATTTGAAAACAGCATCCACAGGTGAGGACCGGCAGCCTTTAGACATCTCAGATATCACTCACGGATGTAATATAACAATAATACGTCTCCCCTAAGAGAAAGATCACTCTCATCCCATCTGTATTGCTCTGTGAAGCCTGGTAGGCAATCAAGTTCAAAGTTAATGTTATTTCGGTAGGATCATCCTTCCTTCTTGAAAGGAAGAAAGCATTTAAGAACATCTCTGGGGGGGTTCTAGGGAAGAGTTGTGCCGGGCTGGAAAGACATGGAGCCATATGTTTGGAGACTGTCCGGACTGGGTCAGGACCTGGCTGAGATGGTTGAAGTCACAGGTGAGAAAGCTGGTCTTTCCCCCTCATCCCTGCATAGGAAGCCCGACTGATCTGCAGACATAGCTACATGTGGTGGCACTTCTAACTATAGTCTACACCTCCTATGATGATTCCCTGGAGCAACCATGGCTGTGAAGCGCTGTTCTAACTCCTGGTCGTAAATAGGAATCTGGACCCACAGATGATATGAGCTGAGTGGTGCCCAGGGCAGGACGGGGTGGGGGAGGGGGTGAAGAAGACAGTATTCCTGCTCCTGAGATGGCACCAGACTGAGGTCAGAGGGTCCTGTGTAGTTATATCAGCGGACATAACTTCTGCTGTCACTTCTCTCCAAGTGCATCAACACTCCGCGGGGGGTTAGCTCTTACTGCCTCAAAAGGCACACTCTGAAGGCTGCCTTGTGTCCAGGGACATGTCTGTCACTCCTGGGGCAGGTGAAGATCCATCTGGCTGTCTCAGACCCTCTCTGGACCTGAGGGTTCCTTTCCAAATTTCTTAGGGAACAACCTAACTGCTTAATTTTACCAGTAGGAGCAAAAGCAGGAATCAGAAGAGGTTCTTGACTCTGGACTTGATATGAACTTTGTGAATAGGTTCCATCGCCAGTTTTGACAGTAACCGTAATAATAGGCTGTTGGATAATACTTGATGGAATGTGTACAATGTCTTTAAAAGATGAATTCCTGTATCAGAGGTATATGGATGCTATTTAGATAAGAAAGGAAACTGCTTTATGACTTGTATGAAGACAAAATTGGAGAACTGAGGACAGAAATATTTCCTCAATTTTTTCCTATATTTTTCTCCTAAATAGAGGCATCACTAGAACAGAGATTAGGTGCTAATAAAGGGCTGGGAAAGAAGAAACTAAATAAAAATAAGGACAATCACAGCATGTGTTTGAAGTCTTACTTTGGACACATTAGTTATATCTTGGGGAAAAAAAAGAGCTCAATAATAAATGCAGATGAAACAGTTTTCATGAAGTAAGTCCTGCATACATTCACGTGGAAATGAAAACAGGTCAGGAATCAGCCTAGTGTCCAGCTGCTCAAGTACCCCACAACAATGTTAAAAAATATAATAGAAGCAGACCTTGCCTTTCCCTGCAATTGACTGCAGTGGTATGCGAAGCATCAAGATCGCTGGGTGAATCATGAATGGCTCTAATGGAGTTTTGTTTGCTTGAGGGCCACAAGGAGTGGAAGTCCTCTTACAAAGTCATGAAATCCAAGTTTACTAATTTTTAATAGATATTTTTAAAGTGTGAACCAAATAAACACAATACCAGCTTTGCCAAGAATTAGGATTCCAGTGACAGATTCAATATAATTTGAGGAGGCATTCTCATGGATGTATTTTTGTTAGGACTCTAACACAGCAGAAGATGGATGATTTTAATATACAGCTATTATGCTTAAGAAGAAAACAGACCAAGAGTGCTAATTGTATAGTTTATTTTTCTCCTTCACTATTTGGATATGCTTTTTCAAACCAATAAGGGGGTAAAAACTCAAATTTGGTGCCACATTAGAGACAGCCTTCACTTTCCCCCAAAGGACAGTCTTATGAATATAAGTTGTTATTGGGAAGTACATATAACAGGCTAAATCTCGATCTAATTTCTACCTTTCTTGGATGAAATAAATTTCAAGAGAAATAGAAAAATAAGCGCTTCCCAATGCTGTCTGCACAGTATTGCTACTTTCGTCGTTGGTGACGATTGCTAGCGTGTTCCCGGGCTTATTCCTGTAGCTCTTTCAAGGCACACACGCGCAGCCAAGTCCTGCTTTCCCAGACTCTGCCTAGCTAGGCCTTTGGGGACATGCCAGGGCTCTCGAAACCTGAGATGACGAGGGCATCCTGTCAAATTACCTTGGCAACAGCGGGTTACTGGACAGGATGCAGATCTCAGGACTCAAAGAGGCCCCAGAGAATCACATCATGCAGGCACCTGTGTCCAGACAGGTCTCTGGGGACTGAGATGCCAGAGGCTCACTTGAAAGCTTATCCAGGATTAAGTCACACCATTCTTAGGGTCCTTTTTCTTGTGTTTCACCATAATCCCTATTATTGTAGATTCTGGGCATCTCCCCTTCTCCTCACTACATGGCCAAAAAAACAGCAGCTGTTCCTATTTCCAGCTAGTTTCCTGTCCAAATCCATTAATAACTAGAAGGTCTCTAGGGATTAGCACTGCTTCTTGGAATAGCCATACACACTTCCAGGACTCTCAGAGTAACCCCAAGTCGTTCACCAGCTCCCTAGAGCTTCTCCTACCAAATCTCTCCCCATCTTCTAGGCCTCATTTCTCAGTACACTGAAACTTGTACTTTTTGTCCACTTAAACTCATTTATTTTGCCTGCAAAATACAGCATGCTCTTTCTCACCTCTTTTCCCATAAATTTCACCGGAAGTTGGTGGTTTAGTCTCTAAGTTGCATCTGACTCTTGTGACCCCATGGGTTGTAGCCCACCAGGCTCCCCTGTCCATGGGATTTCCCAGGCAGGAATACTGGAGTGGGTTGCCATTTCTTTCTCCAAGGGATCTTCCTGACCCAGGGATCGAGCCCTGGACTCTTGCATCAGCAGACGGGTTCTTTACCACTGGGCCACCTGGGAAGTCCCTCACCAGAAGGGCTTACCTCTATTACCTTCTCTCATCATCACTTTCAAAATGAGTCTCCTCCATGTCATTTCTGCATGTGGTCATCAACATCTTTTATCTTCACAAAGCTTACAGGTTTGATCAAAAACTATACCTTAAAATTATTTGATATATATATACATATGTGTGTTTGTGTGTATGTGTGTGTATACACTGCATTCTATGTATACAGAATGCAACATAAAGTCATTCAATGCTGCTGCTGCTAAGTTGCTTCAGTCATGTCTGACTCTGTGACCTCAGAGACAGCAGCCCACCAGGCTCCCCCACCCCTGGGATTCTCTAGGCAAGAACACTGGAGTGGGTTGCCATTTCCTTCTCCAATGCAGGAAAGTGAAAAGTGAAAGGGAAGTCACTCAGTTGTGTCCAACTCTTTTCGACCCCATGGACTGCAGCCCACCAGACTCCTCCGTGCATGGGATTTTCCAGGCAAGAGTACTAGTGTGGGGTGCCATCGCCTTCTCTGACTGATTAGTAGATGGGTCATTTAAAACTACCCTCCCTTTGGCGTGTGGGATGGTGTTTTGGTGAGGGTAGTGTTAAGAGTGAGTTAAGATCGACCAGCCACGGGGTCACGGTGAGAGAACACAATGGGCTAGGAATGGGGGTGGCCATGGGGCTGAAGGGAAATGGCCAAATACGAGGGTGGTATCAGAAACCTGATGAGCTGGCAGATATAAACAGTGAATAAGAGGGTAATCAGGACCTGAGCGACCAGGTCCACAGTGATGTCTTTGAAGACAGCCTACACTGGAAACAGAGTGTGTGTGTGTGTGTGTGTGTGTGTGTGTGTGTGTGTGTGTGTGTATGACATGCAATGGTGATTTAGGATTTGGACTGTTGATTTTTGAAGAGCCTGTGCTAATATATGTAATGACGCTGAGTTGAATGTTTGATACACTTGCTGGAGGTCAGGACAGGCATAAGGGTTGGAATGAACGTTTGGGGATTCCTGGCATGTTGATGGTCATGGAATCTGAGGGCTGCCTTTCTCAGGATAGTCTGAAGGCCAAACTTCACCCTCCTGAGCAGGGAGGATTCAAGGGCAGTCAGGACAGAGGGAACAACCAGTGAAGGACCAGGCCATCCCTAGAGGAAGCAAGAAGATGATGGGAATGTGTCTGGAAATGAAGGAAAAAGAAATTTCAGAGTAGATGGAGTGAAGCTAAGGCAATGAATAAAGTGATGACCAAATTCTAGTGACTCTGGCAAGAGAAAGATCGGCACCTCCTTAGTGAGAGTAACCCAGTAGCAGAAGGCTGGTGATTAGGGAACTGAAAGAGCAAAGACATGCACTTTTCAAGGTATTTAAATGTAAGCAATGGGCAAGGCATTAGCTGGTAAACGAGTCTGGGCCAAGGATGTTTTTAATGTGAGTCCATCTGAAGGAGTGGAGTTAGGTGAAAAGATGGCTGTGGATGGACTGTGTCTCGTGGAGGTAGAAGGAGAGTAGCCAGAACATGGGAGAGGTTGGGATCCAGGGCCCGCTGAAGATCACAGCGACCTGAACAGACATGGGACAGATGGGGACAGGGAGAGGGTATAGGGGGTGGAAGGAAGTGGAGAAATCTTCAACCCAGCTCTTCTGCTTCTAATGTGTTTCATTAGGTGAGATCCTGCCTTGAGAAAGGAGGGGAATGGGTATTACAAATAAACAACGTAATATTGGTAACTAATTGTTGCAGTGAAATTCCCACTGTTGAATGGGGATTCCCTCCTCGTGGGAAAGTAAGTGAAGGAGAAGACAGAACCTTCTGAGTTGATGTGGGTCCAGCCCTCTTTCTCCCAAATGTTCAACTAACGCATGAGCCTGCATCATGTCCACCTGGTCCTCAACATAATGGATGTGTTTATTTTCTTAGATTCCTTTTCATTTTCAGCTCCTCTGACACTTATTTGTTATCAGTTCATTCTTCATTCATGAATGAGTTATCCCCTCAAGAGAGATTTATTGAGCATCTATGCCACCACGTGTCCTATTAGACTCTCAGTTCTTCAAAAGCACAGGCCTACAGCTTTAGTTTTGTGCTGCTTTAGTCTCATAGGATAACCATTTGTTGAGCTGGAGCAGTAGCAACAGTGCTTCAATAGGCCCTGAGGGAGAAAAGGGTTTCATGGACACAGGAGTGTTCACGATGATTGGATCATTCATTGGCATCAAGAGATGAAGAAAGGAAATAACCACTGAATTGGTCCTAGAAAACCCCTGCCAATGAGGAAAGAAGTCCATTAGTACAGCAGATTCAGAAGGCCAACCTCAAGGACTCTAGAAAAGGAATAAATGACAGAGAACCAGACATGGTTATACCTTATCTATCATTTAATCAGATTCTAAAATAAGTCTTTTATGGAATGAAAAATCATGTAACTCTCCAAATATTCAACAGAATTATAACTAAAGCATTTGAAAAACTTACATTTGATTGCATTTAATTTCAATTTAACTACTATGTTTAATAACATATTAACATAACTGATTATGTAGAACTCCACACTCCTTATAATTTATAGGTTGGACATTAATGTAGTTAGCAGTTCAAATTATGAACTCTCTCAATTTCTATTACATTTGCTCCTAAGAATTTAACATCAATGTTATTATATTTATGTAGCTTGCTTTTTAAGGTTTAACATTTCACATACACACCGAGGAAATCAGAATTGAAAGAGACACGTGTACCCCAATGTTCATCGTCGCACTGTTTACAATAGCCAGGACATGGAAGCAACCTAGATGTCCACCAGCAGACGAATGGATAAGGAAGCTGTGGTACATATACACAATGGAATATTACTCAGCCATTAAAAAGAATACATTTGAATCAGTTCTAATGAGGTAGATGAAACTGGAGACTATTATCCAGAGTGAAGTAAGCCAGAAGGAAAAACAACAATACAGTATACTAATGCATATATATGGAATTTAGAAAGATGGTAATGATAACCTTGTATGCGAGGTAGCAAAAGAGACGCAGATGTATAGAACAGTCTTTTGGACTCTATGGGAGAGGGCGAGGGTGGGATGATATGGGAGAATGGCATTGAAACATGTAAATTATCATATGTGAAATGAATCACCAACCCAGGTTTGATGCTTGATACAGGGTGCTCAGGGATGGTGCACTGGGATGACCCAGAGGGATGGAATAGGGAAGGAGGTGGGAGAGGGGTTCTGGGTTGGGAACACATGTACACCCACGGCAGAGTCATGTCAATGTATGCCAAAACCAACACAATAATGTAAAGAAAAAAGTCTTTCCTGAATTTGTTACAGTAAAAATAAATAAATAAATAAAAGCTGAATGAAAAAAGAAAGAAAGAAAGAAAAACATTTACAAAGATTTCACATATCACCTTAACTAGATACTTTCACTCATTATGAAATCAAAATAAAATTAAACATTATATGAACAGCCTTCCCTAGCTATTTGAGGCAGACACTACATGAACTGGCTCGAAAATTGAGATAAAGGGATTGAAATCATTTTAATGAGTGTTATAAGACTGATATAATGCAATTAGTTGGGAAATGTCACTGCAGACAGAAGACAAATGAACAACATAATACTCTTCTTTCAAAGGATCTGATCAGGAAATGTCTTCAACTCAATGATTCTGTCAAACATGGTAAGATACCCGTAAATTTCAATGAAAACATAACACCAAACACTCTATTCTACAAAAAAAAAAAAAAAATGAAGACAACAATGCAATGATGAAACAGTGGCTCTCAGACATCACCAACAAACTCATCTCCATAGGGTGATGGACTCAGATACCACAAGAACCCATGAGACTTTCTGTAGAAACACCATAGAGTATCACAGATCCCTTAGAACTGCTCTGGATGTTGATACCACAGATGCCATGGTTGAATATCACTTCTCTAGGCATACTAGTTAATTCTATGATTTCTCAATTTCTAAAATGGCTTTAAGACTCCATTTTTCTATTATAGTTTGGAAAGAAAAAAGTGAAAGAGTTAGTTGCTCAGTTGTATTTGACTCTTTGTGATTGATTCCATGGGCTGTAGAGCACCAGGCTCCTCTGTCCTTGGAATTCTCCAGGTAAGAATACTGGAGTGGGTTGCCATTTCCTTCTTCAGGGGATCTTCCCACCCCAGGGGTCCAACCTGGGTCTCCCCACTGCAGGCAGCTTCTTCACCATCTGAGCCACCAGAGAAGTAACAAACCTGAGAGGAAGTACAGAAAGTCCCCATGTACTCCCTGGCCCAACACACACATAGTTCCTGTCTCAGCACCCCCATCAGATAGTACATTTGTTAAAACTATGAGCCTGCACTGATGCTTCACATCATCCAGAGTCCACAGTTTACATCAGGGGTCCCTCCTGGTGGTGTATACCCTTTGGGTTTGGACAAATGCACAGTAAGTATCCATAATTATAGCACCACACAGAATGATTTTGCTGCTCTAAAAATCTCCTGCTTTTTGCCTGTTTGTACTCCTTCACCCTACTTCACCCGCCAGCCCCTGGCAACCCCTGGTCTCCTTACTGTATCTATAGTTTTTGCCTTCTCCAGAATGTCATACACTCGGCATCAAACAGCATCCATCCTTTTCAGAGCTGCTCTTTCCCTTGGTAATACACATCACTTAGAACTCTGACACTTTCAGATCCATTCATGACCTTCTTGTTTCTAAAAACCCAAATTCACTCACAGTTCAGTTCAGTTCAGATGCTCAGTCATGTCTAACTCTTTGCGACCCCATGGACTGCAGCACTCCAGGCCTCCCTGTCCATCACCAACTCCTGGAGCTTGCTCAGTCTCATGTCCATTGAGTTGGTGATGCCATCCAACCATTTTATCCTCTGTCATCCCCTTTTCCTCCTGTCTTCAATCTTTCCCAGCATCAGGGACTTCTCCAATGAGTCATCTCTTTGCATCAGGTGACCAAAGTATTGGAGCTTCAGTGTCAGTCCTTCCAATGAAAGAAATCAGGACTAATTTCCTTTAGGATGGAATGATTTGACCTCCTTGCAGTCCGTGGGACTCTCAGCAGTCTTCTCCAAACCAAAAAGCATCAATTCTGCACTCAGCTTTCTTTATAGTCCAACTCTTAGATCCATACATAACTACTAGAAAAGCCATAGCTTTGGTTATACAGACCTTTGTTGGCAAAGTAATGTCTCTATTTTCAATATGCTGTTTAGGTTGCTCATAGTTTTTCTTCCAAGGAGCAAGTGTCTTTTAATTTCATAGCTGCAGTCACCATCCACAGTGATTTTGGAGCCCAAGAAAATAAAGTCTCACTGTTTCCATTTTTCCCCATCTATTTGCCATGAAGTGATGGGACCAGATGGCTTGATCTTTGTTTTCTCAATGTGGAGTTTTAAGCCAACTTTTTCACTCTCCTCTTTCACCTTCATCAATAGGCTCTTTAGTTCCTCTCCACTTTCTGCCATAAGGGTGGTGTCATCTGCATAAACTCACTCTACTTAGTAGTTATTTTCAATGGCCATGATTCTTGAAAATAAGACATTTGAATGTTTTCCTTTAAAGATACCTAGATATCAGGTTAAAACAAACTCAACTGTCAAAAAACTCATATGTCTGTTTAATAGGCTCAAATAAATGTTTTCTAGATTATTGCTGGGCTTCCCTATTAGCTCAGCTGGTAAAGAATCTACTTGCAATGCAGGAGGCCCTGGTTTGATTCCAAGTTGGGAAGATCCCCTGGAGAAGGGATAGGTTACCCACTCCAGTATTCTTGGGCTTCTCTGATGACTTAGATGATAAAGAATCTGCCTGCAATGGGGAGACCTGGGTTCATTCCCTGGGTGGGGAAAATCCCCTGGAGGAGGGCATGGCAACCCACTGCAGCATTCTTACCTGGAAAATCTCCATGGACAGAGGAGCCTGGTGGGATACTGTCCATTTGGTTGCAAAAAGTTGGACACAACTGAGCAACTAAGCACCGCACAAGTTATTTATATTGATAGGTGGAACTTTGCAATGTGTAATTATACTGCAATGAAGAAACATAAAAAGTCCTAAATTTACGCTGAGCTCTGAGTGTCTAATCATCCCTGTCATCACCTTTATCATCATCACCAGACTTTTGAAGGTAAACCTGGTAGGTACACAGCATATTTTCTGTTTTAGTTATATAGATGTGCTTTTCCTCCAAAAACAGATTCTGTAGTATTGGATCACAAGTACCTCATAGTTCTGACCATAGACATGGATTTGTAACACGGCCAGTGAGCTAAGGCGATCTAACTTATTTACGTTTTAAAATAACAGTAAGCAGCTCTCTGATGCCTTCTTTTGATATGTTAACAATGGGCTTTCAATGGTAGCATGTAAATACTGCCATCGTTATTAGCCATGGCTATTGTAGCATTTTTGATAAATACTAGATAGAGAAAGACATACATGTCTTACTAGAAAATCTTGTTTTCACTATTTTACTCTGTAAATAATTTATTCCAAGGCTAACAGAATCATTCAGTATCTCAAATTAGATGTGCTTGTTTAGCAAGTGACTGAAAAGTTCAAGATAGGGCAAGATACTTAAGTGCCCATTAATTGGCAAAGTGAATAAAGAAGTTGTGAGAATGGCATTGAAACATGTTAATTATCATATGTGAAATCAATCGTCAGCCCAGGATTGATGCTTGGGGCTGGTGCACTGTGATGTCCCAGGGGGAGGGAATCGGGAGGGAGGAGGGAGGGGGGTTCTGGAGGGGGAGCATATGTAAACCCATGGCAGTTTCATGTCATTGTATGACAAAACCAACACAATAAAGTAAAGAAAATTTTAAAAAAAATCACACACACACAAAAAAGATGTGGCCTGTACACACGATGGAATACTACTCAGCCATAGAAAAGAATGAAATAATGCCATTTGTGACAACATGGATGAACCTAGAGTGTCTTGTGGAAGTGAAATAATTCAGAAAAAAAGGAGACAAATATCATATGATTTCACATATATATATAAAACCTGAAAAACAAAATAATGCACAAACATAACAAAACAGAACAGGCTTACAGAGGACAAACAGGTCATTGCCAAAGAGAAAGGGGGTTGAAGCGGGTAATAGGAGAGAGAGATTAACAGGCTCAGACTTCCAGTGGCTAAACAAATGAGTCACATGTACGACATGCACAGTGTGGGGTATGTAGTTAAAAATTATGTTAAATTGTTATATGATGCATGGTATCTAGACTATTAAGGAAAAGAAAAAAAAAAAAACCTCACCCAGAAGGAAACCTGCTATGAATCAATTACATTTAAATTTAAGATGACTTGTCTATTTTCAAACAATTGATCCATATCTCTGACAATTTTGTAACACTACATGAGTCCTCTATGGATATGAGAGTTGGACCATAAAGAAGGCTGAGCACCGAAGAATTGATGCTTTTGAATTGTGGGGTGCTGGAGAAGGCTCTTCAGAGATCCCTGGATTGCAAGGAGATTAAACCAGTCAGCTCTAAAGGAAAGTGAAAGTGAAGTTGCTCAGTCATGTCCGACTCTTTCTGACCCCGTGGACTGTAGCCTACCAGGCTCCTCTGACGATTGGATTTTCGAGGCAAGAGTATTGGAGTGGGGTGCCATTTCCTTCTCCAGGAAATCAACTGGAAGGACTGATGTTGAAGCCAAAACTCCAATACTTTGGCCACCTGATGCGAAGAGCTGACTCACTGGAAAAGACCCCGGTGCTGGGAAAGATTGAGGGCAGGAGGAGAAGGGGACAACAGAGGATGAGATGGTTGATGGTATCAACTCAATGGACATGAGTTTGAGCAAGCTCTGGGAGTTAGTGAAGGACAGGGAGGCCTGGCGTGCTGCAGTCTGTGGTGTCTCAAAGAATTGGATATGACTTAGCAACTGAACAATAACAGCAACATGATTTCATATTCAGATCTCAGGAACATCTTAAAGAAAATTTCAGTGCTAAGAGCTAGAGTGGACCCCTGGGTCCCCCAGGGAAGGCTCCGATGAGACAGGTAGACTCTCTCACTCAATGTGTAGAGTGGAGACCTCAGCCAAAGACCATCTCTCTTTCCCTTAAACTGAAAATGCTAGCTCTCAGTTCAGGATGCAAGGTCGTTACAAACCCACACAAGGGCCTCTTTTTTCCCTCCTCTTTTTCACTACTTTGCAATACTTTGATTTTTGTAAAACAGAATGATTATATCACATCCAAGTACCACTTTGTATAAAACAGGATGGTTTTAGAACATTTTAGAACAATTTAGAAAATCCTAGAACATTCAAAGTACCAAAAACTTCTCAATGCACTCAGCTCCTATTGTAAGAGTTCCAACTTTCTCATATAGTGCCCAGGTTTGCCTTACAGATATAATGCAGATTCCTAGTTGTCTGAAAGCTCATAATAAGCAATATTAAATTGAAATTACCAGGCTGCTTTAATTTCTCCTTGGAATAAACATAATTGCAGAGCTATAATTGTTGTAACAATTATATCTTTAATTAAAGTACCTGGAAAAATCTGTATCTTCTCATATAGTCATGGGTATTAATATTATCTTAATTGCTATTAACCTCTTATGATAAGCTGCTGTTTTACTTGATTAATCATTATTTTGTCTTTCACATGAACACTTGTAAGTTATTTAGAAAATTAATTGAAATTCATGGATTTCCCACAACGTGTGAGGATCATGCTTTTCTGCTTTTTTGATGGATCGGGAAAGTAAAATGACATCAACTTGGAGCTGTTTTTTCCACTGCCTTTAGATTTAAGGGTTTTTAAGACTTTATTTATCTCGTAAAATTGGTTATAACTCTTTACAACCCATACCCTTTTTCAAAAATTTTGCCTTCATTTTCTTCAATGGAAGAATGTCAAATTCTGGACTTTTGTTTTTTGTTTTTTTTCTTTCTTTTCCTAGGAGTTGGCAGTCATATGATTGCATGTCTGGTACCTTTTCCCTGGTTACATTTCCTTCTGGGCCATACTATTATAATTGAGTGTGCTTTAATATTCTGAACTCAGAATGAGTACAGTTATTAGCATACAGAATGTGCTTAATAAACATCTGTGGAATAAAAGCAGGCATCTGACTCTGACCCCTCCCTCCCGAGCCCTCCTCCAGTCCGGGCTGAGTGTATCGCAGGCTCAGAGCTCAGCAGAGGTTCCTGCAGCTCCTCTGATCTCCATGCTCCCGTCCCAGGTTCACGGGCTCTGAGTGTGTCCACGCTTCAGATGCTCTCCCCTCCAGTCTGGCTTCTGTGCACAGTCTCCCACCATCTCTTCACTCCTGCTTCTCCCTCCTGGTGAGCACGTCCTCTCTCACCTCCCAGGCGCCAGTCGCAGCCTGGATCCTCTTCCTCTCACCCAGTGGTCCCTACCTGAGGTGGCCAAGCCCACAGGCTCAGTTTCCTCCAGTTTCTTCCTCCTTCTAGACGGAATCCACGATTTCTGTCTCCAGCTCCTCACTCTCTTGTCCACGCCCGTACCCATGGCACAGCTCAGGGACACCTCCATCTCAACACGGCCAAGATGATGATACCTGTGATCTCCTGTCCGGCCCTGTCCCTGGACCTGGACCCTTTAGGGCCTGCTCTCATGGTGAATAACCCTCCATCCACCTGCAAATCCCAGGCCTGGGGATCGTCCTGCCTCCACCCCCAGGGCCACCGCCCAAGTCCACGAGGCCCCGTGTCTTGGGTGTAAGGAAACAGCTCTGTCTCCTCTCTCAGTGCCCTACAGTGCTTCACAGAGAAACCATCTGAAACCCCCATGTGAGCATGGCATGTCCCTCCACAGTTCTCTCTTCTATCTCTCCAACTCCTTACAAATTAAAAAAAAAAAAAAAAGGAGAGCAGGATCCTGGACACTACCTGCAAGGTGTTCATTGCACAGCCTGACCCGACTGTGTTCCAGGTGCCTGAGACGCCCCAGGCCCCTACTTGTGGCACCCAGAGCCCTGGGCCTGGCTCTCCGTCGAACCAAGGGGGCTTCTTTGTCCACCCGCCTTAAAGGCAGTGTCCCACCACAGCTGGAGCTCCAGGTCCTGGCCCATCTCAGGACTGACAGCCAGCCTTTGGCCCTTGCAGGGGAATTACCAGCCACATCAGCCTGTGGACATGCGGATCAGCCTGTCTGGGTCATCCCTGTTGTCATCCCAGGAACGAACGATACATTGGCTGGGACTCTGTTTACAGAGCTGCACAGGCTTCAAAAAACCTGCCACCAGCTCCATTTTCTCCAGAAGTCCAATTATTTTTAATGTTCAGTTTTGCAGAGCACGACATTTTCCAGGAGTATGTACTCCACCACCAGCCTCCTCATGTCGTCAGAGGGTGTGGCATCATCACTGCCATGAACAAGAGAGAGCAATGAATAAACAAACAGAGCCAGCGGAAAATGATAGAACTGCCATCGTCAAAAATAACCATCCTTTGAATAAATATCCAGAAGTTAGAAGGGTGGTTGCCAGAGACGGGAGGAAGGGCATGGGGGAAGTTTCTGCTCAATAGATTAAAGCTTTGCTCATCAGAGAGGACCAAGTTCTATAGACATGAGATAGTTTTTTGAGGAGTCTCCATACCGCTCTCCATAATGGTTGGTCTGGTTTGCATTCCCATCAACAGTATAAGAGAGTTCCTGTTTCTCCACAGCCTCTCCAGCATTATTGTTTGCAGGCTTTTTGGTGACAGTCATTCTGCCTGGTATGAGATGATACCTCATTGTGGTTTTGGTTTGCATCTCTCTAACAATATTTCTCTAATAAGGAGTGATGTTGAACCTCGTGTTGCACTGCACACTCAGACATGCAGTAAGAGCATGGATCTCATTATGTACTTTTTTACCACAATTTAGAAGTGAAATCACCTGTTTTCATGAAGTCTTATCTGTGTATTAGAGGAAGTCTTCTAACAGAATCATTTTTGCTGCCTTGAATTAAACTTCTTGGCTAAGACGATACTCATTCATGGACTAGATTTTAGTTTACAGTGATCATTCATGTAAAAAAGCTGACTTATTAAAGTTTCCTTTTTGGGTGTTTCTATAAGTAAACAGTTTCATAAAAACAGAGTTACTATTAAAATATATAAGCTAGTTATAGTTTATAAAAATAGAGTGTGTAAATATTGTTTTTTTTTCCTGTTGATTCTAGCCAGAATGTAAAAATTTAAATGGAGACATATTAGACCTAGAGAAATGTGAATTAATTACAAGATCATTGACTGCTTTATTTTTCATTTCATATTTGTTTATATATTCAAACATTTGAAGGATATGTATTTGTAGGATACATATTGGTACACATGTGTATATTTATTTGTATATTTCATAGCCTATATTGTACTGAGAGGCAGTGAAGAGGATGCTATATTAGACTTTTATAAAACACACACAAAGAAAATTCCATCTTTATAAAGTTAAAGGAAAATTTGAACCTCTTGATGCTGTATCAGTTAAATAAAATTCAATCTATCTGTATATATATACATATATATGTATATGTGTGTGTGTGTATATATATATATATATATATATATATAGCATACATGTTAGTAAATGATTATCCTTAATTTAAGAACAAGCACTAAGTTGGAACTCAGATGACCTATATTCTATCCTATACAACATTATAAATTTGCTTTTTGTACGATATGAACCTCTTAAGAATCAGATTCTTCCTCTTTTTAAGGGAAAAGAATCATACAACCACTCAATTCTTTAAGGTTCCCTAATTTTGTTGTTCAGCTCATCAATATTCCCTACCAAACACTTACTAGGTTGACAGAAAGACAGATTCATTGGTAGAAACTGTTCAATTATACCTTAAAAGTCATAATGTCTCTATTTTGTCATTCCTCCTATAACCACTTCCACATTTTTAATGAAATTGGTGGGTAAGATGATGTTTGCATGTTCAGTCACTCAGTCACGTCCAACTCTTTGCTACACTATGGACAGTAGCCTGCCAGGCTCCTCTGTCCATGGGATTTCTCAGGCAAGAATACTGGAGTGGGTTGCCATTTCCTCCTCCAGGAGAACTTCCCAACCCAGGGATCAATCCCAGGTCTCCTGTGCCTCCAACTTTGGCAGGTGGGTTCTTTACCACTGAGACACCTGGGAAGCCCCCAGAAGAGGTGTCTGAATGTTTAGTTGAAATGATAGTTCTTATCAAATGAGTCTATTTATTTATTTATTTATTTATTTATTTTTCCCATGTGCTATACAGTAGGTTATCCTACTGTTGGTTATCCATTTTATTATTTATTTATTTATTTTTTAAGTTTTATTTTATTGTGTTGGTTTTTCCATACAGTGACATGAAACCACCATGGGTTTACATGTGCTCCCCCTCCAGAACCCCTCTCCCTCTTCCCTCCCGATTCCCTCCACCTGGGACATCTCGGTGCACCAGCCCCGAGCATCAACCCTGGGCTGGCGATTGATTTCACATATGATAATTAACATGTTTCAATGCCATTCTCCCATATCATCCCACCCTTTCCCTCATCCACAGAGGCCACCAGTCTGTTCTATACATCTGCGTTCCTTTTGCTGTCTCGCATGCAGGGTTCTCATTACCATCTTTCTAAATTCCATATATATGTGTTAGTATACTGTATTTTTGTTTTTCCTTCTGGCTTACTTCACTCTGGATAATAGGCTCCAGTTCCACCCACCTGAGGAGAACTGATTCAAATGAATGTTTTTTTAATGCTGAGTAATATTCCATTGTGTATATGTAGCACAGCTTTCGTATCCATTCGTCAGCTGATGGGCATCTAGGTTGCTTCCATGTCCTGGCAATTGTAAACAATGCAGCGATGAACATTGGGGTACACATGGCTCTTTCAATTCTGGTTTCCTCAGTGTGTATGCCCAGCAGTGGGATTGCTGGGTCATATGGCAGGTCTATTTGCAGTTTTTTAAGGAATCTCCACACTGTTCTCCATAGTGGCTGTACTAGTTTGCATTCCCACCAACAGTGTAAGAGGGTTCCCTTTTCTCCACATCCTCTCCAGCATTTATTGCTTGTAGACCTTTGGATGGCAGCCATTCTGACTGGTGTAAAGTGGTACCTCATTGTGGTTTTGATTCGCATTTCTCTGATAATGAGTGATGTTGAGCATTTTTTCATGTGTTTGTCAGCCATTTTTATGTCTTCTTTGGAGAAATGTCTGTTGAGTTCTTTGGCCCACTTTTTGATTGGGTCGTTTATTTTTCTAGCATGGAGCTGCAGGAGTTGCTTGTATATTTTTGAGATTAATTGTTTGTCCATTGCTTCATTGGCTATTATTTTCTCCCATTCTGAAGGCTGTCTTTTCACCTTGCTTATAGTTTCCTTTGTTGTACAGAAGCTTTTAATTTTAATTAGGTCCCATTTGTTTATTCGTGATTTTATTTCCAATATTCTGGGAGGTGGGTCATAGAGGATCCCGCTTTGGTTTATGTTGGAGAGTGTTTTGCCTATGTTATCCTCTAGGAGTTTTATAATTTCTGGTCTTATGATTAGATCTTTGATCCATTTTGAGTTTATTTTTATGCATGGCATTAGAAAGTGTTCTAGTTTCATTCTTTCACAAGTGGCTGTCCAGTTTTCCCAGCACCGCTTGTTAAAGAGATTGTCTTTTCTCCATAGTATATTCTTGCCTCCTTTGTCAAAGATAAGGTGTCCATAGATGCGTGGATTTATCTCTGGGCTTTCTATTTTGCTCCATTGATCTATATTTCTGTCTTTGTGCCAGTACCATACTGTCTTAATGACTGTGGGTTTGTAGTATAGCCTAAAGGCAGGTAGGTTGAGTCCTCCAGTTCCATTCTTCTTTCTCAAGATTGCTTTGGCTATACGAGGTTTTTTGTATTTCCATACAAATTGTGAAATTATTTGTTCTAATTCTCTGAAAAAGACCTCTGGTAGCTTGATAGGAAATGAGTCTATTAAAAGTAGATAACTAACTTAGATGAGAAAATATGATGGGAGAGAGTCTGCTGATGAAGTAGATCTAAGAAGCACACAGACTTTTTAGTGGGGGACATATTACATATTCAGTACTATGTCTTCATCATGTAGGCAGCATCCCGATATCACCATAGTCTTCCCAGCCACCCTACGGGGAGCTCCGCAGGCTGGGGACCGTGATGGAACTCTGATGGAATGTCAAGGGCAGAGACAGCTGGAGAAGTAGTTTTTTCCAAGCACCTTCCATTCCCACCATGTGGCCAGCCGTGTAGACTTTGTGTTTCCTGACTGCATGCGAGGTGCAGGAGGACATTTCTTGGAGTGTTCTCTTTGTGAGCAGCAGTGTATGGGCGGATGAACCATATAAGCATATCCTCCATCATGCACACTGGCTCGGCGGCCACCACAGAGCCCTGGGGGTCCACCCATCCATCACCCAGACGAAGGCCCCCCCCCCCGGGTTGCACAGGTCCCAGCCAGCTCAGCTGCAGTACAAGTTCACATCAACTCCATATAACTCAGCTCACAGAACAAAGCACACAGAACAGAGAAGGGAACATCACGCAGACTGAATCCTAACCTGGCTAAGTGAACAAAGGCCAAAAAATTAAATGCATGAGTCAGCATTTTACTGCTATTGCACATTCCAATTCAGACATGACCAGTTGTAATAATTCTTAGAATTTTGCTTCAATTATTAACCCAGTATATGTGTGCATGCTAAGTCACTTTAATCGTGTCCAACTCTTTGTGACCCAATGGACGTAGTCCCCCAGGCTCCTCTGTCCTTGGGAGTCTCCAGGCAAGAATATTGGAGTGGGTTGCCATGCCCTTCTCCAGGGGATCATCCTGACCCAGGAATCAAACCCGCATCTCTTATGTCTCCTGCATTGACAGGCAAGTTCTTTACCACTAGTGCCCACTAACCTAGTACTTTTAGTTAAATAATCTGAAACTTTGTCTAGTTTCACCAGTTTAAGTTAGAGGACTCCCAGAAACTATGTTTTCATTTCTCAGTCCAGTCTGCGGAGCCATGTCTTCAATAGTATCATAACTATTTGCTGTTTTGCTTTGCCTTGATTTGATTTGAATTTCCCATATGAAATGCTTTATTCCAGGCAGTCAAACCAAATGTCACAGCTATTTTGGGTGCTAGTAGACAAATATCTTTAAATCCTCCTGGAATTTAGAAAGCTGTAATCTTATCTAAATTCCCCAGCGCTTCCCACACCCTTTTCCACACTCTGCTAACCTTTAAATATCCCATCAACAGAGAAAATCATCGGGGAAATTGTTCTGAGGAAAACATGAGGGCCAGCTGATTGAATCCCTTTCTTTTCGATAGATGTGTGTGTAACAATGTCACCAAAGAGATTAAATCGGCCTTGTCTGAAAAGCACCTGGATGGCATACATCAGGTTGCCTTCTGCCTGTTGTCGACTAAAGTGGATGCTAACACATCAGACGCTTTTTGATAAGCTCCAGGAGCTAGAAGCAGGTCCAGTTTGGAATCCGTTTTAGCGACCTGTTGGATACATTTTAGTATCTGTGCATTTGATGATAGCCGTTTGTGAGCGTTCATTCCTCGTACAATTCAATCTCACCACCAAAATTGGCTTCAGGGAATGGTTTCTGGTACTCGCTTCAGGAGGTAATTTTGAAGCATTAAGGTGGTGAGATCCACTTTTCCTTGTGAGTCAGCAGTTTAAAATGTATACTTAACGGAAGGCAATTAAGGGCCAGGAAGCCTCTCAGTTGTTTGTGGAGCTTCCGAAATTTCATTCTGATGAACAACTGTTATTTCCGTCTCCTCATTTGAGGAATAGAGACTAATCATTTAGCCTCATCTGTGGTGTTTTCTGAGCAAGAAAGGGCTACATGATGCTGATTTGATTAATCCTGGTGTATTTACATAGGGAGATAAAGATGCTATTTACTTTGAACCTTTGATATTTGATTTGTGCATTTAATCTTTTATCCAGATGGCACGGGTTTATATAAGACCAATCCTAATTATTTAATTCTGAGTGGTAAGGCAAAAGGATTCAAAATGATACAGAAATTGTTTTCTGAAAAAGTAAAGTTGGGCTTGGTGAATGCCAGCAGCATGTTTACATTTATAAAGAAGAGTTTGGAAGTTAACATTCTTTTGGATGAAGAAACATAATTAAGGTTTCTTAGTTTTCATGTATTTAAAGTTCTGGAAAATACGAACTCTCAAAATCTTCAAGAACATCTTGAGGAACTATGTTTCTAGCTCTCTGTATGACTACTTAAATTGTCTGCCCATTAATCTTCCTTCTGGAAAGAGCATGAAGATTTAGCCGAAGAGAGTTTTCAAATACCTTCAATACAAGTCTGCCTTCTGCCTGTGTATGCATTAGATCATCCTATTCTGCCCATTTCCCCATATTTCAAGTCATATCGTGACATATGTATAACCTAAAATATTAACCCTGCTATCATCTATATTTTATTAAAATACAAACTTACTCACCAACATAATTTCTTTTGGATATCTGAGCATAATTCACTGCTAATTTGCATGGCTCATTTAGTGGGGGTAATTTTACATCAAGTAGGGAATGAAATCAATGATAATACAAAAAGATTATTTTAAGACATATCAAGTCCTTAAAAAAATAAAAATGACAATTTAAACAGTCTCCTCCTATGTTCCTAATTGGCATTCATTCATTACAGGTTTTCTGAAGCCCCTTCTCTATGGTGGATCATTACAATTTATAGCCATGCTAATACTTTTAATTAACAAGCACATTAAAAAATCAATAGAAAATCTGAAGCCTCATTCCCCAAAAGCTCAAGCTGATAGACGTCACTCTTAATTTCATTATATGTTAGGAAATATAATGTCAGCTCTGGTTCATGGACCCTCTCATAGCACTTTCCAAAGATGTAATGAAACTATTTTTTTTTTATTGTTTTTGCCATACATTGTCATGATATCACCATGGGTTTACATATGCTTCCCCTCCGGATCCCCCCCCCCCCCCCCCCCCCCCCGGGGAAATCTCGCTGCACCAGTCCCGAGCATCAATCCTGGGCTGGCGATTGATTAGACACATGACAATTAACATGCTTCAATGCCCTTCTCCCATATCATCCCACACTTACCCTCATCCACAGAGTCCACGAGTCTATTCTATACATCTGTGTTCCTTTTGTTGTCCCGCATGTTGGGTTCTCGTTACCGTCTTTCTAAATTCCATATATATGCGTTAATATACTGTATTGTTGTTTTTGCTTCTGGCTTACTTCACTCTGGATAATGGGCTCCAGTTTCGTCCATCTGAGTAGAATTGCTTCAAATGAATTTTTTTTAATGCTGAGTAATATTCCATTGTGTATATGTACCACAGCTTTCTTATCCATTTGTCAGTTGATGGGCATCTAGGTTGCTTCCATGTCTTTTATTTCTCTGAAAACTGCGTTTAAAGAGCTTTAACCCTAGTTACATTTGGAGAAGAAAAAGAAGGGCAATTTCTTATAAACATATTGATCTTGCAATCATTCTGGTGCCCAGAAAAAGTGCTGTGAATGGAAAGCCAAGACTCACCAACCCCCAGAATCGGCATTTTTAGGAGTCTTCCTGATCAGGGAAGCCCTGCCCCACTTTTCCTACAAACGCCCACAAGCTGCATGTGTTCCCAATTGTGGATTCAGTGAGAAATCAGAAACACAGGGGGCAGTCACGAGAAAGACGCTCGCGGTGTAAAACAGGCTCTGTGACGCCGGAGTACAAGGTCTACTCCTTCACCCCGTTTTCACACATCCAGAGAAAAGGAGAGGCTGCTGGGGACCTGAGATCCGGGCCGCCTTCCAGAGGCAGCCGGGGCAAGGACGGCAGGAGGAGGCCCGGCTGGCGCAGCGCAGGGCGCGGTGTCTTCCCTGCCCCCCACCCCCTGGGGAAGTGGGGTCTGCGAGACAGCGGCGTCCCCAGAGCGTCTGGCTGGTATGGGTGGTAACGGGGGCTGGGAGAGCAGAGGGCCACGGAGAGAGCTGCAAGGTGGAGGGCCTAGGAAGGGTGTGCAAGTGGGTCCGTATAATTCAGGCGCTGTGCTCACCACCCCTACCTCATTACAAAGTGAGTTCAGGCCAGTGGCCTCTGCATACACCCCACAAATAGAAAGAGGTACCAAGAGAATACTTTGACCACCTGAGGCAGAGAGCCAACTCATTGGAAAAGACCCTGATGCTGGGAAGGATTGAGGGCAAGGGGAGAAGGGGACAACAGAGGATGAGATGGGTGGATGGCATCACCAACTCAATGGGCTTGAATCTGAGCAAACGCCAGCAGATAGTAAAGGACAGGGAAGCCTGGTGTGTTGCAGTCCATGGGGTCGGAAGGAGTCAGACATGACTTAGCAACTAAACAGCAGCAATCAAGAGAAAGATACCTTTTTAAATGTTAACCTGCTGAAAGTCAAACCAGGGCATGACAGCAAATGTCAGAACAGGAAAGCGGATGGTTTGTGAAAACCTCCCCCCTCCAGCGCCCTCTGCCCACGTTTCTAGTGGGTCCTGACCCCTTTCCCACTGGCCACAGATTGAGTCTCAAAGTCTCAAAAAAATGCATCAGGCCAGTAGTTCTCACACTGCAGTGTTCCCTTGAGTCACCTTGAGGGCTCAGCGTGGTGGGAGGCTCCCTGGGGAAGGTGATGTTGCTGCTGGGGTGCGAGTGAATCTCATCATTCTGAGAATCACTCCTCAAGACATCTGTCTCCTGTCATGTGGGGCAAGCATGGAAGATGAAACCTTTATTTACAGAGGAGTTCATGGTGCTCAGAGCATCCCACATCCCCTTCATTTAGGAGAGCAAGGCACCGGGAGGAAGGCTCGGTCAGCTTAAGGGCCACGTAGGGACTGGCACAGTCTCTCGGAAGCGGAGGGTCCTGAAAAAGGGTCCTTGAACGTGTCTTGCAAGTGACCATCCACTGGGAGGCACTGCTGAGCAAGCGTCTTCATTGTTCAGCAAATGAGAATTAAGCATCTATGTGCCAAGCAGACATCAGACAGAATCCCCACCTTCAAGGAGCTCATATTTTATAAAGGAAGACAAATTTTAAAAATTAAATAAGCAATGCACACACATGTATACAAATATATATATGTGTAAAGGTACAAATGTTTGTGTGTGTGTATATATATGTACATAAACACATGTGTATAAATGTGTGCATAGACATCAATATACACAACCTAAATGGCCAGTATCTTTATCTGCTATCTATCTACCTGCCCACCCACCTATCTAAAATCAGTCCTGCTAAGTTCCTTGGAGTAAATGAGGAAGAGGAGATGAAACATGACAGGATATTGATACTACAATGTCATGAGATTTGACCAAAGTCCCAGAGGAGGAGAGAAAGGCCACTTTGATTATACCTGGAATTCTAGGCAGAGAGCGGAGCAGGTTCAGAGGTCCTGGTGTGTTCAAGAGGACAGGAAACCAGTGTCTCCAGAGCTAAGCTTCTGATGGGGTGTGGCGGGGGTGGGTTCCAGAGAGAACAGGGGTAGGAAGGTGTGGGTCCCCACAGAGAACCTTTAGATTCTAGCTGTAATCCCAGTGACTTTTGTTCAAGGCTGGGATATGGTCTAATTTGTGTTTGAATGGTCTGGATGCTGTGATGAGAAAAGAATGCAGGGGGCAGTGATAGAGGCCAGGAAGCATCACAGGAGACCATGGGTCCAGATGCGGCCTGGGTACTGCTGAACTGCAGAGAAGTGGTCAGACCCAGATGGGCTTCGAACGGGGAATCGCGGGTTGTGTTGATGAACAGAGGATGAGGAGGAGAAAGGAAGAGGGGCAGGACAGGAGGGGCAGATGTGCGTGGAAAGACCTGCCGGGCAGGGCGGCGGGTCTGCTCGGAGAAGGCTGCTGGAGCAGGTAGGGGAGGAAGGCATGTAGGCCAGGGCCCCGCGACAGTGGCCCAGCTGGCATACGCGAACACCAGCCTCATCCACCCGCAGGTGGCATCGGAAGCCTCGAGCCTGAGTGCGCTCTCTGGGAGGGTGATCACAGGACAGGGAAGAGAGCCCAGGACCGACCGGGGGGTCAGCCCTGTGCCCGGGGGGATGCCACCAACCCCACGGTGGGGTCTTGTGGACTTGGGGTGGAGTAGGGACATAGAATGGATTTGCAACGCACGCCGTGTGGTAATTGAACCATAGAACCTATTTCAGTGACATCGTGGTGCACCACCCCCCACCGAATCCCTCATGACTGCTACTGAACCTTGACATCGGGGATACACGTGTACATGAGGAGACATTCTAAGATGCCTTCTTTAAAAGTCCTCCTTGTGTTCCTTGGCAGGATGCTATTGGTGATAGCGCTCCTGACCTCAGACAGGGTCCTTCCCAAGGCAGTCATGGATCTGTGGCATGCTGTTTAGCCCCCAGCACATGGCTGGCCTCCGGCCAGTGGGCAGCACCCACCCTGACCCCCCCTCTGTTCTAGATGCTCAAAGGTCCAGAACCAGACAAGGGGACGCAGTCTGCCCTAGCCTCCATCCCGGTTCACCTTGTCTTATTTACCTGTTAAGTCATATTCTGGCTTTAGGTCTCCCAGTGCTTAACAAGCATCTTTGTTTTTAACTTGTTTTGCAAAGTGTTATATAAACCTTTCAAAACCCCCTTTTTAGACTTAAGTTTTGTGTAAATTAATGAATTCTGCTCTGCACATTGACACTGCATCACCCTTATTGTACTGATTAGAATAGTATGCATAAACCTCTTCAACAAAACTTAAGTCTAATTAACAGAAATCAAGATGTTATTCTTTTTAACCTGAGCACCAGTCACACTGACTTTTTCAATAGTCTCAGCTATGTGTTCCACAGTTCAAAACGGGTGGTGAAAATCTGAAATAAGTTCAGAGTTGAATAAGATTAATGAGCCAAAGGCACAAAGAAAAAAAAAAAAAAAACAGTGTTCTGACAGCTAAAGAGGGAAATGAAAAGTTAATTCGAAGCCTGTGACATTCATCTGTTTGTTTATTTGGCCTCCCCAGTGCCCCAAGAGTGGTCAGTGCAACAAAGTACTGACACAGGCAGTGTGTGTGTGTGTGTGTGTGTGTGTGTGTGTGTGTGTGTGTGACACAGCACCTGCCTTCAAAAGTTCACATGTTGCCTCCTGGGGAGACGACAAACTCCCATCAACTAGCGATGCTTTAAGACCTAAGGCCCTATGCACTCTCCTAAAATGCAAACACTGTGGGAATGCAGAGAAATTCCGTTCTGGCTGAGGAAAACCCCAAGAAATAAGAGAGAAAGTGGTCATTGAGCCAAGTCTTGATAGATAAGAAACAGCAAAGTAAGACTGGAAGATCTTCGGTGACAGTCTAAGGAGAGTAAATCCACTCTCAGGGTCTAAGAGGAAAAGGACAGTGGATGTTGTTAGACAGGAAGTGTCAGGACTGCAGCTTTCTTTGGGAAAACAGCGAAAGCACCAAGGTGAAAAGATAGTTTGGGTACAGAAGAGACTCCACAGTGAAGAGTTAAGAGAAAATGGGTGTGGGTTCATTCACAGGCTCTTGCTAGCTTCGTAACAAATTCCTGAGCTTCACGGATCCCCAGTTTTATATGTAAAATTAAAAGAGTAACCAGTGTATAGAGCAGATCTAATGACTATGTTCTGAGAAAGTATATGAAAGGGGCTGACAGTTGAATGATACTTATTTTGGATTAGCTACTATTTTCCATTATTATCATCATCACCAATTTTAGAGAGTAAGAGATCAATTAGAATGTTGTGCTATAGTCTGGTAAAGAAATGGTAAGTCGAAAATCTAATAAAACTGCAAACAGTATTTAACTTGCACTTAGTTTATCTTTGCTAAAAGTAAGTGAGGCAAGTGCCCACATCCCCGGGTCACAGATGAGAACTCGAGGCTCAGGCCGATTGTGCGCTCTGGTGGCACACCAGATAGGACATGATGCAGAGGAGAACGCGCAGAGTCGTGAAGGCACCTCCAGCACACGCGTGCATGTCCTGAAGGACACTGTGGCAGCGGCCGTCACAGACTTGAGGGACCAAGCGCCCACCCACTGTTGTTGAATGGGCTGTGGTTTGTATATTCTCCCTTCTGAGGGTGCAAGGAAACATCCATGTAGGACTAGAAGCCTCACATAAGGGCATCGGATGCCCGCTGTCTCCACTGAGAGGGGGCAGGAGTCTGCACTTCACTCCCCTCCTCAGGTCCACGAATCCAGGGGGCAGACTGTCACTAGTCCAGCCCTGGCTGAATGCGGTAACTGCCCTGCACCAGTGGATTTTACATGGCCTGTTGAGTCACCTCCTCGCTTATTGTTGCTGTTTAGTTGCTCATTCGTGTCTGACTCTTTGTGACCCCATGGACTGCAGCATGCTGGGCTTCCCTGCCCTTCAACATCTCCCCGAGTTTGCTGAAACTCGTGTCCAATCCAACCGTCTCATCTTCTGTCATCCCCTTCTCCTCCTGCCTTCAATCTTTCCCCTCATCAGGGTCTTTTTTTTTTTTTTTTGGGTGCAACATCACTTTATTTCTTATTTATTAGTGTTTCCTATTATAAACTTTTATAGCCTGAGTTCAGCTCAGGCACTCAGTTGTGTCCGGCTCTGTGACCCCATGAACTGCAGCACGCCAGGCCTCCCTGTCCATCACCAACTCCCTGAGTCCACCCAAACTCATGTCCATTGAGTTGGTGATGCCATCCAACCACCTCATCCTCTGTCATCCCCTTCTCCTCCTGCCCCCAATCCTTCCCAGCATCAGGATCCTTTCCAATGAGTCAACTCTTCACATCAGGTGGCCAAAGTATTGGAGTTTCAGCTTCAACATCAGTCCTTCCAATGAACACCCAGGACTGATCTCCTTAGGATGAACTGGTTGGATCTCCTGCAGTCCAAGGGACTCTCAAGAGTCTTCTCCAACATCACAGTTCAAAAGCATCGATTCTTCGGCGCTCAGCTTTCTTCACTGTCCAACTCTCACATCCATACATGACCACTGGAAAAACCATAGCCTTGACTAGAAGGACCTTTGTTGGCAAAGTAATGTCTCTGCTTTTAAATATGCTGTCTAGGTTGGTCATGACTTTCCTTCCAAGGAGTGTCTTTCAATTTCATGGCTGCAGTCACCATCTGCAGTGATTTTGGAGCCCAGAAAAATAAAGTCTCTCACTGTTTCCACTGTTTCCCCATCTATTTCCCATGAAGTGGTGGGACAAGATGCCATCATCTTAGTTTTCTGAATGTTGAGCTTTAAGCCAACTTTTCCCCTCTCCTCTTTCACTTTCATCAAGAGGCTTTTTAGTTCCTCTTCACTTTCTGCTATAAGGGTGGTGTCATCTGCATATCTGAGGTTATTGCTATTTCTCCCAGCAATCTTGATTCCAGCTTGTGCTTCCTCCAGCCCAGCATTTCTCATGATGTGTACTCTGCATACAAGTTAAATAAGCAGGGTGACAATATACAGCCTTGACGTACTCCTTTTCCTATTTGGAACCAGTCTGTTGTTCCATGTTGAGTTCCAAGTGTTGCTTCCTGACCTGCATACAGGTTTCTCAAGAGGCAGGTCAGGTGGTCTGGTATTCCCATCTCTTTCAGAATTTTCCACAGTTTGTTGTGACCCACCCAGTCAAAGGCTTTGGCATAGTCAAAAAAACAGAAATAGATGTTTTTATGGAACTCTCTTGTTTTTTTTGATGATCCAGCAGATGTTGGCAATTTGATCTCTGGTTCCTCCACCTTTTCTAAAACCGACTTGAACATCTGGAAGTTCACGGTTCACATATTGCTGAAGCCTGGCTTGGAGAATTTTGAGCATCACTTTACCAGCGTGTGAGATGAGTACAGTAGTGCGGTAGTTTGAGCATTCTTTGGCACTGCCTTTCTTTGGGATTGGAATGAAAATTGACATTTTCCAGTCCTGTGGCCACTGCTGAGTTTTCCAAATTTGCTGGCATACTGAGTGCAGCACTTTCACAGCATCATCTTTCAGGATTTGAAATAGCTCAACTGGAATTCCATCACCTCCACTAGCTTTGTTTGTAGAGATGCTTCCTAAAGCCCACTTGACTTCACATTCCAGGATGTCTAGCTCTAGGTGAGTGATCACACCATTGTGTTTATCTGAATCGTGAAGATCTTTTTTCTACTGTTCTTCTGTGTATTCTTGCCACCTCTTCTTAATGCCCATCAACTGACGAATGGATAAGAAAGCTGTGGTATATATACACAATGGAATATTACTCAGCATTAAAAAAAAATTCATTTGAAGCAATTCTACTCAGATGGATGAAACTGGAGCCCATTATCCAGAGTGAAGTAAGCCAGAAGCAAAAACAACAATACAGTATATTAACACATATATATGGAATTTAGAAAGACAGTAATGAGAACCCAACATGGGAGACAACAAAAGGAACGCAGATGTATAGAATAGACTTGTGGACTTTGTGGATGAGGGTAAGGGTGGGATGATATGGGAGAAGGGCATTGAAGCATGTTAATTGTCATGTGTCTAATCAATCGCCAGCCCAGGATTGATGCTCGGGACTGGTGCAGCGAGATTTCCCGGGGGGGAGGGAGGAGGGAGGGGGGACCCGGAGGGGAAGCATATGTAAACCCATGGTGATATCATGACAATGTATGGCAAAAACAATAATAAAAAAAAAAAAGAAAAGAAAATTAGAGATACCAAGGGAACATTTCCTGCAAAGATGGGCTTGATAAAGGACAGAAATGATATGGACCTAACAGAAGCAGAAGGGTCTTTTTCAATGAGTCTTCACATCAGGTGGCCAAAAGGTATTGGAGCTTCAGCATCAATCTTTCCAATGAATATTCAGGGTTGATTTCCTTTAGGATGGACTGGTTTGATCTCCTTGCAGTCCAAGGGACTCTCAAGAGTTTTCCCCAACACCACAACTTGAAAGCCTCAATCCTTTGACACTTAAGGCTAAGTGTCCAACTCTCACATCCATACATGACTACAGGAAGAAAACATGGCTTTGATAGATGGACCTTTGTTGGCAGAGTAATGTCTCTGCTTTTCAATACACTGTCTATGTTTGTCATAGCTTTTCTTCAAAGGAGCAATTGTCTTTTAATTTAAATTGGCTATTTTCATCCTATTCATATCTGGGTCAGATCAAGGTGGAGGCAGCTTCAAAAGTTGGCAGACAAGGGCGAGGAGAGGCCACATAAGAATATTCTGAATTAATCCCTTTACACAGAGCAAAGAATTCCCAGAGCACTTCCTGAAAGGACAGGCGGGCTAGGCTGGATGCCACTGGAGCCAGCCTACAGTTTCCCCTTCACCTTGGGTCCTCAGGGCCCCCACCCCAGAGCTGCTCACCCCCAGCCCTGCTGAGTCCTTGGAGGAGGGGGTAGGGGTGGCCCAGCTCTGAGCCCAGCCCACCCTGTGCCCTGGCTGCAGGACTGTGTTTCTGCCCCAGGGCTGTTCAGTCACCCATGTCCACAGAAGTGAAAAAGCCCAGACCTGTTGAGTTTGGGGAAGTCTGTGAACCCCCAGGTTCTGCTTGCTTCCTCCAGCCACCCAGAAAAAGAAGCCTCAGTTTGTGCAAAAAGACTCTACTGTGTGGAAAGTGCTCTGAATGAAAATTCTCCCTTTTAAGCTGCTTGGGCAGAGCCTGCAGAAAAGCACCCTGAATTTCAACATGTTCTTCCATGTCTAAGATCCAGGCGTGTAGCCCCAGAGGAGGGACAGTTTGAAACCAGGCTTCCAGCAGCCACGGTGGGAGACCTGGACCCAGATTCAAAGACCTGAGGTGTCAAGGGATCTAAACAAACATGATTGACTTCCAGAACTGAAAGAGGCTGACTCAGAAACAGGCATTTTCTCTGTTTCAAACACTATGCTGAGTGCTCAGTCACTTAGTCATGTCTGACACTGCAACCCCGTGGACTGTAGCCCACCAGGCTCCTCTGTCCATGGGATTCTCTAGGCAAGAATACTGGAGTGGATTGCTGTGCCCTCCTCCAGGGGATCTTCCTGACCCAGGGATCGAACCCCTGTCTCCTGCATTGTCAGGTGGATTCTTTACCACTGAGCCACCTGGGAAGCTGTACCAGCTAGCAATCAATACCTGTTTGTTTGTTTGTTTTTACATGTTTTCACAATTTGGAGACAATTTTTTGAGATCCTAAGAATTCAACACCCTAGCCATCCCATGTCTACACAGACATATGTGAAATGCACACTCTGCCCAAATTGAAGAATCATGGGGGTTTACCTCCAAGCAGAACAAGAAACTCACCAGGCAATTTGAAAACAGTGAATTTGGTCCTAAAAGTATTTTTAGACTAAATAATGAGTTACATCATGGAGGTTTCACAGTCATAGGGACATAATTTACGATTTTATGAAACATGGATGAAAAGGGCTTAGGGAGGCACAGTTAGTCATAACAGAAAAAAAAATCAAAATAGTTCTAAGTGTCTCAGTTCAATTCAGTTGCTCACTCATATCCGACTGTTTGCAACCCCAAGAACTACAGCACGCCAAGCCTCCTTGTCCATCACTAACTCCCAGAGTCCATACAAACCCATGTCCATCGAGTTTGTGATGCCATCCAGCCATCTCATTCATCCCCATCTCCTCCTGCCCCCAGTCCTTCCTAGCATTAGAGTCTTTTCCAATGAATCAAGTCTTCGCATCACATCGCCAAAGTATTGGAGTTTCAGCCTCAACATCAGTCCTTCCAATGAATACCCAGGACTGATCTCCTTTAGGATGGACTGGTTGGACTCTCAAGAGTCTTCTCCAACAACACAGTTCAAAAGCATCAATTCTACAGCACTCAGCTTTCTTCACCATCCAACTCTCACATCCATACATGACCACTGGAAAAACCATAACTTTGACTAGACGGACCTTTGTTGACCAAGT
The DNA here is from genome assembly GCA_007570785.1 of Antilocapra americana. Taxonomy (NCBI): domain Eukaryota; kingdom Metazoa; phylum Chordata; class Mammalia; order Artiodactyla; family Antilocapridae; genus Antilocapra; species Antilocapra americana. The sequence goes on along the minus strand of ML661352.1, from coordinate 290,401 downwards.
AATATCTCTGCTTTTCAATATGCTATCTAGGTTGGTCATAACTTTCCTTCCAAGGAGTAAGTGTCTTTTAATTTCATGGCTGCAATCACCATCTGCAATGATTTTCGAGCCCCCCAAAATAAAGTCTGACACTGTTTCCACTGTTTCCCCATCTATTTGCCATGAAGTGATGGGACCAGATGCCATGATCTTAATTTTCTGAATGTTGAGCTTTAAGCCAACTTTTTCATTCTCCTCTTTCACTTTCAGCAAGAGGCTTTTTAAGTTCCTCTTCACTCTCTGCCATAAGGGTGGTGTCATCTGCATATCTGAGGTTATTGATATTTCTCCCAGGAATCTTGATTCCAGCTTGTGCTTCTTCCAGCCCAGCATTTCTCATGATGTACTCTGCATATAAGTTAAATAAGCAGGGTGACAATATACAGCCTTGATGTACTTCCTTCTCTATTTGGAACCAGTCTGTTGTTCCATGTCCAGTTCTAACTGTTGCTTCCTGACCTGCATACAGGTTTCTCAAGAGACAGGTCAGATGATCTGGTAGTCCCATCTCTTTCAGAATTTTCCACAGCTTATTGTGATCCACACAGTCAAGGCTTTGGCATAGTCAATAAGGCAGAAATAGATGTTTTTCTGGAACTCTCTTGCTTTTTCGATAATCCAGTGGATGTTGACAATTTGATCTCTGGCTCCTCTGCCTTTTCTAAAACCAGCTTGAACATCTGGAAGTTCACGGTTCACATATTGCTGAAGCCTGGCTTGGAGAATTTTGAGCGTTACTTTACTAGCATGTGAGTTAGGAGCCCCTTAATGCTTCTGAAGATATCCTCTGCATCAAGGAAAAGGTGCAACTGCATACAGAGGGGACTCAAATCAAACTTATAAAGTGTATTCCATGGCCTTGGGTAGCTTTTAATATCATGGCAGGAACAGACGTGGTAGCAGTGTTGACATGAGAAGGAACATGGAGCAATGCAATGAGAAGCATGTGTACTCAGGGCTCAGTGAAAAGGTTGCAGTTGAACTGGATCTAAAATAAAGGAACTGATAGACCATTGGGTATATTCATGGGACAGCTTTGAAAGGCTTCTTTCCAAAGCTGATATTTTTTTTTAAGAGAGCAATTTTCAACATGATTTTTAAAAGAGTCTTGAAGAAGTGCATCACTTTGACCCATTAATTTGACTTCTAGGAACTGGTCCTAAGGCAATAAGGCAATAAATGCTACTCATTATAATGTGGCTTATTATGAAATTTATTGAGATATCATAAGTAGCATCATGTAAGTACACTAGGGCACTGGTTAAACAAGTAATGGCATATTAATTGGATAGAGTAGTACATAAAATTCACAAACTAATATGCATTGATGTAGAAAGAGTTACAAGGTTTTCTCAAAGATAAAAGATAGCTTCCTAAATGGTATTCAAATTGGCATGCCATTTTTAATATCTACCTACCCATATCTCTATGGGAAAATATTTAAAATATTAGATACATTTTGTGTCTAATATTAATTTCCTTCATCTTTTTCCCCCCTTATTTACTATTTACTCATTACTTGTGGAAGAAAAAATAACCCAGAATGTCACTTTGAGCTACATCTCTCTGGAATATTCTTTTGTGCCAGTGAATGCTTTTAAATATAACATTTGGTGGATTTTATTTTATCCAATTTGGTACTAACGTTTCTTAACAAAATTTCACTCCTTCTAGTTGTTATAAAGTTTTTTTTTTCATAAGAGTACTCTGTCTTTATTTACCTGTTGCCTATCTTTCCTTCATCTTTTGATTGGATATTCTTTGCCATGCTCTGAATTGTGAGTTAGATAGGCGCTTTGAAATCCCACGCCTGGTGTCAAGAGAAATGCTTTCAAATGTTACCATGAAGCATTTGACTATAGTTGTTGTTACTGACTTACAGAGAAGGAGCGCAGGTGAAAACTCAAGTTGATTAGAATAATTCCCTCCAAGTGGTTTAAGTTCCACTAGCATCTTGTAGATACTAAAAGTTCATAGAAAAATGGTGAGAAGGAAAATGAAAGCACTCTTTGTGTTTTAGTCCGTTTAACCCCATAGTTATGAATAAGGAAAATCATAAGGGACCAGAACGCCTAGGAAGCCACCTGGTCTGTTTATCATCTATCAGCACAAACATAGTCTTGAAAAGCAACAAGCACTCAGCAGTCTTTCCTTGGATCACATGCTCTATATATACCCATGGATGTGAGAGTTAGACCATAAAGAAGGTTGAAAGCCAAAGAAATGATGTTTACAAGCTATGGTGCTGGAGAAGACTCTTGAGAGTCCCTTGGACTGCAAGGAGATCAAACAAGTCAATCCAAAAGGAAATCAGTCCTGAATATTTACTGGAAGGACTGATGCTGAAGCTGAAGCTGAAGCTCCAATACTTTAGCCACCTGATGCGAAGAAGTGACTCCATGGAAAAGACCCTGACGCTGGGAAAGACTGAAGGCAGGAAGAGAAAGGGATGACAGAGGATGAGACAGTTGCATAATATCACCGACTCAATGGATGAGTTTAAGTAAGCTCCAGGAGATAGTGAAGGACAGAGAAGCCTGGCGTGCTGCAGTCCTTGGGGTTGCAAAGAGTGGGACACGACTTTGAAACTGAACAACAACAGCAACATACACAAACACTCACACACACACATATGTACACACTCAGGCTCAGAAGCTATAAAACAAAGCAATCTTGCCATTCACAGCTCTGTGGAACTCCCTCATGGAACTCTTGCTAGCAGCCCGGATGCAGGCTCACGTTCCTCAGTATGCTTTGATAGCTGAGTGGCTTAAACAAGACATCCAACCCTACCTGCAGAAGGAGCACCCAGCAACCAGGAACAGTGAAGGCCAGTAGCCCTGACTTGGATCAAAGGCAGAGCGGTGTCTGCAGGTCGGCCGCGTAGGAGGCTCTCTCCAGGTTCCCCAGTAGCCACTCCTCCCAGGCTCTCCAAGGGCCTGTTCTCCATCTCACCTGGGCTTCTGCACATTTCCAGGAAGTGGCCAGGATTCACAATCCAGGAAGAGGCAGCTCAGGGGCCAAGAGGTGCACTCTGGAATGGGAGTCAGCTTCCACCAGCCCTCATAGTCCCACAGACTTGCACTGATGTGCACTTTCGAGGTCTAAAAGGCAATAAATTCAAGATTCAGTATTAATTAAATGAATTTACCTGTCATGTGCTGTAGGCTAAACCTGTAAGGCTTAGTTCCATGTTTATAAATGGGAAAAATAATTTAACTTCAAAGTAAAACACACAGCAAAACAAGAAAACCTAAATGTCTGAATGGCCACTGTCCACCTCTCTGACACGGAGAGGGATGGACCTGGAATGAAGGACAGCATGCTGAGAAAAATAAACCAAACAGAGATGAATATGCATGGTCTCACTTACAATCTAAACAAATCACACACACAGGAACAGAGAGTCTACCAGAGGCTGAGGACTGGAAAATGGGAAGATGCTGGCCAAAGCCACAAGCCTCCCTTTATTAAATGAGTAATCTTGGAAATCAGTGAAGCATTGGGCTACTGGGTCACATGCTTGATACTGTATTACACACTTGATACTATATTACATACTTTAAATATGCTAAAAAGGTAGATCTGAAATGTTCTCACCACACACATGTGCGTGTGCGCACACACACACACACACAGTGATAACTGAGGTAATGGTCATGGTAGTTAGCTTGATTGTGGTCATCACTTCACCACATATACATATATAAAATCATCACACTTCACACATCTATGCAAAATTTGTTGGTCAATTATGCCTCAAAAAAGCTAGAAAAAATAAGATGTAAATAGAATAAATAATTTTAAAGGAGAGACTGGACCGTAGACAGTTCTCTATTATTGTCTTGCAGCTCTGCAGGATGGACGTCTGAGATGAAGGTGATTTAGGCTTGCTCTCTCCTCACAGCTGTGGGGCGGGATCTGCTCCAGGCCTGTGTGTTCAACCTGCACACAGCCGTCTCCTCCCTGTGTCCTGACACGGCCCTCACTCTGCGTATGTCTGCGTGTTAATCTCCACTTCTCATAAGGACACTGGTCGTATGGATTTGGTGCCACCCTTATGACCTCAGTTTTCTCTAATTATACCCTTAAAGACAATGTCTCCACAAGTTAGCTCCTAACACCCTCAGTCAGACTGACTATAAACCATGTGAAATCATGGACAAGGGCATATCCCATTTTATATTCCTGGTGAATTGCACCAGCTTTGGCACACAGAAGGTCATAAATACATTTGAAAAATTGAGGCAATATCATGGTCATCAATCTGAAGTGGAAAATTGTTTACATTTTTGGAAAATTTTTATGATGATACATGCCTTGTGTATATATTATATAATGCCTCACTATCACAATATATGTCATATATCATATGCATAATTTGCATAGAGATGAGTGTTTATTGTGTGTATACATTGTTATTCAGTCACTAAGTCATGCCCAACTCTGCAACCCCGTGGACTGCAAGACACCAGGTTTCCCTGTGCTTCACTATCCCCTGGAGTTTGCTCAAACTCATATCCAATGAGTCAGTGATACCATACAACCATGTCATCTTGTCACCCCCTTCTCCTTCTGACCCCAATCTTTCTCACCATCAGGATCTTTTCTAATGAGTTAGTTCTTCCCATTAGGTGGCCAAAATATTGGAGCTTCAGCTTCAGCAGCAGTCCTTCCAATGAGTATTCAGGACTAATTTCCTTTAGGATGGACTGGTTTGATCTCACTGAATTGGAAGGGACTCTCAAGAGTCTTCTCCAACACCACAGTTCAAAAGCATCAATTCTTGGTGCTCAGCTTTATAGTCCAACTCTCACATCCATACATGACTACCAGAAAAACTATAGCTTTCACTATATGAACCTCTGTCTGCAAAATGATGTCTTTGCTTTTTAATGTGCTGTCTAGGCTTGTTATAGCTTTCCTTCCAAGAAGAAATCATCTTTAAATTTCATGACTGCAGTCACCATTCACAGTGATTTTGGACCACAAGAAAATAAAATTCATCACTGCTTCTACTTTCCCCCCATCTATTTGATAGGACCAGATGCTATGATCTTCACTTTTTGAATGTTAAGTTTTAAGCCAGCTTTTTCACTCTCCTCTTTAACCCTCATCAAGAGACTCTTTAGTTCCTCTTTGCTTTCTGCTATTAGAGTGTTATCATCTGCTTATCTTAGGTTGCTGGTATTTCTCCTTGATTCCAGCTTGTGCTTCATCCAGCCCAGCATTTTGCATGATGTACTCTGCATATAAGTTAGATAAACAGTGTGACAATATACAGCCTTGACATACTTCTTTTCGAATTCTGAACCAGTCCATTGTTTCATGTCCATGTATATACGGATAAGCTCATTGCTGCTAGGGTAGAAGCGCATTTTAAAACAAAAATTGAATCTTTTTAGGATGGGAAAGTGTCCACAAGAAAGGACACTTGTGAGGTGACCCAGAGTGTCCAGTGCACTGTGTGTGTGTATGTGTGTGTGAATGCAGGTGGAGGTGACTCCGAAGTCTGCATTTGTGATGACTGCACGACCGTAGGGTCTGCCAGTGAGGGAGAAAGCCTGGGTCGGCCTCTGTGGGGCTCTAGCAGCCCAGGGCCTCCTTGCAGAGCTGTGGGTGGAGGGAGGGAGCCTGCTGTGATGGCACTCATGGCCTGAAGGTGACAGCACAGATGGGACTGGCTGGGAAGAGCAGCCACAGGCTGAGCCTGGAGGCATCACGTCCCTGTGGGAAGGGAATGCAGGTTTGCAGCAGCCAGATGGTGGCCCAAGCGTGCCTTGGTTGATGTGGCCTAGATTCCAATGATTGCATGTGTGAGGGCTGTGTCCTGCCCCACCCCACGGTTAGGGACAGCTCACCTCCTACCCTCCTGTACCCTCAAGGGGCGAGTGCATCTCCCCAGCTGGTTACATAAGGAAGTGACATTATGCCAAGTGAGAGAAAAAGTTTCCTAAAAAAAGAGTAGACTCATTTAAGACCCTTGAAATGGGCAAGGCTGACTCATTGACTCCAAGATTAAGGGGAAAAACATTTTTTGTAGTGTTTTAATATATATTGCTAAAAACAACATCAAAGAGAAAATGGTGAGTGATCCAGAAATTCAATGTCATGATTTTTTTTTCTTTTTTACTTCATGGTCTTAGAGTATTGCCTATGTGCATTTATTATTGGAATCTTTAAATAATAAGTTTTTTTTTAATAATCAGCAAATCATATGGACATGCACCCATTCTTATAGCTGGCTGATCGCTTTTCTGAAAGTCTGGGTGATCCAGGAGGCAAAGAACATCGTTTCCTGTTGGCCCACCCCATGCCTGTCTTTGCAGGTGGTGTTAGAGAATCTGCCGGAATGTTGGATGGAGCGAGGGTTAGACGCACACACTGGAGGTTTCGTTTACCGAGTGTCTAACTCAGATCCAGACTAGTTTTCTGAAGCTGAGACCTTTGGTACAGATGCGACCTCCTGTCGCCTGCGCATCAGATCCCCTACACTGTGCAGATTTCCAATGGGAGGAACCACCCTTAGGCCAGGAGAGGACAGCTCGCCCCTGGACTGCAGCCGCCCTCCCTGCTGGCCTCCTTCCTCGGTCACCGGGGTGGAGGAGAGGGCCACAGGACCTTCTGCTGATGTGCTATCAGAGCCCTATCTCTTAACTATCTTATTCAGTAGACAGCAGTAGCTGTCTGCCTGGGCTGTTTTCCAGGCTTAATTCTGAGCGATGCTCTGACATTTAGTCCTTAAACTTTCGAGGACAGTCTCCTCTCTGCCTGACCTGTGGCTTACTGCCTGATGCCTGATTTGCTGAAGCCCTGTACACGTTTATGACCTGCTCCTGCCTCCCTCATCTTTGCTGGGCTCATCTGCCCCATCTCTAGCAGCGTCCGTAGTCCACCTCCTCCTGCTCCCTTGCCACAGATGAACATTCTCACTGGCTTCAGAGAGGTGTGCGTCTCTGCTCTGGGCCCCTAGGATGTCACAGATGGAACAAGAAGACACCAGAGCTGACTCATTTGGTGTACACACTTGGCAGACCACAGTGCTCATGAGACATCACAGTGTGTGAGAAGACAGGAATGGCCTTCTCTTAATGATCTTAACTTTTTATCATCTTAAATTGTGCTGCTATTTTAGGAGCTCACACTACAAGCAAAAACAAAAGTATAGAAAAAAATTTTAAAGGCACTTATTTAGAGACTCCCAGATGTGCAGAGCAGAGCAAGGATGAGGGCAATTACCATGGTACCAGCTGCACCCTCAGTGGGCTCACAGTTCATTCCAGGAAGCAGACACCTGTTCAGCCCCCAAAAGCATAAGATGGACCCTTATAGTTTCCATAGAAATTTATGGGGCATGTATGAAAGGATTCTGAATGCAGAATTGGTTAACTGTGCCTGAAATAATTAGAGAAAGATTTGTGGGTGGAGTATGTTTTGCGAAAGCATAACAGAGACAAGCAAACATCATAGGGTGGGTAAAATTAGCAAGAGGGAAGGGTGTAGCCATGGGAGTCTTGTAACGATAGAATCCTTGTGCGAGAGACAGAGAGAAAAAGAGATTGTTGTCCAGGAGAGAAGACCTTTGTCTTAGGACTATGAATGCCATGAGAGTGAAAAAAAAAAAAAGCCTCACAGAAAGCATCAACTTGATGAAAGCAAGTACTGTTTGATGGAGAAGGCTTCCCTTTTTTAATAGATGGTGGGTGTTCTTGTTTTGTTGTTGTAGTTGCTTTTCCAAGAGAGTATATGTGTACGTGAGAAGCCTTTGGAAACACTACCTAGAAATATTTGTATCTAAATATGTGAGTATTACATATGTATATGTACACACATTTGTAGCTGGCCTATGTATATTTGCATGCATACATACACTTTGATGCTTCCAAACTGCCATGCTTAAGAGGACTCTTGAGAGTCCCTTGGACATCAAGGAGATCAAACCAGTCAATCCTAAAGGAAATCAGTCCTAAATATTCATTGGAAGGACTGATGCTGAAGCTGAAGTCCCAGTCCTTTGGCCACCTGATGGGAAGAGCCGACGCACTGGAAAAAACAATGATGCTGGGAAAGATTGAGAGCAGGAGTACAAGGGGACAACAGAGGACAAGATCGTCCACTGGATGGCATCATCCAGATTGGAGGGCATCACTGACTCAATGCACATGAGTTTGAGTAAACTCCAGGAGACAGTGAAGGACGGGGAAGCCTGGCATGCTACAGTCCATGGGGTTGCAAAGAGTCAGATATGACTTACTGACTGAAGAGCAAAAATAAAAATGCACTTATAATACATAGCTCTTTTTTTCATTGTTATTACTATTCTTCCTAGATAAGGACTACATTTTACTTCCATTGTTACTTTCTTCAGTGTCCCAAATAAGGCTTAAGGAGGCAGCATTAGAAACTCAATGTAAATACATATACAAGTGTGTGTGTGTGTGTGTGTGTGTGTGTGTTCCTAAGACAGCAGATCTAACTAGTAACATGAATAACACCCAATTAGAAACATAGAATTTCAGGAACATTTCATTTGCTCGGATTACTCTAGATAACTTTGACAGAACAGAGATAAATGAAACACCATGCTCTGAATCATGTCAATTAAACGTCCACAAGAGCACAGAAATAACACAGTTTCCAGATGACTTTTCCCCCAGCTTGACAAGCAATCCATCTCTTGGAAGTAATAGGTCTATGAAAGTCCTTAGTCTCCTTAGGGAGGCTGGGTAATTTTCAGTCCGTGTGGATAGTATTCATGCTTTCTGGTTTCTTTGTCATTGCCATTAAAGGGGTTTAACCACCAAGGAATGCCCCGCGACTTGTGTGATGATCTTCTAAAGCATGAGAAAACTGGCTTAACTTCAGAGGAATGCTCACACAGAGCGCTCTGGGAAAAAAGACTTTAGCATTTCCAGATGCATTTCAGAAAATTATCTTGGCAAGTTGACTCTATAGCTTTCAAGTTACATAAGTAAACAGATGAGTCACAGACGCAGGGTGCGATGTTTGAGAAGAACAATGTGCTCGCCCTTTAACAATTCGAACAGGGAGAGAGGAGCTGATGGAGGTTAAGTGGAAAAAGAGACATGATGGATATATTATAAATAGAACCCCAGAATTTATGGTGAAGCTATTTGGAGAAAATGGAACAGCCTGGGCAGTTCTATTTTGGCTCAAAGACAGTCATCGTAACTTTAAGGATCCCAGGAGCCCTTCGTTCATTTATTTTCACTGTTGGCAGAAGCGAAACCTTGAAAGAAATGAATTTAACAATGGATTAAATTGCTTAATTTGGCCTTCTTGAATAAAATTTTAGAACTACTGATTCCTTTAGCCATATCTGTAGGGACCACTCAATGTCCTCACTGTGGGCTTCATGAATTTTCTGACCTGCTTTGAGATGCTGCAGAAATAGAATACATCTACCAATTCCTGCAGAAACACCATTCCCTGGCTGATTGCATTGAGATGTTCTTTCCTCCTCACCGTCATCCTTTATAAGTCCAAATATCTTTGATCCACTTGATTTTGCCAGGTCCTTTGTTTCCATAGGTTCAGAATAAAGCTGTCAGTGAATTATTGTAAGCTAATAGATAAAGATCTTTTAATGCAATCATTTCCTCTTTTCCCTGTAAAGTGAGCAGCCCAGGATTGATGCTTGGGGCTGGTGCAGCAAGATTTCCAGAGGGGGAGGGAGGAGGGAGGGGGGATCTGGAGGGAGAGCATATGTAAACCCATGGTGATATCATGACATTGTATGGCAAAAACAATTAAAAAAATAATAATAATAAATAAAAAAATAAGTGGGTCTCTTGTATCTTGTACTAAACACGTCAAGTCCACTATCACCCCATAGTTTACTCACTTCCCAAACTATTGATTTGTTAGAAAACCAATTCCAATAGATTTAATAGAAATATAGCTAAGAATTGTAGGGGATTTGCAGGAGATCTCACTGCAACAAAGACAGATGTACAGTTGCTGATAATTACAGGCAGGGTTTAAGCGGCACTGGTTCTCCAAGGTTATTAACAGGCATAGAGGGACAACACGTCCTCCACTATAGCCTTTCTTTCAGGACTGCTTCAGACTGAAAAGTAGGGCACCCACATTAAAAGGTTGTAGTGCTTTTCCATTACCACCGTAACAAATTAACACAGACTTGATGCCTGAAACCAAGACAAATGTATTACCTTATGGTTCTACAAGTTACAGGTCTTACACAGGTTTTGCTGGAATGAAATTGAAGTGTCAAGGGCTGTGTCCCTCCTGGAGGCTCTTGGGGAGGAGGCACTTGCTTGCCTTTTCCATCCTCTAGGGGGTCACCCTCCTGCCTTGGTCCATGACCCTTTCCTCATCAGTGACCACCCGTGGAATTCTCACCTGCCTGGCTCTGACCCAGTTTCTCAGACGCATCTCTCTCTGACTCGCTCATTGTCTCCATCTTCCACATTTACAGATCTTTCTGATTATACTGGGATGCCGCATCACCCAGGGTAACCTGTGACACCATCCCATTGTCAGGATGCCCCTTTCCAATGTAAGGTAACAACCCCAGGTTACGGAGGTTAATGTGCCGGCACTTGGGAGCTATGACCACAAAGGTCAGTTTCAACTCTTTACTTCTAAAACTCCTCTGATCGTCCAGGACCTTAGTAAATCTACCGCATGATCTGCTGGCTTGCATATTAATCAACTTTCTTTAAATTAGCTTGCAATGAAGGAATGACTGACTTTGTAATACAATCTTTGTGTTAAATGGCAGCTCCAGGCTGAGCTTCCACCCTTGGGCAGATAAAGGAACCTGCAATTTCAAGGACAGGTCTTGCATGGAACCATCACCTGCCCCGACAGCCCTCTCCCCCTAAAGAGGATGTGAAGTTTGTTGAATTCACACAGCTGAGTCAAGAAATTCATGCAGGTTAATTCACCCTGGAGTATGATTCACTTGCATAGTTTGGCTCCAACCACAGAGAACAAATGATCCAATTGTTACTAAATCCTCACCTTTGATTCTGCATCAAAGAAATCTGCATAGGATTTATGCATTTTTGAAACCATACACTGGTTTGATATATATCATGTACTATCTTCCTGTTTCATATTTTACAAACTGCCTCAAACATAATAAAGCAGGCATCAACAAACTATGGCCCATGGGTCAAATATGGCCCATAAGCTAAAAATGATTGTTACATTGTTAGGTGGCTTAAAAAATGAGTAATATTTTGTTTGCAGAAAAATCACATGAAACTTAAATGTCATGTCTGTAAGTAAGGTGGTTGGGACATGGGGGCAGCTTTGGTCCTTCAAGGGCAGAGGTGAATAGTTGCAACAGAGGCATTATGACTCATAAACCCTAAAATATTTCCACCTGACCCTTTCTTGTCGAAGTTTGTCTATTAACTCAAAACTGACATTTCTATGGGTAAATATTTGCAAGATATGAGGGTGACAAGGGGGTTTGTTTACGACATTGCTAATATTGACATGCAACTAACAGGTAACTCAACCTAGCTTTTGAGATCAGAATTCCACTCAAAGAGAATATAATTAAGGATAAGCAATATTTTTTTAAGCAACAGCACAACAAATGTGAATTTCAGTTATAAAAATTTCAGTGAGTAGATATAAGTGAGTGGGATGGACGTGGGTTTCTGAATCCAGAATTCACTTCTCTCCTAGGCATTGTCACTATTAGGCAAAGAGGTAGGTGATCTGTTTCAAATAGAATTTGTAATGTTATCTGACCAGGAAAAAAGTGAGGGAGGGAGCCTTCAAACAAAATATTCCAGTGATTAAGTGTCTCCTGGAATGGGTCATATCCAGCATCACTAGTCCATACCACACAAATCCTAGCAAAGAGGCAGATCTGAGTAGTGAATTACCTCTTACAGGAGATTATTTCAAATAGCAACATAAACACTGTTGCAATTGGTTCCAGTCAAGGTTTGGCTTTTCACTTTGAATGGATTCTGTGCGTTTTAAAGCCTGAGAGTTGAAATAGAGTACCCTGACATCAAAAAGCTTGCCTGTATATTTCCCTGGACGCAGCTTTTCCTCAAGGTAGCAGAGTTAGCAGGGATATGCTCTACATAGCCAGCTTAAAATTCTGGGAATAGAATATGATTTCCAGCTCAACCGGGCAGTGGTGGGTGCTCCAGCCAGCCCAAAAAGGCCCTGCCAGCTTCAGCTGCGAGGCAGTTTGTTCACCCCTGACATATCATCTGCATGAATAAGCATCACTTTGAAAATAGATTTGCAGCTGAGATGCGAAGTAACTATATGCTACATAGCCCCATGAAAGTAACGTTAAAATGCTTTGGGAACATTTTCACGTCTTCTATATTGTCTCTAAAGACCTCGATATAGGTCTTTACAAGTCCAGTTTACAAACTGGAAAACCGAGGTTCTGAAAGGATCACCCGAGGGTAGAATGTCTCAGCTAGTGCAAGTGGAGGCGACGCGCATTCACCCACCCGTCTGGGGCACCCGGCCCGGTGTGCTCAGGCAGCGGGCCAGAGTCTCTAGCCATCAACAGCGCCTCTGAGCGAGACGCCATGTACTCCATGATGACACGAAGTTGTCAGCAGTTGGACGTAAATGACTCGTGTGTTCTGACAGGCAGAGTTTACCTTGGAAGTGGACTGGCTGTTTTAAACAGCTTAACCAGAGATTGAGCATGTCTTACTTTCAAAACATTTAATTTTGTTTAATATACTACTTCACACCCACACATGATTTTATGGCGTTTTGAATCTCTGACAGTCCTTATTGCTAATCTAATACACACCCCTTTTCTCCACTAAAGAAGGAAGGGCCCAGGTTGTGAATCTGCAGATGGACCCTGGAGACACTGGATGTTACAAGTTATTTGAGTCATGTCAGGTGAAACAGAATTGCCAAGTGATCAAATACTGAAGGGCAGAATTGTATCATTTACGTATTTCTGTTTCTTTACTAATTCATTATGATCCCAGTCCTGATAAGAAGAAATAAGAGCTCAAAAGAACATTGGCTCACTTGGCCATCCTTAATAAAGAAGAATCAAAATGTTCAATACTTGTGAAAGCCTTAATTCCATCAAGGATGAATATGGCGTTTGTCTGTGGGCAAAGGTGAAATTACATGCAGTGCTTCAAGGTGGAATGCCGCTAACAAATATGTCTGTTTTAGGCAATTCAGCATGTAGATGGTCAGCGCTCACTTGTAAAGACGGGTTTGAGATGGGGCATTTGTGAAGCTGGTTTTCAAGGGAGCTGTTTTCATTCTCTCTTCCAGGCTGACCGGCATGAACCTCCCTTCTCCTGTCATCAGTAGCAAGAACTGGTTACGACTCCATTTCACATCTGACAGTAACCACCGACGGAAAGGATTTAACGCTCAGTTTCAAGGTAAGAAGGCTTTATTTTATATGGCAGAAAATAGCAGAAGATACTTTGGCCCTCTGGAAACCCGAAAATTTTAGGATTCTCTTGCTGAAGATGAAGCAAGAGTTATAAACTTGAATGAAAATGGCTTCTATCTCTCATATGAACTGTTAACTTTGGAACAATTAGTAACTTCTTAGTAAAGTTTAGCTGTGGTGACAGTATGCTGTGTATTTTATTGTTTTGCTGGAATTATAGATAAGTTTTAATCAGTAAGTCAATGAACATGTAATAGCACTCATTTCAATCACTATCCATCCACCCAGTAAATAACAGTTTCTGATTATTTTCTTTATTTGCTCACTAAGAAGGATGTAGCATACGGATTGCATGAAAGTGCATAAATGCATTGTCTTATCACTTTTAGTCCTAAGATGTATTCACACCTCACAAATGCAGCTACCTAACGATTAGTGATTTACACACAGCTGTCCTGCGTTGTGCTTAGCTGTTTAGTTGTGTCCGACTCTTTGCAACCCGTCTACCATAGCCTGCCAGGCTCCTCTGTCCATAGGGATTCTCCAGGCTAGCATACTGGAGTAGGTTGCTGTGCCCTTTTCCAGGGGATCTTCCCCACCCAGGGGTCGAACCCAAGTCTCCTGCATTGCAGGCAGATGCTTTACTGTCTGAGCCACCAGGGAAGCCCAAGAATACTGGAGTGGATAGCCGATCCCTTCTCCAAGGGATCTTCCCAACCCAGGAATTGAACCAGGGTCTCCTGCATTGCAGGTGGATTCTTTACCAGCTGAGCCACCAGGGAAGCCCAGGGGGCCGCAAAACACAAACGGTAGTTGGGTGAAACAGAGAGCTTGCCATCAATGGCATATTGGGTTGATTCTGGATCTTTTTATATCTAATTCTAGATTTAAAAAAAATCTCACCTGGATAGCATTTTATCATTTCCTACATGTTTTAAATAGTCAATAATTGTTATCAATACTATGAAAAAGGCAATAGAAACTATTACACATGCATCTGAAAATAAAGCAAACTAGGATGGCTCTGTGGGAAAGCCAGATGCTTTCTCAAGCAAACTTCTCCAGCTTTCCCCAAACCGTGGTCAATTCAATTATGGCAGAATTCCCTGAACACTTGGGACATGCAAGCTGGGACCCTAAATTGAGGAACTCCCGTGCTCCAGAAACTCGCAAATCACAAATAACTGTGTGCAAATAACTGTGTCTATGAAGGGTAGCACATGAAGTCAGAGACACCACTGAGGGAGGCTTTAATAATATTCCAACCAGTGAGTCTGAATGCCGCCTATCTGAAACACATTTATTCTCTTTTTAAAATTTTTATTGTAGTATAGTTGATTCACAATGTTGTGTTCGTTTTAAAACACATTTTGAAATCCATACTACCCTTACTGTGTCCTTTTGGGCAAGAAGTAAAAAAAAAAAAGGGGGGGTGATTTTCAGGGTTTTAAACACAGATGATGCTGAGGAGGGTGCATGTGGAAGGTTTTACCCACCACTGGTCCACAGAACATGGACCCTCACAGAACGAGCCTGATGTGGAGACCAGGGGCAGTTCTGTCTTGCCTAGATGCATTCTATCTATGAGGAGCATTCCGGCTCCCAGTTTCTTCTGATGCTGCCGGGAAGTCCTCAGATTGCAGATAAACTGTCTTGAACTTGAGGAGAGTCACATTTGTTTTCACTAATCCCAGGACCCAGTCAAGGCAGATATTTTTCTTCTCAGACCTGCCTTTATGTGCCTTGATCTTCCAAGGCCATGTATTCTAACTGCAGTTATAGGAGAACAGGCCTGGAAAGCACAGACCAATGGGAGTTGGGATCTCATGGGATATAATGGGGGGAAGCTGAGGAGTGCCCCACTCAGTCTTGGAGGAAATTCTGAGTTTTCTCCATATTATTTCCCATCAACAGATACATCTGTCTCTGATTTAAGACCCTCATAGAGCACCATTTAGAATCACAATTGACTGATCAGTTGGAGCATTATAGAGTTATTGCTAAACTGGTGACTGATCTTCTCCAAAAGTCCTACTTAGTTGATGCATTTGGAAATTCAGAAACATTTCCAGGTGTCATCCTCTCAACCAGACCACTGAGTCTGGCTCCTGGACCAGTGACTGAAAGATGAAAAATAGAATGTCAAGTTTGAAGATGCTCCAAATCAAATTGGTAGACATGAGAAGCAATTGAAATGTTGCAACACTGCATATGAGCCACTGATTTTATATGTATAAGTGATGATTAGAAAAATTAGCATGTAACTGGCCAGGCTCCTCTGCCCATGAGATTCTCCAAGCAAGAATACTGGAGTGGGTTGCCATGCCCTCCTCCAGGGGATCTTCCCAACCCAAGGATCAAACACACATCTGTTATGTCTCCTGCATTGACAGGCAGGTTCTTTACCACTAGTGCCACCTGGGAAGCCCATGTTAAAATATACTTGTATATATATAAAAGTGATGATTAGAAAAATTTGCACATAAAACCAAAGAGATGAAAAGATGTGAGAATACAAGGAGGGGTAAACATGGCTCAGCAGTGATGTGTAAGAAAACCTCTTCAGGCTGACTCTGAAGCTCACATCCAGGACTAAAGGATGTTAGGGGCTGCCCTGTCTTCATTGGCCTCAGGCCTTATATCACAGGAAGGGTCATGATATCATGACTAAGGCCAGATCCCAGCTAACTATACATGGACAGTCACATTCAGCACTGGATGTCATACTTCTGAAAGCAAAGGTTACAAAACAGAGAGGACCAGGATGACAGTAAGAAATGTCCCAAAGCATGCACTGAGGGTGCTGAGAAGGAGCCTGGTCAACGCCAGGCAGGCAGGCATCACCTGCATTTTTCTGGCTCCTGGGGGCAGAGCTGTCATCCGTGAACAGAAGCTACAGGTGGACCTTCCTGCCAACCCCAGAACAAGCCCGAGGGCAGCAGAAGGCAGGACGCAGAGCACCAGCCTGGGCCGGCCTCTGGGAGCCCCTGGCAGCCCCCTGACCATCCTTGCCAACACAGGGCTGCCTGGACGTTGCAGGGAGGCCTCAATATTTTCACTCTGAGGAAAGATACTTCTTGTAGGAAGGTATGTTGTTCTCGTAAATTTTCTTTTTTCTTTTCTACCTAGATTGAACATCAGGAAGCCCCAATTTATATTGTACTATATTTCAACTCAAAAAATTCAAGGGGGAAAAAAAAACACTATTGTTATTACCTCCACACTTGCTAAGAAGGAAACAAGGTAGATGAGCAATCTAGAAAACCAGCAAGAACAATAATACTAGTGAAAACACCGTGTCTACAGACAGCTAGTTTAATATCTATGTAAATATTCTCTCAAAGAATCTGAATCCCGGGGTATTTAGTGGAGAAGGGGAACATTAGAAAACGCATTTCTGTGCCTACTGCCTTCAACATTATTGTGGTCACATTTGTCATTTGCAGCCACTCTTATGACTATAAAATTTCCATCAGTGTTACCCAGAATGAATGAGATAACAAACTGTGAGATTCCTGAGAAAACTCTTTGTGTTCCTAAGCTGCCAACGCAGCCCCCTGGTGGCGTCTCTGCCATTGAATCTGCCCCTCTGCTGGGGAGAATGAAGCCTGCAGAGATTTTTACAACTTCTAAAAACAAAGAACCAATTCCTTTTAACTTGGGGCTTTTCTCGGTCAGATAAACAGCCATCCACCAGCGTGGCATGGTCTTTCTTTTCTTCCTTTATGTTTCCACCTTTCATCCCTATGTCCTTTCTTCTCTGAACCCTGCACTTTATTCTTTGGCTTTTCTCTCTTCCATCGTACCATCAAGTTATGCCAGAAGTAGAAGTAAGGCTGATTGACAGGTAAAACCACTCTGTAGTTGCTAAATATATTCACCTTTAAAATAGCATTATGAGCAAAAAACATGGCAAATGCAATAAAAGTCACTTGACAGATTTGCAATATTGTGTGCCTCTTATGGGCTCTCACAGAATGACAGATTTATGTAGGACATGCTATTCTTTAAATCAACTGAAAATTGAGCCCATTCTTTATATGTTGCCTCCATCATTAATTATAATTAAATAAGTGGCTTGTTAGCACAATCCATCATGTAGACATTTCTGATGTCTACAAGATGAACTTTTTTTAAAGATATATAAACCTTGAACCACAAGTACCTCTCCAGTACGAAGTAGCCTATATATGCGTCAAGCTCCAGTTTTACATATGCTTATCTGACTATTTGTAAAAATACGATTTTCACAAAATGAAATTCCCATTGATTTCTGTAATTGATCATTCGTGTGCAAAGTATTTGTAATAAAGTTGCAGTTTACATAGAAAATAGTCTATCTTATAAATCAAGGGAAAACCTGAGTATGGATTTAAATTTGGCACTGACACAAATAATTGGCGTTCTTTTTATTTTATTTCATTCTATACAACTATTGATTTTTTCCTTTTTATTAAAAATGAAGAACTTTGTATAAAATGAAGACTTTTCTGTTGTTAAACACACATTTTGGGGCTTCCTGGTGGCTCAGTGGTAAAGAATCTGCCTGCCAATGCAGAAGACACAGGTTTAATCCCTCATTGGAGAAGATCCTACATGCCTTAGAGCAACTAAGTCCGGGCACCGCAAATACTGAGCCTGTGTTCAAGGGCCTGAGAGCCACAACTACCGAGCCCATGTGCCCTAGGGCCGGTGTTCCACAAGAAGAGAAGCCCCCGCAACGAGAAACCCACAGCACCACAACTGGATTGTAGCCCCCACCCACCCACAGCTAGAGAAAAGCCTGCACAGCAACAAAAATGACACAGCCAAAAACCAATTGATAAAACATGTTTTGGAAAATTGGAAGCTTCATCTTTTGAGATTAATTCAAATTCAGATA
Organism: Antilocapra americana; assembly: GCA_007570785.1. NCBI lineage: Eukaryota > Metazoa > Chordata > Mammalia > Artiodactyla > Antilocapridae > Antilocapra > Antilocapra americana. Next base: position 272,072 of record ML661352.1, on the reverse strand, counting down.
GAAATCACGCATTCTCCCTTCAGGCTGCAGGGCTGCCCTTCCCTGGTGGCTCAGACGGTAAAGCGTCCGCCTACAATGAGGGTGACCCAGGTTCAATCCCTAGGTCGGGAAGATCCTCTGGTGAAGGAAATGGCACCCCACTCCATTACTCTTATCTGGAAAATCCCATGGATGGAGGAGCCTGGTGGGCCACAGCCCATGGGGTCGCCAAGAGTCAGACACGACTGAGCGACTTCATTTGACTTTTCACCCCTTTCCTGTAACCTGAAATGCACTCCCAGAGGCTCTGCCTCCGAGGTCGAGGACCTGGATCCCAAGACCTTTGTATCTAGGACAGGAAACAGCAAGGACCGTAAACTAGAACCTGCCAGGGGCTCAACTGACATACAACGTGTTCAAGAAATGAAGGAAATCGAGAGTGTTTCCCCTTCCCAGGCTTTCTGGACCACCGGTCTGCAGAACCAGGGAGGAACCCCCAGCTGGCACTCTGGCTCATTTCTGTGGCCGTGGGCACCCTGCGCCCTTCCACTGAGGGGCCCTTCCAAGTTTCCTGGTTTCCTTTCAATCAAAATAAACTAGGGAAATCTCATCTTATAACTTCTAAGTAATTCTTGTTGTTTCATCGCTAAGTCATGTCCAATTCTTTGCAACCTCATGAACTGAAGCCCGCCAGGCTCCTTTGTCCATGGGATTCTTCAGGCAAGAATACTAGAGTGGGTTTCCGTTTCCTTCTCCAGGAGATCTTCCCGACCCAGGGATCAAACCTGTGTCTCCTGTATCGGTAGGCAGATTCTGTACCAAAGAGCCACCAGGGAAACTCATGTAATTCTTAAAACCTCAAAAAGGAAAAAGGAGTTTTTAATCAATATAAATTCACTAAAACCAGAAACACATACTGCTTTCCTTAAATATACTCTTTAACTTCTCTCCGAACCAGAGATCCCTGCAACTCTAGGACTTTCAATAATTCACAGAAGATGCCCATCTCTGTGTTTCCAGCTGCTGACTCTTGTCCTCTCCTTTTTCATTAAGTACTTTTTATTAGCCAATATCCTTTCTACCTTGTGTATCTCACTATCTTAGTCTACAAAATGAGAATAATAATCTCTGCCTCCCCTGATCATCATGGGTAGCAAATAAATTGAAAAAAAAGTGTGGTGAAAGCTTTGCACACAGCACTGAGATGTCAGAACATACACATCACTCATCAGTAACCTTCCTCGAGCTTAGCGTCTTCCTCACCCAAATTAACTAAAACAAGCAGTTTGTTCTTCAACATTTTAGGGATATTTTAAAACTTAAAGAATGGACAGATTGTTGCCTTACATTATTGGCGGTAATTTGTACAGGCAGAACCTCTCTGGACAGCTGTTTCAAGGTAAAATCAGACCCCTGTCCTCTCTAGACCTGGCAGTTCCACTCTGGGTACATGCCCACCAGAAATGAGCACAGCTGTGAAAAGGACACCCTACAGAGAGCACTGCTGAAGGGTCACCCTTGGTTGCCAGACACTGCCGTGAGCCTAAATGTCCAGCCACAGGAGAGCATGTGAAGAAAGAGTGTATTCGTCCAGCGGAACACTAAATAAGAATGAAAAAGGACAAACTGCTTCTACAAGTAACAACAAGAGGAATCTCACAGACATACTGTGGAGTGAATGAACCTGGACACAAATGCACGCACCTTGCATGATCCATTTACCTGACGTCTGGGGACCTGCAAAATCATGCTTTACATGGGTTGTTATTGACGTTCAGTCGCTCAGTCGTGTCTGACTCTTTGCAACCACATGGACTGCAGCACGCCAGGCTTCCCTGTCCTGCACTATCTCCTGGACTTGCTCAAAGTCATGTCCATTAAGCTGGTGATGCCATCCAACCATCTCATCTTCTGTTGTCCCCTTCTCATCCTGCCCTCCGTCTTTCCCAGCATCACAGTCTTTACTAATGAGTCTGCTCTTCACATCAGGTGGCCAAAGTATGGGAGCTTTAGCTTCAGTATCAGTCCTTCCAACGAATATTCAGGGTTGATTTTCTTTAGGATTGACTGGTTGGATCTCCTTGCAGTCCAAGGGACTTATTGCTTAAGAGGAGCACCGTGCTTTTTGCGTGTTTACATTTCAGTTTGAAAAGTGTTTTTAAAAAGGGTCAGAATCATCCCTTTCCTCCAAAATGTGAATTTCTATAGAATTTTCTCGCAAATAGGTGCTGACAAAAATACCTAGAGTTCCCCCCACTCAGTGTCATCATGCTGTCAAAGGTCAGCGTTAGGAAGGGGCTCCCACCGAACAGAAGGGAAGGGGACAGTAAGCAGTGGTCCACATGACACCGCCTACAAATACAAGGCAGCACCAGGCCGTCAGTAGCACCCTCTGTGTTCTCTGTTCATTGTCATCCTCTCAACTCTATTTCCTGCATAGACTTGCTGCACCGCTTCCTTTGTTACTAATCAGAATGCCTTCCCTTGGACAGCAGTGATTTATTTTTGTGAAAGGAAAACCCCAAAGAAAAGAGTGACACTATAAGACAACTATGAGCAAGTGACAGCTTTATATATTTTCACCTCTGCTGATGTTGGAGGGAGCAGAAGGGCTGTCGGAGACTGTTTCCCAGAGGAGGGACCACCTGGGTGTGTCCAGGGCATCCAGGAAGGAGGAGGGGAGGGATCTGGACAAAGGAGCATCAAATGCAGAGGTGTGTTCGGGCTTCTACAAACACAGCCTGTCAGTCCTGGGGTCAGAGGGGAGACAGAGGAAGAGAGGGAGGCGAGGGATGCAGGAGAAAGGAAGGATTTATGCTACCATTAAAAACGTGACTGTAACGGGGGGTAAACAGAGGATCTCCAGAGCATTTGAGGAGTGGGATGGGAGAGCAATGCACACAACTCTATTGCCAAGGCTGCAGGGTGGTCCCCTTTGGAAGCTCTCGGTGGCTGGGGGGCGGAAGCCTGGGGCATCTCAGGAGGAAGGGTTGCCGCGGGGACACTCTGAGACACTGAGCACAGGAACAGGGATTGACCCCAAGTCATCACATTTAACAAAGAGGAAAAAATGTGGCTGAGATAAAGACATACAATGCCCTTCATCCCAAGGCTCAGCCGTGGGCTTCCTGGGTGGCTCAGTGGGTAAAGAACCCTCATGCCAGTGCAGGTGACGCAGGGAGCGTGAGTGCAATCCCTGGGTCAGGAAGGTCCCCAGAGGAGGATGGCAGCCCCCTCCAGTAGTCCTGCCTGGAGAATCCCATGGACACAGGAGCCTGGCGGGCCACAGTCCATGGGGTTGCAGACAGTCAGACCTGAGCAAGCATACCACCCAAGGCTCAGGCACCACCACATTTAAAGCATCAGTATATTTGACAGAGAATGTGTCCATCAGAGGGGAGTGTGTGTGTGTGTGTATGTATGTGCGCGTGTGCATGCATATGTGATGGTGATCATGGTAGATGCAAGCAGTGGCAGCCTGTGTTCCTCAGAGCCCAGTGAACCAGAGCTGGACAAGACACATGGAATGGATTCCAGGCTTGGTCAGCAGTGGCCTGGCTGTGACCTGCTTCCTCCAGGGAACACACGAGGGAGGGAGCTTGTGTTAATTAGCACATCATCAGGCACTTGTGGGGAGCCCACTGAGTGCCCACAACGCCTCCATCTGTGCTAGGAAAGCCCCATTTCTCACAGAGCTGGCCTCCTGGGGAGGGAGAGAGAAATCCATCACACAAGTTGAGTGCGTGCTCATGGGGAAAACGTTAGGGTCTCAGTCAAGAAAGGCCCTTCAGAGGGAACGGTGTCTGAGCCGAGATCCCAGTGGCTTGTGACGTTTAGGAAAAGAGCTACGTGGGCAGTGAAAAAGGCAAGTGTCAGTACTTTGCAGGAGGGGCCACCAAGGAAGAACACAGAAAGAACGCTGTGGGTCGATAACTGCAGAGACAGGTCGGGGAAAGTCCCTTGGGGCCCAGTGGGGTCTGCAGGGGCCGGTTGGGGTTATTCGATTTATAAGGCAAGGCTACGGAATGTCTGGAAAGTGAGGAGGCAGGTGTGTGATCTGAGCCCATCATTTGAGCTCATCTGTAGAGAAAGCCCTTCTGTGAACCAATATCCCGTCCCCTCCAAGGGCGATGGGGAGTCTTTACACAAATAGATGGCCCCGTCTTCTCTCTCATCTGGGTTCCTGGGCCCCAGTCCTGAGATACGGATCATATCACAGCGCTGGTAAATTGTGCCTTCTTGTCTGCAAGGTGGAGGGCGCAGCTGAGCTCAGGTGATGGGCTGGGGCAGCACACCTGGGGGTCACCTGCCTGCAGGGCTCTTGTCCTGGCTCAGGTGACATACCCCTCAGCTGCTTCCGCCAGCCCAAATTCCAGCCCTACTGTGTAGCATCATGTGGGCTGACTATACATGATGTATCAGACCCACCCACTTAACCTTTGTAAAAGAGGGGAGGCGAGTATGATTCTGTGAGTGTGTGCCAGGCCATTCAGAAACCACAAGGTAAAAACCCATCCCATCGTGAACAGATCAGGACAAAGACAGCGTGCCTAATTGCATGAGTGTTAATAACTGTTTTGACTAGCCATCGGGCACAGGTTCTTACTAATGTTGAAAACAAGAGAACACATTTCTTAAGGAAAGTGCATGGTTTTACTCATTAGAGATGTTAAAGTCATAGAAGGCTCACCTGGAGATAGCCTAATGGAGTAAATGAACTTTTGAGTCCATTCCAGACTTTTGATTTAAGTCAGCGCATCTTCATGTATTGATTGATTTAAAACTTGTGTTTGAAATATTAATGCACCATAAATCATAGCCATTCCACATAAAAGCACTTAAACTAAAGCCTCCTTTTCCGTAAGCTCCTAAATGTGGTTCCCACTGGGTGATTGGGAACCGACAGCATTATTCAGTAAATCACGGTTGTTTAGCATACATTAATATGTGAGCACAAGTAGATGTGATGTTCTTATGCTTGGTGAGTATAAAAGCTTCGGGTGGTTATTACTCCCCTGGTAAACTGTCTTTCCACAATTTTTATTTACATGACATTAGGTGGAAATTATTCTGGTTTTTAGTTGATCAGCTCCTAACTGTGCTCTCCACGCTTTCACTCTCAAGCTGGCAGTTTAATCAGTCCAATCTGGAGACTATGTTTAGAGTATTTTTGCTAAATGTGCATGTCCATTTCTCATGGGGACCGAATGCTTTGGAAGTTAAAGCATCATGGTGTACTTGGCCCGTATCAGGGGGCTTCCAGTATTTCCACTGAGAAACCCTGTGGAATTTCTTCACTGCCCCCGCCTTGATGCTGATATGGCAGCCGGTACTGGAGTTACAGCTTACCCAGATAGTTACTGCTTGGAGCTGTAGGGACATGGATGGCTAGTAGGAGCTGTGTGGGAGCTGGGAAGCTTGAAAAGGTACAAGCACATCACTTGTTCTCTAAATCACCAGTCAGATGACTCAGATTGTACAATGATGTGTCTGCCTGATGTAGCACAGATTTTAGGATGAGCCCAGGGAGGGAGCATCGTTATCCCAGAGGCTGCCTCGTTTTACTTAGAGCTTCACGCCCCTCATGAAAGGATGATACTGTCGCTTCCAAGGATAAACACAAGACTCACCTTGGGTCCAGATGTGGGTTGAAAATGGGTTTGGAAGCAACATGGAGCAAAAGCTAATTTCTGGGCATCTGTGGCATCTGGTTTCCTCAGATTGCATCAGCATGTTTCAAGTGGCATGAAAAACACCTATGCTCTCCTAATGGTGTTTCTTTCTGCTTTATTGAGGCATAATTGACTAATAAAATTGTAAATATTCAAAGTGTGTAATATGACAATTTGATATACACAAAGGATATAGGATTCTCACTATCGAGTTAATAAACACATGCATCACTTTACATGTTTACCTTTTATTTTTGGTGAGAACATGAAATTCTCTTCTCTTTGGAAAGTCTGGTCATACAACGCAGTGTTACCACCTGTTGTCACCATGGTGCACATTAGGCCCCCAGACCTCAGTCATCTGATTACTGAGAGCTCGTTCCTTTTTACCAGCCTCTACCTGGTTCTCCCAGCTCCAACCCCTGGCTACCACTTGTCTGTTTTCTAACTGACTCAAGTTCAAGACCTTAAGCAAGTCAAAACTAGAGATTTACTTCTATAGATGGTTATACAGACCAGTGTCTCCTGCTTTCCTTAATCCAGATATTACCTGCCCCAGCCACAAAACTGCAAAGTCTGAGAGCTTTTAAAAAGCACTCTGAGATCATGATTTGTTGATTTAAGATGAGGACCAGCACATGAGGATTTGTTGATTTAAAACGAGGACCAACACATGAGGTATTTTTTAAGGCTTTCCAGATTATTCTAATGTGGAGCCAGAGTTAACAGAATGATAGAAGCTATCTGTAAGTGTTCTGATACTTAATTTTACAATTTACACCACCAGTGATAATCTTCACTGCTTTAAAATTAAAAGTGGTGACTATTGCTTAATATTTTGAAATTCAAACTTTAATTCCTTTTTGGATCTTCTACATAAAAAAGTCATATATTAGAAATTACTTTAGAGTGTATCAGGATGAATATACAAAATACAAATCTACTGTGATAGTATCAAAAACGTGAGGTATTCATTTGTCTCTTATTTTAGTTAATAGTTTATAGAATTGTAAGGCACAGAGCATGCTAGGTATTTATAAATATATTTAATTGATACCTTTTATAGAGCATTCAGTCTAGTCTTATAAACTCTAATATCTTCATTATTTTAATGTTTAGTCTTTAAAATGACTTAAAATATAATAGAATATATTTGTTAATTCCAGCTTCAATACAAAGGTATGGAATTTGGCCTTTTGCTCAAAGCATTTTGGAGAATATTCTTTTCTTTGTTTGAAGTAAAAAATCTTTTCTGTTCAGGGTAATTTTTAGGCAATTCCAAACACTGAGACCAAAGTTTCTACAACGTGTTACATTGCTTGATGGCAGTGTTAACTTTATACCTGTATTGATTGCTATTGGCATCTAAATGATAACACTGATTTATTTTTTTAAGACTTTATTTATTTCATTTTTTATTTAAAATTTAACTAGAACAAAATTTTTCTGTCATATGTTGATTTCCATTTAATTGTATTAACCTGAGGTACATTGAACACCTACTATCAGCAAGACATTGCAAAAGATAATTTGAGATTGCAGTAAAGAGCATACATCTCTTGCCTGAAGTACTTTTTGGAACAATGGGGAAGACCAGGCTTGCTTACTTCTGCTGTTGTGATTCTCACATATTTTTTATCTGCATTTTGGGGATTATTATCTCTGGTCTTGGAAGTGGACAGGATGGGCTCAAATTTAAAATATTAATATCAACTTTACCAATTTATTTGTTGAAAGGAAAGGTAATTATTAATTTTAACATCAACCTTTATTTTTTTTTAATTAAATTTAATCACATAAAAATAAGTAGTGGTAGAATACTAGTACATGGTAGCTATAACTTTTTTCAATGTTGTATCAACCAATAATAATACATATTTTTAAGAATATATGAATTAAATGATATATTAGGAATATATAAATCATAGTAGCAGGCATATTGTAAGCATTGGATATGAGAAAGTGGTTAATAATTCACTGTCTCCACCTTCAGGAGTTTCTAATTTAATTGATAGCTGGCAATATATATTTGGGTCAGTTTCCCCATTGAAAATGTAATGTCTCCAGGCAGACTCCATGCATATAAACAAGCTTTCATTTATTTATTTTTGAACTTCATGTCTGCCTGAAATCCTAGGTTACAAGGAGACTTCCAGTAGAACATTTTGTCTAATCATAGAAAATCCAGAGCTAGGATGATTGCTTCCAGTTATCAGTGGACCATAGAAGACTCACTTTATAGACAGAAGACAGATGTAGACAGGTATTCAATACAGAGACAGGTCAATGGACGGACAGATGGACAGGACTTCTGACAGGAGGGTGGGAGCAGAGGACGCAAAAGTGTGAAGTGGACAAAAACAAGCTTGAGTGAGTGAGAAGCTGAGAAGAATGGGGGAAAATCCAGACTGAAAGGACAATTTGAGAAGTACAAAAAGAAAAATCAAGCATGCTTGGACAAAGTCTAATTTGATTTGGCATCTGTGGAAGATCACGATTCAAAAGTATGCTTGGGCCAGAATGTGACGGCTATAAGGAGCCCGAGCAGCTGTCTGTGGGCACCGGGAGCCCCCTGAAGATCACCTGGGGCCCCCTGAAGGCCCGACCTTCCAGGCTGGGTGAAAAAGGGTCAGAGAAATCAGTGTGTCATTACCACAAGGAACTCAGACTATTGTAGGGCACGCGGTTCTTTCTAAACATGACGACACGTTCAGAGAACAGAGATTCAGCATAGTGTCCATTTCCCAAGGAGATACTTAGACAATCCTTATTACTGACATTGTTTTAGCATGCCACAAGGGATCATCTGCACTATTTACACTGAATAATTCAGATTTTAACAAACAGTTAATCCCAGAGTCAAACAATGCATATCACAGGCATGCAGAAATAAGTCTGCCTGCTGCAAACTCTTGAGCCAATGGAAATCGGGTTACACTTTTTTACTGAGATCCTGGGTATAAAGGGCATCATGTCTGTAATAAGATGTGCATGGTGTGGTGATTAACTATCGAGTCTGTGCTAGACAATTTCACCTTATAAACCCTCTTGTGACATCATCTCCTTTCCCTTCTTTCACTGTAAAACCTTTTGAAAGGATGCCCTACAGAGCATCCTAAACCACTGGCATCCCGCCTTGTGGTCCAGAAGCTCTGAACTGCCAAGCCCTGTCGTATTCACGCATAACATCCCCCCACCTCCTTCTTGATAGCCCACAAAGGAAATGGGGGAAAAAAATGACTAAGACATTGCAAGTTGAAAAGATGATGTCTTTTATCATTTTAAATATTTTTAAACTTTTTGATGCATCAATCAGGAAATTTTAAATTGCATAAGTGGTCACATGTATGTGTGGCCCACACTTTATTATACCAGGCAGCTCTGGTGTAAGGTTGGGAGTCAAATATTTAAAATATCAACCTTGCCAATTTCTTTCAGAAAAGGGTAATTATTAATTTGAATATCTACCTTCATAATTTTTTCTTTTTTAAAATAAATGTAATTGTGTAAAAATAGACAACAGCTGGTAGGAAATTAATACATGGTAGCTGTAATTTTTTTAATATTTATTAACCAATAATAATAGATATTTTAAAGACTATATGAATTATATGATATTTTAAGAATATATAAATCATATGTAGTAGACACACCAAATACTACTGTCTGAAATCTTCATACTAAACTTATGTCTTGGTTTAAAATTTTAGTTTAAAAATTTAATAAACCAAAATCTGTAAGACTTCAAAGTATATGCTTTACTACCATTTATTCTTCAATCTGAATGAGTTTTTTTTCTTTTCTTGGAAGTGAACAAAAGATAGGAGTTATATGAAATTTCCCAGTGATTGAGAGAGAAAGAATTATACTATAAAAGAGAAAAAGAGTATTTAAAAAAAGAAGAAAAGCATTTTAAACAAAAAAGAGAGAAGAAAGTAAACAAATGTGGAATTTTTTAAAAATTCTCGATATTGCCATGCACCAAGCTTTGACATCCTGATTAAAACCGGAGTGTACACTCCCAAGAGGCCTCTGTGCTGCTCAGTAGGTGGGTGAACTCTGAGCCCTTCCCCTGTCCCTGTCTTTAGTCTCCAGGACAAGGGCCAACAAATGTCCCAGATCCCACAGTGGTGATAAAATATCCATGTCACATGTGAGCAGCTCCTCTCCTTATTGTGACCTTGGCCTGAAGGAAGCTAAATCAGCTTATGCTCCCCACACATTAATCCAGACTACATAGTAAGTGACATCATGAGTTTTATTAGAATAATAAATTTATTTTTTAAAACTTCCTATTTAAATATTTCTTGGAAAACCCCACTTGGATTACAATTTGCTTAATTGACAACCTGCATGTGAAGTAAGTGCTTTGTTGAAATAATTAAAATTGTTATTTGCAGCTATTGAAAGAGCAGTGACTGTGGAGAACTAAAATAATGCAGAATTCAAATTCAGTGAAATTAATACCTTGGGTTTTCATTCTGTGAAAAAGTGGTTCTGTATTTTGCAAATTCCTTTATATTTAGTTGATTCACTCAGTGACACCAGGAGAGTCGAGGAGAATTTTAATTACAAGTATACTGAAGATGAAAGAGAGTTCTGGTATTATTTTTTCTCTACTTTTTAGAGAAAAGGTCATCTCTGCTTAAAGACTTCTGTTAGCCTTGTATACTTCTTGAAGTTCTTCTATTTACTCGCTTCTCTGAATGGCCATTAAGTTAAAAGGTCTGCATCACTTATTGCTAAAAGATTGAAAGCAAAATTCAATCCCATTCTATCTCACTGGTTAGGAAATCTATTGCTTTTGTCTTGATAAGGGTGGATCAATAATTTAGTATTTAATAATATTCTTTGTGCCTTTCAGACTCCTTTCAATGTTCCTTTTTTTAATTCCTTTATAGGATTAGCAATTTGCAAATTGTATTTTCAGTCTTTTCCTGTGAAATAAAGTTATAACTCAGATGACCCTTTAAGGATTATTTCTTTATGGATTATTATCCTTTAGGCTTTATTTCATTAGCTAATTTTAATCTAATTACTTCTAGACAGGAAGCTTATAGTTTTTCCTGTTCATATAATTTTCTTAGCAACAAGTACTCAAGAAATGAGTAGATGTGATCCTTTGTGGATTTTTGACTAGTTAGAGTTTAAATGATAGGTATTAAAAATTGAAAAGTAAAAAGAAGAAGCCTCACTGAATATTCTAAAAGTCTAACTCTTCCTAGCTCTATTGAGAAATCCATGCTGTCTTTTTTCTTCATCTAGAAATTGTCATGTCTTATAGACAATGAACAGGAAGTCTCTCCAGGGCAAATTTAAAGACATGCTCAAAACAGATTAGCTTAAAAAAATAGCTCTGGGAAAACACATCTGTAATAAATTTTATTTCAAATAGCTTCAATAAAAAATATTTATATGCCAAAAACACAAAGTCTTCCTCCTGTTCCATAGTTGAGCCATATATATACACACACACACATGGGGTCAAAAAGATCCCCTGGAGAAGGAAATGGCAACCCACTCCAGTATTTTTGCCTGGAGAATCCCATGGACAGAGGAGTCTGGAGGGCTACAGTCCATGGATTCTCAAAGAGTTGGACACGACGGAGTGACTAACACTTTTCACCTTGCTTTCATTCTTTATTACACCGAATCCAAGATAAGAACATTCTCACATTTTAATGTCTCCAAAGGGAGGGTCAGGTATTTGGCAATGCTTTGTCTAGGCCCTTTCTCATTGGTATATAAGATAATTCTGCATCCTAGTTGTGATGGGATTCTCAAACAGGACATGATCTGATTGTAGACACTTCTCTTTTCCAGATATTAAGACTCTTGTGATACAACTCTGTCCCATTTCCTGCACACCACTCCATCCCAGGGCCCTGCTGCACATGCAGAGTTCTAGAAGCTTCTCCTACCTCGACATGTGACTGTCCTGACAGGAGGAACAAAAGTAATAGGAAGAAAGAGAAAGGAGAAATACGGAGTCTTGGGGGAGTTATAATTGGTATTAATTAAATTTGTAATAATAATGTAAAGAAGAAATCATCTAAAATTAATATCACACCATATGATACAACCTTACAATATAGGTGTTTAACATTATTAAATTTAACTATGGACTGCTGTGTCCATATTTGACTGTGGAATGCAGGAGACCCCGGTTCAATTCCTGGGTCGGGAAGATCTGCTAGAGAAGGGACAGGCTACCCACTCCAGTATTCTTGGGCTCCCCTTGTGGCTCAGGTGGTAAAGAATCAGCCTGCAATGTGAGAGACCTGGGTTCGATCCCTGGGTTGGGAAGATCCCCTGGAGAAGAGAAAGGCTACCCACTTCAGTATTCTGGCCTGGGGGTTTCCATGGGCTGTATAGTCCATGGGGTCCCAAAGAGTTGGACACAACTGAGTGACTTTTGCTTTAACTTTCGTGGACTGCAAGTAATCAGCAAACATATTCACTTTGAAAGACTTCAAAATGTTAATTGACAGAAAGCTGAGTATCACACACTGAATCCTTATTTATAAAGACAATGTCAGAACTTGGCCATAATATATGGGTGCTGGGGGAAAGGATGGAGGAAGGGGTAGTTAGGGACTTTGGGATGGACATGTACTTATGGCTCGATTTAAAATGGATAGCCAACAGGGACCATGTGGGTGGCACACAGAACTCTACTCAGTGTTATGTGGCAGCCTGGATGAGATGGGGGTTTAGGGGAGGATGGATGTGTGTTTATGTATGGCTGAGTCCCTTTGCTGTGAACCTGAAATTACCACAACATTGTTAATTGGCTGTATCCCAATACAATATAAAAAAGTTTAGTTTTTTTTTTTTAAAGATGATAAAATAAGACTGTCTAGAGGGAAAGGTGAGGGAAAGGAAGATGACATTCCTTATGGATCCAGCACCACATACTTTAACCACACATACAGTTTAAAGCTGAAAATTGAAAAGGCTTTGTCACCCAAGTGGCAGGGGAGGAGATCCTGGCGTCCATCCCCTAACAGAAATCAATAACATAAAACTACTCATGAGCAAATACAGCTCCGGGTGTGCTCATTGGAGCAAAAAGTCCAGGAATAACCCCACAGGAATGGTAGGGAGAAGTTCTGTATTGCCTGCATCATCCCACCCCCAGGCCAGCACTGCCCAGTGCGGGGAAGGAACTGTCGCCAGAAGGTTCCTCAGGCACAGGAGGGCTTTTCCAGGCACCACCTGAAGGGGTGCCCCACCCTGGGGAAACCAACAGCCAGCAGACCCACAGTGACCCGCCCACCCCTGTGCAGCATTTGCCGCCAAGTGCCCCGTGGATTTTCTTCCTTGCAGACTCCAGCTGTTTGAGTTCCAAGCTCTCTGTCCCCGTTGCTGGGACCCCAGCCAGGGATGCCGTGGGGACCCCCACCCTGGCACCCTGAGCAAGCAGAACGCTACATGGCTGGCTGCAGCTAGCCCTGCCCCAGTCAGCCCTCACCCCCTCAAGTGTGCCCACGTCGGCTCCCGCCACCTTGCACACACTGGCAGCAGTCTCTGCTGCCACAGGCATGCCCAGGCCAGTCACCACCGCCACTGATGTCCATCACTTACTGCTGGGCCCAGAGGTCTGCTGAGGACCCATCAGCTCCCACAGCCACCACAGGGATCCTCAGGCTCCCGGGACTAAGGACCGCAGGGCTGGTGATCTCACAGACTGTAGCTGTCAGCAGAGCTGAGGCCCAGCCCCACAGCCCCACTCTGCACAACCCAACCCAGGGCACAGCACGTTCTAGCATGACCCCCTCTACCACGCAGAGGGCTTTCTCACTGAAATTAGTTCGTAACATCTGGAAGACGTGACAGCTTCTTCAAATGTGCAGCCGCTATACAAGAAGGTTACAGGGACCACAAAAACATCAGGGAAACATGTCACCATCAATGGGCTGCAGTACATGTCCAGTCAATGGCCCCAGTAGAATGGAGGCCCATGAACTGACTGGCAAAGCATTCAAACTGATTGTTCTAAAGAAGCTCAGTGAGCTACAAGAAACACAGATAAACCATTTAATGAAATCAGGAAAACGATGCCCCCCAAAATGAGAAGTTGAATGAAGAAGAAGAGGTATAAAATATTAAATAAAAAAATCAAATTTCACAGCTGAAGAATAAAATGAATAAACTAAAACATTCAATAAAGAGCTTTGACAGCAGGCCTAATCAAGCAGAAGACAGAACCAGAAGGTTTCAGAAGACATCACACTACCAATACGTACATGGATTGATGCTCAGCCTTACAATCACCAGGACAATCATATCAAGCCATGGTGAGATATCCCAACACCTATGACTGGCCTAAATGATGTGTGGAAGCTGAAAAAAAGAAATCAAACTCATAGATACAGAGTGGAATGGGGCTGCCAGGGCCTAGGAAGGGAAATGGGGAGGTTTGGGTTGAAGCGCGTGAACTTTCAGTTATAACATGAATGAGTTCTGGAAGCATGGTGTACAGCATGGTGACTATAGTTAATAGTAATGTACTTCATACTTGAAATTTGCTAAATTAGTAAATTTTAGTACTGTTGGTCAATCAGTTATGTCCAATTCTTTGTGACTCTTTAGACTGCAGCCCACCAGGCTCCTCTGTCCATGGGAATTCCCAGGCAAGAACACTAGAGTGGATTGCCATGCCCTTCTCCAGGAGATCTTCCTGACCCAGGGATTAAACCTGAGTTTCCCGCATTGAAGGCCAATTCTTTACAATTTGAACCACCAGGGAACCCCAGTAGATCTTAAATGTTCTCACCAGAAAAAAAAAAAGTAACTCTCTCAGGTGACATAAATGTTAATTAGCCTATTGTGGTCATCATTTCACATGGTGTACACATATCAAAACATTGCATCATACACCTTAAATACGTTCAGTTTTTATCTGTCATCATGGCTCAAAAAAGCTGAGGGAAAAGACTTTGATTTTTACCTAAATAAAAAAAGTAACTTTAAAGAATAAACCCTCACTATTCTGATATTAAACCTATATTAAGTAAAGAAATGTATCCATATATTTGGCCTTCCCTGATGGCTCAACAGTAAAGAATCTGCCTGCAGTACAGGAGATGGAATTTTGATCCCTGGGTCAGGAATATTCTCTGGAGAAGGAAATGGCAACCCACTCCAGTATTCATGCCTGAAAAATCCAATGGACAGAATAGCTTGGTGGGCTACAGTCCCTGGGGTCAAAAAGTCAGATATGACTTAGCTACTAAATCAGCAACAACATAAAAGATGAAAAAAGGAATATATATTAACATATATAGTGAATATATATATATATATGAAAGACACAATTACATTATAATGAAATATACATTTAGAAACTGTTAGTCTTATTAAGCTTTAACAAGCCTTTGGTTAATGCTTATATGTCCACTAGTTAAGGGCTGAAAAAGGATTATGGAGGCCTCCCTGGTGGCTCAATTTGTAAAGAATCCACCAGTAATGCCGGAGACCTGGGTTCGACCCCTGAGTTTGGAAGATCCCCTGGAGAAGGGAGCAGCTATCCATCCCAGTATTCTGGCCTGGAGAATTCCATGGACTTTATTGTCCATGGGGTCACAAAGAGTCAGACATAGCTGAGCAACTTCCACTTCACTTCAGATCTTTAAAACCTGAAATAGTAATGTGGCAAACTTTCAAGGAATAAATATCATTTGTCAATATCTCTTTTGAATAATGAGAAAAAAAACCACCATGCATAACAGCAGATCTGCAGGGTTTTCCAACATCCACACCATTTTCGTGCGTTGTCGTGTCCAACACCACTTGATGAGTCCGTCTTTGGAATTAGGGCTGATGACCAGCCTGTCACCTCTTTTGAATCATCCTCTGAGTTCAGCAGGAAGACCTTGCTGTATCACAGTGTGGTTTTCTAAGGCCTCTTTTCTCTCAGTTGATGCTTCAGGGGCTTATTATCATCTGAGGGTACTTTGCTGTTTCCCATGAATGCAGCTGACAGCCCAAGAAAGGACGTGGTCACTTTTGGCTTAGGGACTGATGCTTGCATTTCTGACCATCATGATCAAAATTCAAATGTAAATAATGTATTAGCTACAGGCATTAGCTTCAAGTATGATTTCTACCCACGTTTGAGAGAAATAAAATGTGTGATGGCCACCATGCATATTTTATGAAAAGAATGTCGAGTAATAGTTATTAAAGCCTAGGCCTTGTGTGTATATACTGCGAGAGGTATTGAAATATGCACAATGCATATAAAAATACCTAACACTGTTCTCTGCTTGCTAATGTGCTGTTTATTCTCCTTCTCAGTGCTCTCACTCTCTATTTTCTAAGTACTTTATTATTTTAGAGTAGTTTTAGGTTCACAGAAAAATTCGGAAGGTACACAGATTTCCCAGACACCCCCTGCCCCCCCACAGGCATCGCTTCCTGCCATAATCAGCAGCCCTACCAGATGACACGTCTGTTATGACTGCTGCACCTCCACTGACATATCATTATCATCCAGAGCCCACAGCTTACACTGGGGCTCACTTTTGGAGTTTTATATCCTATGGATTTGAACACACGCTCAATGACCTGTCCATCATGATGCCACCATACCCATAAGATATCTTCTGACAGCTCTTGCTTTTATAAACATTGTAAAACTCACAACTTCTTTGAATTTGTTTATATATGCGTTGAGCTTGGAAAACAGATGATTCCGTTTTCTCACACCTATCTACTAACTGTACTTAATAAATGAACGTGTACATTAGAGTCTATATAATGATACTGGAAAGAGCCCATAGAGATTACTGACTTTAATACTGGAAACACATGAACACCAGCAAGGGAGACGTGGATCACTCCCACTTCATTAGTTTGTCACAGTCTTCTACAACCTCTTGCAGGTAATTTAGCCATTTCTTATAAAAATTTCCCTTGATAGTCATCTACCTATACTGTTACAAAGAAAGTCAGAGTTCAAGGAAATTGTCACTCCATAAAGATTAAGTAAAGGCTGGCTAAGCATGAGATTGATCATGTTTCTGTAGTTTTTAAGACTACCATCCTGGCTATTTGTGATTTTTCTCCTTTGATTTCAAACAATTTCATGCAAAAATAGGAGCTCAAGTGAATGCTGACAGAGAAGCTTTAATTATATATCACTGCCTAAATTTGAAGTCCAAAACCTGGAGAGAAGAAGCTGTAATCGATTTTCCTGGATGGAGTATAGAGCTTGTTGGGGGGATCCAAAGTAGCTTAAGAAAAGCTTAGTAACCAAGAGGGTGCTTTATGTTGGCAGAGTGTTGAATCGACTTGAAGAGCAAATGCACAGCCCTCTGCAAGGAGGTTGGAAAGAAGAAACATATAACAGTGCAAGTAAATGATATCACAATCAATAAAGGGAGTTTGGCCACAGACTGAGCAAAATGATTCCATTTAAAAAGTTATTTTAGTACAACCCTTTAAGTCTGAAACACTTTTTGACTTTTTCATTTCTAAAAGAATTCTAGAAATTAAAAAATAAAATCTTCCACAGGGACAGAGATTCAGAAGGTTGAAATGGGAAAATTAGGTACCCTTTTCTCCTGGATGAAAAGTCATTTTTGATCTACCTTAGCACAGTAAACACACAGGTCATTGCAACTAATCGGCTTATCTCCAGAGAGCAAGCATCCATGCTGGTTTCTCTAGATGACCATTGTTCATGATGAAGTAAAGGGAACAGTTTTTATTAAAGCAACAGTTCTTATTCTCAACCATGAAAGTTCAAAATCTAACATGTGACAAGAGTAGTTACATGATTACTTTAAATTAATGCTGACTGTTGGATTCAGTTAAAGCGCTCTGAAAGTGCAGTATATATTCCACAGTTGAGTGTTGAGTGCCATCTGTGAATCAGGTATTGGGAGGACTTATCTGGGATGATGATCTCACACTGAGAACAAACACCCTGGTGGAACTTTGGGTACATTTTCCGTGTTGGAATTCTGTTTTCCCACATGTTTATGTAGACAGATGGAACTCTCACCCTCCATGGATCACAGCCTTGTCATGGCGAAGGGGCTGGTGTAATTCAGAGGCATGGGTTGGTGGTGGCCTGCTGCCAGATTGGAGGCACTAAGCATGTGCATTCATGGGGCCTTTTGAAGGAGGTCGCCATTATCTTCCTTACCTCCACCATAGTTTGGTCTCAAGTCAAACAACATGGAGAGAACACAGCCTCACCCATCAACAGAAAATTGGATTATAAATTTACTGTGCATGACCCCACTCATCAGAATAAGACTCATTTTTCCTCACAGTCACTCTCTCCCATTAGGAATCTTCCATAAGCCTTTTATCTTTATCTATCAGAGGCTAGACAGAATGAAAACCACAATCACAGAAAACAAATCAAACAGATCACATGGACCACAGCCTTGTCTAACTCAGTGAAACTATGAGCCATGCCATGTAGAGCCACCCAAGACGGATGGATCATGGTGGAGATTTCTGACAAAACGTGGTCCACTGGAGAAGGGAATGGCAAACCACTTCAGTACTCTTGCCTGGAGAACCCATGAACAGTGTGAAAAGTCAAAAAGATAGGACACTGAAAGATGAACGCCCCAGGTCAATAGGTGCCCAATATGCTACTGGAGATTAGTGGTGAAATAACTCCAGAAGGAATGAAGTGACAGAGCCAAAGCAAGAACAGCACCCAGTTGTAAATGTTACTGATGATAGAAGTAAAGTCTGATGCTGTAAAGAATAATATTGCATAGGAACCTGAAAGTTAGGTCTATGAATCAAGATAAATTTAAACAGGTCAAACAGGAGATGGCAAGAGTGAATATCAACATTTTAGGAGTCAGTTAACTAAAACAGACTGGAATGGGTGAATCTAGTTCAGATGACCATTTAATCTACTACTATGGGCAAGAATCCCTTAGAAGAAATGGAGTAGCCCTCATAGTCAACAAAAGAGCCTGAAATGCAGTACTTGGTTACAATCTCAAAAATGAGAGAATGATCTCTGCTATTTTCCAAGGCAAACCATTCAATATCACAGTAATCCAAGTCTATGCCCTGACCAGTAATGCTGAAGAAGCTGAAGTTGAATGGTTAAATGAAGACCTACAAGACCTTCTAGAAATAACAGCCAAAAATATCTCTTTTTCATCATAGGGGACTGGAATGCAAAAGTAGGAAGTCAGGAGACATATGGAGTAACAGGCAAATTTGCCCTTGGAGTAGAGAATGAAGCAGGGCAAAGGCTAATAGAGTTTTGCGAAAAGAACACATTGGTCATAGCAAACACTCTCTTCCAACAACACAAGAGAAGACTCTACACATGGACATCACCAGGTGGTCGACACCGAAGTCAGATTGATTATATTCTTTGCAGCCAAAGATGGACAAGCTCTATACAGTCAGTGAAACCAAGACAGGGAGCTGACTGTGGCTCAGATCATGAACTCCTTATTGCCAAATTCAGACTTAAATTGAAGAAAGTGGGGGAAACTACTAGACCATTCAAGTATGACCTAAATCAAATCCTTTACAATATACAGTGAAAGTGAGAAATACATTAAAGGGATTAGATCTGATAGACAGAGTGCCTGAAGAACTGTAGACAGAGGTTTGTCACATGTACAGAAAGCAGTGATTAAGACCATCCTCAAGAAAAAGATATGCAAAAAGGCAAAATGACTGTCTGAGGAGGCCTTACAAATAGCTGTGTAAAGAAGAGAAGTGAAAGGCAAAGGAGAAAAAGAAAGTTATGTTCACCTGAATGCAGAGAGATTAGCACCAAAGAATAGCAAAGAGATTCAAGAAAGACTTCCTCAATGATCAATGAAAAAAAAATTGACGAAAACAATAGAATGAGAAAGACTAGGGATCTCATCAAGAAAGTTAGAGATACCAAGGGAACACTTCATGCAAAGATGGGCATAATAAAGGACAGAAATTGTGTGGACCTAACAGAAGCTGAAGATATTAAGAGGTGGCAAGAATACGGAGAACTATATAAAAAGATCTTCATGACCCAGATGATCACAATGGTGTGATCCCTCACCTAGAGCCAGACATCCTGGAATGAAAAGTCAAGTGAGCCTTACAAAGCATCACTGCAAACGAAGCTAGTGGAGATGATGGAATTCCAGCTGAGCTATTTCAAATCCTAAAAGATGATGCTGTGAAAGTGCTGCATTCAATATGCCAGCAAATTTGAAAAACTCAGCAGTGGCTACAGGACTGGAAAAGGTCAATTTCCATTCCAATTCAAAAGAAAGGTAATGCCAAAGAATGCTCAAACTACCACACGATTGCACTCATCTCATATGGAGCAAAGCAGTGCTCAAAAATTCTCCAAGCCAGGCTTCAACAGTACATGAACTGTGAACTCCCAAATGTTCAAGCTGGATTTAGAAAAGACAGAGGAAGTGAGAGGGGCGTTCTGGAAGGGGAACCCATGGCAGATTCATGTCAATGTATGGCAAAACCAACATGATAATAAAATAAATAAATAAAAATTACAAGAAAAGAAAAGACAGAGGAATCAGATTTCAAATTGCCAAAATCCATTGGATCATCAAAAAAAGCAAGAGAGTTCCAGAAAAACATATACTTCTGCTTAATTGACTATGCCAAAGACTTTGACTATGTGAATCACAAGAAACTGGAAAATTTTTAGAGATAAGGCTACCAGACCACCTGACTTGCCTCCTGAGAAATCTGTATGCTGTTCAAGATGAAACATTTAGAACCAGACATGGAACAGCAGACTGGCTCCAAATCAGGAAAGGAGTACATCAAGATTGTATATTGTTACCCTACTTATTTAACTTCTATTCAGAGTAAATCATGCAAAATGCAGGGCTGGATGAAGCACAAGCTGGAATCAAGTTTGCCAGGAGAAATATCAATAACCACAGATATACAGATGACAACACCCTTATGACAGAAAGTGAAGAACTAAATAGCCTCTTGATGAAAGTGAAAGAGGAGAGTGAAAAAGTTGGCTTAAAACTCATCATTCAAAAACCTAAGATCATCGTATCTGGTCCCTTCATTTCAAGGCAAATAGATGGGGAAACAATGGAAACAGTGACAGACTTTATTTTGGGGGGCTCCAAAATCACCGTAGATGGTGACTGCAGTCTTGAAATTAAAGACATTTGCTCTTTGGAAGAAAAGCTATGATCAACCTAGACAGCATATCAAAAAGAAGAGATATTATTTTTACCAACAAAGGCCCATCTAGTCAAAGCTATGGTTTTTCCATTAGTCATATATGGATGTGAGAGTTGGACTATAAAGAAAGCTGAGTGCCAAAAATTTCATGATTTTGAACTGTGGTGTTGGAAAAGATTCTTGAGAGTCTCTTGGGCAGCAAAGATATCAAAACAATCCTTCCTAAAGGAAATCTGTCCTGAATATTCAGTGGAAGGACTGATGCTGAAGCTGAAACTTCCAATACTTTGGCCACTTAATTGAAGAACTGACTTATTGGAAAAGACAATGATGCTGAAGCTGAAACTTCCAATACTTTGGCCACTTAATGTGAAGAACTGACTTATTGGAAAAGACCATGATGCTGGAAAAGATTGAAGGCAGGAGGAGAAGGGGGCGACTGAGGATGAGATGATTGGATGGCATCACTGACTCCATGGACATAAGTTTGAGTAAGCTCCGGGAGTTGGTGATGGATGGGGAAGTCTGGTGTGCTGCAGTCCATGGGGTCATAAGGAGTCAGATATGACTGCGCAAATGAACTGAATGATACATGCTGTTCAGGGTCACCCAAGACAGATGGGTCATAGTAAAGAGTTCTTACAAATAGTGGTCCACTGGAGGAGGGAATGGCAAACCACTCCAGTATTCTTGCCCAGAGAACCCCATGGACAGTAGGAAAAGGCAGAAAGATATAACACCAGAAGATGAGATCCCCCAGATAGGAAGGTGTCCAATCGCTATTGAGGAAGAGTGAAGGGCAATTACTAACAGCTCCAGAAAGAATGAAGAACTACAAGAAAGGTCTTAATGAACCAGATAGCCACAATGGTGTAGTCACTCACCTAGAACCAGACATCCTGGAATGTGATGACAAGTGTGCCTTAGAAAGCATAACTACCAACAAAGCTAGTAGAGGTAATGCAATTTCAGCTGAGCTATTTAAAATCCTAAAAGATGATTCTGTGAAAGTTCTGTACTCAATATATCAGCAAATTTGGAAAATTCAGCAGTGGCTGCAGGATTGGAAAAGGTCCGTTTTCATTCCAATCCCAAAGAAGGATAATGCCAAAGAATGTTCAAACTATTGCACAGTTGTGCTCATTTCACATGCTAACAAGGTTATGCTCAAAATCTCTCAAGCTAGGCTTCGACAGTACATGAACCAAGAGCTTCCAGATGTTAGAAAAGGCAGAGGAAACAGAGATCAAATTGCCAAAATCTTTTGGATCATAAAGACAGCAAGGGAATTCCAAAAACACATTCCCTTTAGCTTCATTGACTCTGCTGAAGCTTTGACTGTGAATTACCACAAACTGTGGAAAATTCTTCAAGAGATGGGAGAACCAGACCACCTTACCTGTCTCCTGAGAAACTTGTTTGTAGGTCAAAAGCAACAGTTAGAACAAGACATGGAATGATGGGCTGGTTCCAAACTGGGAAAGGAGTATGTCAAGGCTCCATGGTGTCACCTTGCTTATTTAGCTTATATGCATAGTACATCATGCAAAATGCCAGGCCAGATGAATCACAATCTGGAATCAAGATCTCCAGGAGAAATGTTATCAAACTCAGATATGCAGATGATGTCACTCTAATGGCAGAAAGTGAAGAGGAACTAAAGAGACTCTTGATGAGGTTGAAATATGAAAGTGAAAAAATTGGTTTAAAGACCATGGCATCCAGTACCATCACTTCATGGCAAATAGATGGGGAAAAAAATGGAAACAATGATGGATTTTATTTTCTTAGTCTCCAAAATCACTGCAGATGGCTGCAACCATAAAATTAAAAGACACTTGCTCCTTGGAAGAAAAGCAATGAGAAACCTAGATAGTGTATTAAAAAACAGAGACACCATTTTGCTGACAAAGGTCCATATAGTCAAGACTATGTTTTTTTCCAGTAATCATGTGTGGATGTGAGAATTGGACTATGAAGAATGCTGAGCACCAAAGAATTCATACTTTTGAGTTGTTGGTCTCTTGAGACTCCCTTGAGCTGCATGGAGATCAAACCAATCAATCCAAAGAAATCAACCCTGAATATTCATTGGAAGGATTGATGCTAAAGCTGAAGCTCCAATACTTAGGACACCTCATACAAAGAGCCCATTCACTGGAAAATACAATGATGCTGTGAAAGATTGAAGGCAGTAGGAGACAAGGGTGGCAGAAGATGAGATGGTTAGATAGCATCATCAACTCAATGGACATGAATCTGAGCAAACTCTAGGAGATGGTGAAGGACAGGAAGCCTGGTATGTTACAGTCCATGGGGTCACAAAGGGTTGGGCATCACTTAGCGACTGAATAACAACAATGACAGTGGAACTCTCACTGTCATCTCATGAAGCAGTCTGTCACAGTCTTGCCTCCCCCAGATGCAGAACTGACAGGTAAGATCAAGTGGAGACATTTGCTCAAAGTCACCACTAGGTGTTGGTCATGAGTTGACCAGGTGTGGTTGACGGACGGTTCCTGCATCCACAGCTTCACTCAAGGTCACCACAAGGTCTCAGAGTAGGAGGAGGGTTCCTCTGCCAGTCTTACAGTGGGTGGTCTAGAAATGACCAGACCCAGGGCCCGGGATGGAGATTGGTAGGAAGTAGACATGTTGGGTGTGAGATGCTACTCAGACTCTAAGGACAAGGAATATGTCTACACTGTTACTCTTAACTGCTGGGTAACAGTCCATTGTTTGAATTAAGCATTCTTTGTTCTTTCAGTCCCTTCACTGAGGAATACTCCTGACTTTTGTTTCCTCAAAATGTTGGCTGAAAGCGAGTTGTGTTAATAGACACAATTCAGTTAAAGGAAACCATTACAACTTGCTATTTTATGAATATGTACAGATTCAGTGATGTGAGGAGATTGTTTCAAGTGTTAAAATGATCTGTGTGTGTGCTCAGTTGCCCAGTCATGTCTGACTCTTTGTGATCCCATGGACTGTAGCCCACAAGGCTCCTCCTCCATGGAATTCTCCAGCATGAATACTGGAGTGCGTTGCCATTCCCTCCTCCAAGGGATCTTCCTGACTCAGGGATTGAACCCACCACTCACATCTCCTGCATTGGCTGGCAGGTTCTTTTCCACTAGTGACATCTGGGAAACCCTAAAATGACCTACTGATTATAAAATGCATATAATGATGCTTGACACATAGAGTTTGTATTATTGACCTGATTTCACACCCAATTATTGGGAGTAGCTCTTTGTATTTCTCTTTCCTCTTTATTTTTTAACCCCAAAATACTATTCTTGCTGAAAACCTACATGTTTTACCCACTTACTTTTCTTTATTCCCCTTCTTATCCTGGAAGGAATTCTATAAAAATTCAAATTTTTGTCATTTGTTTACAACTATATTTCTAAAATGTAAAGCAATGTCAGACACAGATTAAGCAAACAGTATTTAGTTTTAATAAGAGTAGTGATAAAAAATATTGTTATAAACAACTGGCAAGCATAGCAAGGAGCTTGTATTTTGTATATAATAATATGAGGATGACTACGTGCCCTCCCTTGTCCTACATGCTCTCTGTCATCCATGTACTTGGACAAGCCTGGTCATGAGGTAGCCCAGGTGTATAGACTGGACCAGGGCACCAAGGTTAAAGCATGCCCTTGGAGAGGGGTCAATGAGTGAGTCAGGAGCTAAAGTGGTCCATTCTGACTCACATGAAAGAAGCAGTGAAGAATTATCTGTGATTTATGAAGCATAGGGCTTGTTTTTGCTATGCTGTTGTTGTTCAGTCACTAGCTTGCGTCTCTTTGCAACCCCATAGACTGACTGCAGCAGGCCAGGCTTCCCTGTCCTCCACTGTCTCCCTGAGCTTGCTCAAACTCATGTTCATTGAGTCGGTGATTCCACCCAACTATCTCATCCCCCATCGCCCCTTCCTCCTCTTGCCATCAAGCTTGATGGAATCATGTACCTGTGCACACATGAACACACTCATATTGACACAGAGGCAGACTTTTTAAAACAAAATGTTTTGGGTTTTGTCAGGTTCTCCAGAGAACTAGAACAAAAAGGGAGTAAATAATAGCTAGGCAATTAGATGATGAATAGATTGATAGATGGATTATGGTTAGATAAATTGATTATAGGAATTAGCTCACATGTTTCTGATGCCTGAGAAGTCCCAAGCTCTGCCATTTGCAAGCTGGAAAATCAGGAAAACCAGGGTATCCAGAGGCCTGGAACAAGGAGTGCTAGTATCTGAGGGCAGGAGTAAATGAACAGAAAATTTTGACACTGCATCTCAAGTAGAGACAGCCCTTCCTTCACACTTTTGGAGTGTGAGGCCCCATATAGACTGGCTGATACCCCCCCATATCCACACTGGAGATAAAATCTTTGCTCATTCTGTCTATTCAGATGCTGACCTCTCTCAAAAATGCTCTCACAAATACATCTAGAAATAGCATTTAACCAACTATCTGGGCATCCCTCAGCCTGGTCAGACACATGAAATTAACCATCACATGTAACTATGAACTAGATGGATTCTGGAATCAAATTCCAAGATGACCAAGTCACTCACCATTGTAATCAGGCAAAAAAAAAGAAGAAGAAGAAGAAGAAGAAGATACTATAGAAGCCTTGAAATGCTTCAGTTCACATGTTCCCCACTTGGGGGAACTCAGACCTGGGAATGTGTGGAGGATGCTCTTTATTGACAAGAGTTTTGCAGATGGCTGTATCTACATGGGCTTCCCAGGTGGCTCAGTGGGTAAAGAACCACTCCCCACAATGCAGAAGATGCAGGAGACATGGGTTTGATCCCTGGGTCAGGAAGAGCCCCTGGAGAAGGAAATGGCAACCCACTCCAGTATTCTCATGGACACGTTTGGAGTTTGGCAGTTCATGGGGTTGCAAAGAGTCCGACATGACGAAAGCAGCTGAGCATGCATGCATGCACACACATGCATCCACAGGGCCACTGTTGCTGGCTAACGTCCTCTCTTTCTCTGCATTCACGCCCACACCAGCTATTCTGGGAAGTAAACACATAATTTCCCTCCTCCTCCCCATATTACACACCACCTGGGAGCGACTATTGTTCTTGGAAGGAGAACAGAGGTTATTCTGCAGGGCTCAGCAAAGAAATGGAAGAGTTATATCTCTAACTGGAAATATAAAATTGCCCACTATTGTCTTACTGTTATTGTAGCAGCAGCTGCTTTAGCGGCATTTTCATCGTGGTACCAGGGGCAAGGCATTACTGTAAATATGGCCTCATCTCCCCAGTCTGGTGCCCTGGGAGAGCTGACTACAGAATGAGCACCTGCCAAGGTACACATTGGCTATAGAAAACACGTTTACATGGAGAAACATTGCCTGTGTTTGTTGTCAGAGGTAAACCTCTTCTCACCTTCTGGTGTCCAAGAGCCTTTATCAGTGGGTTGAGGAGCAGTGATGCAGGGAGTAGGCTGTAATGTGGCAGACTCAATGTGCACACCCAGGGGAGATGGTAGGAGATGAGGTACCCAGGTGTGAGAGCAACATGAAGTCAGAGGCAGCAGTTCTTACCATGAAATGCAGCCTTCCAATTACACACATCGATTAAACGGTTTAAGTAGTATATCACTGGAGTAATAATCTTAAATAATTAAGGGCCTTTATTAAATATTAATTTAGTACACTAGGACTCATGCATTTAGTTTTAAATTCTTCATGTTTTAAAGAATGTGTATGTATGTCTGTTCATGGGGACCTCTCAGCAAGGATACTGGAGTCATTTGCCATTTCCTCCTCCAGGAAATGGTTAAGCAGCATCACAGACTCGGTGGACATGAATGTGAGCAAATTCTGGGAGATGGTGAAGGACAGGGGAGCCTGGGGTGCTGCAGTCCACAGGGTTGTGAAGATCTGGACACGACTGAAAAATAATAATGTGTTTCTGAGTTTATTCACTATCCCAAAGTGAAAACAACCCCAGTTGTGGATGTCACTGGTGATAGAAGCAAGGTCAGATGCTGTAAAGAGCAATATTGCATAGGAACCTGGAATGTTAGGTTCATGAATCAAGGCAAATTGGAAGTGGTCAAACAGGAGATGGCAAGAGTGAACATCAACAATTTAGGAATCAGTGAACTAAAATGGACTGGAAAGGGTGAATTTAATTTAGATGACCATTATATCTACTACTGTGGGCAAGAATCTCTTAGAAGAAAAGGAGTAGCCATCGTAGTCAACAAAAGAGTCTGAAATGCAGTACTTGGAAGAAATCTCAAAAACGACAGAATGATCTCTGTTCATTTCCAAGGCAAGCCATTCAATATCACGGTAATCCAAGTGTTTGTCCTGACCAATAACACTGAAGAAGCTGAAGTTGAATAGTTCTATGAAGACCATTTAGAACTAACACCTCCAAAAAATGTCCTTTTCATGATAGGGGATTAGAATGTGAAAGTAGGAAGTCAGGAAACACCTGGAGCAACAGGCAAATTTGACCTTGGAGTACAGAATGAAGCAGGGCAAAGGCTAATAGAGTTTTGCCAAGAGAACGCACTGGTCATAGCAAACACCCTCTTCAACAATACAAGAGAAGACTCTACACATGGACATCACCAGGTGGTCGACACTGAAATCAGATTGATTATATTCTTTGCAGCCAAAGATGGACAAGCTCTATACAGTCAGCGAAACCAAGACAGGGAGCTGACTGTGGCTCAGATCATGAACTCCTTATTGCCAAATTCAGACTTAAATTGAAGAAAGTGGGGAAAACCACTAGACCATTCAGGTATGACCTAAATCAAATCCCTTACAATTATACAGAGGAAGTGAGAACTAGATTTAAGGGACAGGATCTGATAAAATGCCCTAAGAACTATGGACAGAGGTTCATGACATTGTACAGGAGACAGGCATCAAAACCATCCCTAAGAAAAAGAAATACAAAGAAGCAAAATGGTTGTCTGAAGAGGCCTTACAAATAGCTGTGAAAAGAAGAGAAGCGAAAACCAAAGGAGAAAAGGGAAATATATTCCCATTTGAATGCAGAGTTCCAAAGAATAGCAAGGAGAGATAAGAAAGCCTTCCTCAGTGATCAGTTCAAAAAAGAGGAAAACAGTAGAATGGGAAAGACTAGAGATCTCTTCAAGAAAATTAGTATTACTCAGCCATTAGAAAGAATACATTTGAATCAGTTCTACTGAGGTGGACGAAACTGGAGCCTATTATACAGAGTGAAGTAAGCCAGAAGGAAAAACAACAATACAGTATACTAATGCATATATATGGAATTTAGAAAGATGGTGACGATAACCCTGTATGTGAGACAGCAAAAGAAATGCAGATGAATAGAACAGTCTTTTGGACTCTATGGGAGAGGGCAAGGGTGAGATGATATGGGAGAATGGCATTGAAACATGTAAATTATCCTATGTGAAGTGAATCGCCAGCCCAGAATTGATGCTTGATACAGGGTGCTCAGGGCTGGTGCACCAGGATGACCCAGAGAGGGAATTGGGAGGGAGGTGGGAGGCAGGTTCTGGAAGGGGAACACATGTATACCCATGGCAGATTCATGTCAATGTATGGCAAAACCAACACGATAATGTAAAAAAAAATAATTAATTAATTTAAAAAAATAATAAACTGGATATATTTTCTAATTATGCTGAAAAAAATAAAAATAAATAAATGCAAAAAAAAGAAAATTAGAGATACCAAGGGAACATTTCATGCAAAGATGGGCTCAGTAAAGGACAGAAATGGTATGGACCTAACAGAAACAGAAGATATTAAGAAGAAGTGGCAAGAACACAAAAAAGAACTGTACAAAAAAAGACCTTCATGACCCAGATAATCACGAGGGTGTGGTCACTTACCTAGAGCCAGGCATCCTGGAATGCCAAGTCAAGTGGTCCTTAGGAAGCATCACTACAAACAAAACTCGTGGAGGTGATAGAACTCCAGTCAAGCTATTTCAAATCCTGAAAGATGATGCTGTGAAAGTGCTGCACTCAATATGCCAGCAAATTTGGAAAACTCAGCAATGGCCACAAGACTGGAAAAAGTCAGTTTTCATTCTAATCCCTAAGAAAGGCATTGCCAAAGAATGCTCAAACTACTGCACAATTGCACTCATCTCACATGCTACCAAAACAAAGCTCAAAATTCTCTAAGCCAGGCTTCAGCAATACGTGAACCGTGAACTTCCAGATGTTCAAGCTGGATTTAGAAAAGGCAGAGGAACCAGAGATCAAATTATGAACATCCACTGCATCATTGAAACATCAAGAGAGCTCCATAAAAACATCTATTTCTGCTTTTTAGGCTATGCCAAAACCTTTGACTGTGTGGATCACAATAAACTGGAAAATTCTGAAAGAGATGGGAATACCAGACCATCTGACCTATCTCTTGAGAAATCTGTATGCAGGTCAGGAAGCAACAGTTAGAACTGGACATGGAACAACAGTCTGGTTCCAATTCAGGAAAGGGGTATGTCAAGGCTGTATATTTTCACCATGCTTTTTTAACTTACATGCAGAGTACATCATGAGAAATGTTGGGCTGGATGAAACCCAGGCTGGAATCAAGACTGCCAGAAGAAATATCTATAACCTCAGATATGCAGATGACACCACCCTTATGGCAGAAAGTGAAGAGGAACTAAAAAGCCTCTTGCTGAAAGTGAAAGAGGAGAGTGAAAAAGTGGGCTTCAAGCTCAACATTCAGAAAACTAATATCATGGCATCTGGTCCCATCATTTCATGGGAAATAGATGGGGAATAGTGGAAACAGTGGCTGACTTTATTTTTTCAGATTGCAAAATAACTTCAGATGGTGACTGCAGACATGAAATTAAAAGATGCTTACTCCTTGGGAGGAAAGTTATGACAACCTAGGCAGACCTATTAAAAAGCAGAGACATTACTCTGCCAACAAACGTCTGTCTAGTCAAGGCTATGTTTTTCCAGTAGTCATGTATGGATGTGAGAGTTGGACTATAAAGAAAGCTGAGCACCAAAAAATGGATGCTTTTGAATTGTGGTATTGGAGAAGACTCTTGAGAATCCCTTGATCTGCAAGGAGATCCATCCAGTCCATCCTAAAGGAGATCAGTCCTGAATATACATTGGAAGGACTGATGCTGAAGCTCAAACTCCAATACTTTGGCCACCTGATGCAAAGAACTGACTCATTTGAAAAGACCCTGATGCTGGGAAAGATTGAAGGTGAGAGGAGAAGGAGATAAGACAGAGGATGATATGGCTGGATGGCATCCCTGACTCAATGGACATGAGTTTGGGTAAACTCTGGGAGTAGGTGTTGGACAGGGAGGCCTGAGGTGCTGGGGTCCATGGGGTCACAAAGAGTTGGACACGACTGAGCGACTGAACTGAACTGATGCATGTATATGTACATATACACAGATGCATACTCATACATGCAGACACATGCTCACACACTTAATCAGAAATACATTTTAAAAAATTTCCCACTACCTGAACCAGATCGTGAGTAAAAACGAAAATTCTATTATCCATTATGTATTTCTCAGTTTACAGTAAAATTTCACATAAATTTGGATCACTTTATTGACAAACATGTGAGATGAGGCAGGATGAGATTGAATAGAGAACATCTCTTACAATCCGTAGGACTCAGAATTTCAACCATAATGGTTCAGCTTTTGTGTTTTCAATTTTTATTCCTAAAGACTCCAGTCATCTGAGAGGCTTTTGTATCTCTTTGTTTCTGTCTTTTAACAAAATTAATTGAGGACTTAACTTTGCTCAAAGAAGCAAACAAACTAGAAAGAGAAGCATCTCTGAAACAAAATCTTCACGGTGAGTTGCCCAAGCATAAAATCCAAGTCCTTTAGGGAATGATCTGAGAAGATACATGGATATTCAGTAAATATTTTCTACTTCTCACTGTTGGGTTTATGATTCTCTTTGTTTTCTTGGTTAAATGGGTATCCTGACATACGACTTGATCTAGGAGAACTTGTTTCATCAAGTTTTAATTTCATCAACAACAGCTGAAAAAGTCTTTCAAGAGACAACTCCTTGGCTTACTGATGGTGAGACCAGATTCTGCAAAGGTGAAATGACTAACTCAAGTTATTATAATTAAAGAATAAAGAATTCCTTATGTTTATTGCTAACAAAAAATGGAAAAGGGATTTAAGACCTTAAATGATAGCAAAATGATGAAAACATACAGGGGAAACTAACGGGAGGTGAGCATCGTTTCAGCGGGTTTGTCTGTCCAGCCCCATTCCAACACTGACCCCCATTTCTGGTGACAAAACTCTTCTCTCCTCCTGGTGCTGGGTGAGCACCATTCTCAGTGGAAACTTCATGACCTGCTTTCAGGAGGGAAGGGGAAAGGCCCGGCCCCTCCTGCAGCTGCTGTTCCTCAAGTGTCTTCACCACAAAATAATCCACATGCCAAAGCAGTGTGTTTGGGGGTGGCATGTTCTGAACCTCTTCATACACAAGATACCGTGACAGTCAAGCTGGCCTCACCTCTCCCCAGGCCAGGAGCCAGGGGACCACTCCACACGCGTGTAGAAGCCCTTGCTGGTGCCCACAGGTGCCCTCAGCCTGCCTCTGACTTTCCTGCAGCTGGGTCTGCGGTCCCGTCCTCACCCGCCACCCCACACTGTCTGCGTCGCTGCCTGAGGACTCCTTTCTGCAGAGCCTCTTCTGTACAGAGCAGCCTGGAAGTGCCAGAAGCATAAAGACCACCCAACCAAGGCAAGGCAGGAGTCAGCGGTAAACCTGTCCACCCGTATTCCCCAAAGGTTTGTTCTGCATGGTTCCCTAGAAAGAGCCCTGGGTGGGTTGAGACCCAGGTGCCCAAATCAGCACTCCAGTCATCAGTGAGTATGTTTTCCCTTTCTCCTTTCACTTCATTCCCAGGAACTGCTCTCAGACAGATTTCATGCATCCAAGTCTTTGTTTCAGCATCAACTGGCCTTTGATCAGACAAAAACTAAGTAAACTCAGTGTCTCATAGAGTCTTGTAGAAGCCTTTGGAGGTGGATGCAACTATTATACCCTTTTGCCTTCAAATACTAAGAGTGATAGAAATTTTAAGTGCTTTGCCCAAGGACCTACAATTATTAAGTGACAGAACCAAAATTTAATATTGATCTGTGTAACTCCTAAGCTCATATTCATAAGCCCAACACTGTATTTTATATAATTGAGTCAAGTTGTAATAATATCTAGCTTGGCTAGAGGAAGAGTATCAGCATGTATAGGCCCTAATGAGATAATGGACCTCGAGAACTGTCATCTATAGCTCCTGAAATCACAGAAAGAAAGGCAAACCTTTCTTCCTGTTAGAGATACAAAACATTCCTATGAGGAATCCTTACCAGAAAATTAAACCTGAACCTTACTAGGGCTCTATCTGGATGACAATTTACAGACAGTCAAAGGACAGAGAAGAATGCAAAACATCTTTGCAGTGATATGATGAGCAAAATCTACCAGCAGAAATCTCTACAAAACACTGTTCATTGTATGCAAGTAATAAACTGTAGCGTGCGGCAGTGGGAGAAAAAATTGAATGAGAAACTACAGAATTTTAAAAGAGATTTCAGAGACACATCAGCCAATCACAACATCAACAGGTTATTTGAATCTTAAATATGTATTTAATTTTTATAATGAGATAACTAGGGGTATTTGAATCCTGACTGGATGTTTGATGATCTCAAGGGATTACTGTGAGTATGTTTACATAAAATAATGGTATCCTAGACATTCCTTTTAAGAAGCAACTTAATCTTTTAGAGATGCATACTGAAATATTTATGAACTTCTGAATTTATAGTCTGGTGTTTGTTTCAAAACAACCTGGGTATGGGGGGACATTTGTAAGACTATAGATTTTAAAATTATAAGCAATAGATACGAGTTGGTAATTATTGCAGTTGAATGGTGGGAGTATGTGGATTTTGTATGCCTTTATCTGTAGTTTTCATTACGCTTGAAATATTTTTTTCATACTGAAAAGTTAAAGAACACAGCAACCGTTGGCAAGAAAGAAGACACTGAAGCAGTAAATTATTCTACCTATTATAATAGCTAAGCAATATCTCTTTATCACCTCTAACATATTTTTAAATATCTGGCATAATATAAATTATATTGTGCTTGAGCCTGTCATAATATTGGGTTAAGAGCTTCATCTCTGAGTGAGTTCCTGGATACTCCTATCAACCTGGAACAGTGGATGGTTTTAGGTCCATAAAGTGGAATAAGGACAGTGTCCCTGGTGAGGATAAATGTCAAGGTCAGTCCCTTAGAGGGAAATCTCACCTTTTTTGATGGTGGGGGTAGCAGAAGGTGCAGTTGTAGGTAGTAAGAGTATAAAATGTATAAAATTCACTGGTGGTTGCAAATTGTCAAGTCAAATCGAATCCCTACCATTAATGTACAGCCAGAACAGACATCAGTCGATTGAGGAAGACTGGGTCTGAGTGGTCATCACAGGTGGAATTCTTTTCTCTGAACACCCAGATGTTTGCTCTCTCAAACGCGATAGTGCTCAGGCCCAGGGAACCTGAATCCCACGGATTACATTGCCTCGGAGCCTGAGGAAACCCATGATGCTTCCGTAACTGCAGAGAGAAATGATTATCAGGGACTGTGAATGCCAGCGTGTCCAAATATTTCTCCCCCTAATCTAACCCCTTGGGGAGCCAAAAATATCAGCAGGAAGCCACCTCATCCCCCCTCCAGTGGAATCACTGCTTCAGGGGATAGAAGTTCCAGAAGCCACCATGGTGACCACATGGTCTCCTCCTAAGTAGAAAGTGAAAGTGAAGTTGCTCAGTCATGTCCAACTCTTTGCAACCCCATGGACTGTAGTCTACCAGGCTCCTCAGTCCATGGAATTTTCCAGGCAAGAGTACTGGAGTGGGTTGCCATTTCCTTCTCCAGGGGATCTTCCCAACCCAGGGATTAAACCTGGGTCTCCTGCATTGCAGGCAGATGCTTTACCCTCTGAGCCACCAGTGAACCAGTAGCAAACAGATAAGTGTCTGATGGATGAAGAAAGAATTGAAGCTTGAGAATAAAAGTGATAGAAGGTTCGCAGGGACTTGGGTGCAAACCCTTGAAGCCCCTGAATCTAAAGAACCTCCCCGCTGAGCTTTGATGACAGGATCCTGGGAGAGGGATTCAGAAAAGTGCTCCCCTCTGCCTCACCCATCCTTCTGCCCCAAGGTTCACTAGTGAGCTTAAACCAGTCAGCATATTGCTTTATAAAGCTGTTGTGCTCTCTCTCTCCATCTTTCTCTCTCTCTCTCTCTGTCTCTGTCTCTCTCCATATCTCTTTCTCTCTCTCCATCTCTCTCTCTGTCTCCATCTCTCTCTCTCTCTCTCTCTCTGTGTCTCTCTCTTGGTGATTATTCTCCAGTATACTTTGCTGAGGATAACCCATTACCCCTCTTTGTAAGTGTGTGATGGCCATTTACCCTAGCCGCAAATGTTATTTCTGTTTTAAGATTCAGATAACTGGACCTAAGGACTTATTAAGGATCACTGATCTTAGGGCCAGCAAGTAGTGGCAGAACTAGATTGGAAGGGTCCTGCTCTGAGACCTACCAGGAAACACCACCTACTTCCATGTTGCATGGATGCTGGTGGGTTAAAACACTGCATCATACAACACAGGAAACAGTGAGCCTTCATAATCTGAACTGGTTTTAAGATAGCAGTTATATCTTAAACATAATAAATCTTGTCATGAGAGAGTTTGCCAAATAACCAACAATATGATTTTCTGAATGCATAAATGTTAGCTCTCAAAGTGTACTTTTCTTGTTGACTTGCTTAGATTACTTGGAGAATTATTATTGCCAGATCTTGAATTAGAGATTTTGCTGGTTGATTTAGAGATCAATCCCAGAGCAGTTCAGTTCAGTTCAGTTCAGTTCAGTCACTCAATCATGTCCGACTCTTTGTGACCCCATGAACCGCAGCACGCCAGGCCTCCCTGTCCATCACCAACTCCTGGAGCTTACCCAAATCCATGTTCATTGAGTCGGTGATGCCATCCAACCATCTCATCATCCTCTGTCGTCCCCTTCTCCTTCTGCCCCCAATCCTTCCCAGCATCAGGGTCTTTTCTAATGAGTCAGCTCTTCACATTAGGTGGCCAAAGTATTGGAGTTTCAGATTCAACATCAGTCCTTCCAATGAACACCCAGGACTGATCTCCTTTAGGATGGACTGGTTGGATCTCCTTGCAGTCCAAGGGACTCTCAAGAGTCTTCTCAAACATCACAGTTCAAAAACATCAATTCTTCAGTGCTCAGCTTTCTTCACCATCCAATTCTCACATCCATACGTGACCACTGGAAAAACCATAGCCTTGACTAGATGGACCTTTGTTGGCCAAGTAATGTCTCTGCGTTTCAATATGCTATATAGGTTGGTCATAACTTTCCTTCCAAGGAGTAAGCATCTTTTAATTTCATGGCTGCAATCACCATTTGTAGTGATTTTGGAGCCCCCAAAAATAAAGTCTGGCACTGTTTCCCCATCTATTTCCCATGAAGTGATGAAACCAGATGCCATGATCTTAGTTTTCTGAATGTTGAGCTTGAAGCCCACTTTTTCACTCTCCTCTTTCACTTTCATCAAGAGGCTCTTCAATTCTTCTTCACTTTCTGCCATAAGAGTGGGTCATCTGCATATCTGAGGTTATTGATATTTCTCCCGGCAATCTTGATTCCAGCCTGTGCTTCTTCCAGCCCAGCATTTCTCATGGTGCACTCTGCATATAAGTTAAATAAGCAGGATGACGATATACAGCCTTGATGTACTCCTTTTCCTATTTGGAACCAGTCTGTTGTTCCATGTCCAGTTCTAACTGTTGCTTCCCGACCTGAATACAGATTTCTCAAGAGATAGATCAGATGATCTGGTATTCCCATCTCTTTCAGAATTTTCTAGTTTATTGTGATCCACACAGTCAAAGGCTTTGGCATAGTCAATAAAGCAGAAGTAGATGTTTTTCTGGAACTCTCTTGTTTTTTGGATGATCCAGAGGATGCTGGCAATTTGATCACTGGTTCCTCTGCCTTTTCTAAAACCAGCTTGAACATCTGGAAGTTCACAATTCACATATTTCTGAAGACTGGCTTGGAGAATTTTGAGCATTACTTTACTAGCATGTGAGATGAGTGCGGTTGTGCGGTAGTTCGAGCATTCTTTGGCATTGTCTTTCAGGCGCATCATATTCTGTGACAATATATTTGCATGACATCAAACAGCGGCTTCCCAGGTTTCACTAGTGGTAAAAAAAAAAAAAAAAAAACCCACATGGCAATGCAGGAGACATAAGAGACATGGCTCAATCCCTGGATTGGGAAGATGTCTTCGAGGAGGGCATGGCAACCCACTCCAGCATTATCACCTGGAGAATCCCCATGGACAGAGGACCCTGGTGGACGACAATCCCATGTGGGTCAAAAAGAGTCAGACATGACTGAGTGACTTAGCACACACACATGTGGCATCATACACAGTCATTTTAAAACTGTTGGATAGCAGAGTTAGATTTTCCATATGGTTGGTGTCAATATCTAAAAAAACTGGACAGTATTTTTAAAATATCACATATTTTAATAACACTACCCATGTGCTCAGAAAAAAATCTTAAATTATTAGGAGATTTAAAAATTACAGAGGCAGATGAGAGTTTTCCATAATACTGATATTTACTTAAAAACTCAAATGTCATCATCAGAAAAAATATCATCCAATTACTTTTCCATAAACAGCTGACTGTTTATTTTCAGGTAAGAAACAGTAAATACCCCAATGTGAAAACCTGAATATCTCAAGATAATAGCAGAGTTCTAAGATAACCCTGGTGACCCTTGACCTCGTCTGGTGCTCCGATTTTGAGTGATATGATATGATGTCCCTCCTACGATTTGGCTATATTATAAGGCACAGTTGACTTTAAGAAAAAGACATTGTATTGGGAATTCCCTCACAGTCCAGTGGCTAAGATTCCAGGCTCCCGGTGCAGGGGACCAGTGTTTGACCCCTGTTCAGGGAACTAGAACCCACATGCCACAACTAAAAGCTGGCACAGCCAAATAAATAAATAAATACTAAGAAATTAAGAAAGAAAAGGAAAAATACAATCTTCAGTGGCCTGGACCTAATAAAATGAGCCCTGCCAAGGAGCTCTTCCTGAAGAGTCTGTGTGTGAGAGATTCAACGTGAAGGAGATTCTGGATTTCATTGACAATGGATGGGTGGGGTCACATGGCAAGGAAAGGGGGGCTGGTCTCCAGGAACTGAGAGTGATCCCAGGTCATCAGCCTGCAAGGAGGCAGGGACCCCAGTCCAAACACCAACAACCTGATTGAACCTGGGGGAAGATTATTCCAGGGCCCCCAGGGAAAGAATCAGCCTGGCCAATTCCTTGTATGTTAGACCCAGGCCAGGGCACCCAGGTGGGCTGTACTGAATGTCTGACCTACACAATCATGAGACAATACATTCTTACTGTTTTACGTCCTGTTGGTGGCACACTGGCCCCTGTACCTGTAGGGAGAGATTCCAGGACCCCTTACGATATCGAAATCTATGGATGATCAAGGCCCTTTTATAAAATGTCTTGTAGTATCCACATATAAACTATGCACATCTTCCCATATACTTAAATTCATCTCTAGATTGCTTATAATACTTAATCCAAGGCAAATGCTATGAAAATGGTTGCCAGTACATCATAAGTTCAAAATTTTGCCTTTTGGAACTTTCTGGAAATTCAGAAAATATTTATTTCCAATCTGTGATTGCTTGAATTCAAGGATGTGGAGACTGCAGATATGAAGAGCCAATTAAGTACACTCCATGTGACTTGCTCGTTTTTCTTTTATGTAAAAGCAGTGCTCTGTGAAAAAGCAGCTAGTTCATCTCTGAAGTCAAAGCGTTGCAGAAACATTTCTCCTCAAGATGAAGCCCACTCTTATGTGCAGCAGAAAGACTTTAAAAGCACTTCCCATTTCATAAGCAGACATTAGAAAGTCACGCACTAGTGGCTGAGACCTCTTACGATCAGTTGTCTCCATCACTGACTCCTTGGCGTCCTTCACTAAGGCATTGTGAGGGCAGGATGGCTGGAGCCCATGGTGCCCTGCCTTGATCCAGGCTGAGGTGCCAGCAGGCTCTGGCCCCTGCCACTGCCTTGTTTTTTTGTTTTTTTTTTAATTGGACTATAGTTGTTTTGTTGTTTTTATTCAGTAGCTAAGTCGTGTCTGACTCTGCGATCCCATGGGCTGTGGCACCCCAGGCTTCCCTGTCCTTGACCATATTCTAGAGTTTGCTCAAACTCAGTCCACTGAGTCGGTGATGCCATCCAGCCATCTCATCCTCTGTTGCCCCCTTCTCTTCCTGCCCTCAATCTTTCCCAGCATCAGGGTCTTTTCAAATGAACCAGCTCTTTGCATTAGGTGACCAAAGTATTGGAGCTTCAGCTTCAGCGTCAGACCTGTCTCATGAATATTCAGGGTTGCTTTCCTTTAGGATGGACTGGTTTGATCTCCTTTATGTCCAAGGGACTCTCCAGAGTCCTCTCCAGTGACACAATTTGAAAGCATCAATTTTTTGGTGCTCAGCCTTCTTTAGAGTCCAACTCTCACCTCCATACATGGCTACTGGAAAAGCCATATACGGACCTTTGTCAGCGAAGTGATGTCTCTGCTTTTTAGTTGTTTTACAATATGTTATTTTCTGCTGTACAGCAAAGTGAATCAGCTGTATGTATACACATATAAACTCTCTTTTGGATTTTCTTCCCATTTAGGTCAACACAGCACTGAGTTGAGTTCCCTGTGCTATACAGCATGTTCTCATTAGTTATCCGTTTATACACAGTGTGTGTATGTGTCAATCCCAGTCTCTCAATTCATCCCGCCACCACCCCCAACCTTGGTGTCTATATGTTTGTTCTCTACGTTTGAGTCTCTATTTCTGCCCCGCAAATAGGTTCATCTGTACCATTTTGCTAGATTCCACATATCTGCGTTAATACACAATATTTGTTTTTCTCTTTCTGATTTACTTCACCTGCATGACAGTCTCTAGGTCCATCCATGAGTGAAACAAGCCAAGAATATCTTGGTATGAATGTGAAAGCAGTTCAGACCTAATAGGGCCCCCAGAAGGTCTTGGAGGCTTGGCGTATGTAATAATCTTTGAGAACTGCTAGGAAAATTGATCTCATCAATTTCCAACTTTGCAGTTGCATCTGTAAGCTGAGAATTCCCCAATGCCAATCTCTAGCCCCAGTCTTCCCCCTGTTCAGGCTCATGTAGCCAAGTTCTTAGCTCCATGTCTAATAATGGGCATCCTCAACTCAGTGCACACAAAACCACATCTCACTTCCTACACAGTCTAATTCTTTCCAGACCATCATATCACAATATGTGCAGGATGGTCTAATTAGAACACCTAACCTGA
This sequence comes from Antilocapra americana, assembly GCA_007570785.1. Lineage (NCBI taxonomy): Eukaryota > Metazoa > Chordata > Mammalia > Artiodactyla > Antilocapridae > Antilocapra > Antilocapra americana. The sequence continues at coordinate 232,747 of ML661352.1, read as the reverse complement.
AAGGACTTCAGTTTATAATCGAGAAGCCAGAAAAGGCAATTTTGGAACAATTTACAGAATACTATGTTACAGCACATGTGTTTCAGCCTGCACAGAACAGTTCTCCTGATGGGAACTTTCCCCATTATGTTCTTTTCTAAGGTGAAATTAGTAAAGTATTAATAAGGATATGTTGGTAATATCAGCAATGGGTAAGGTTGACAGATCAAATTTCAGACATAACAGCAGATTCTTTTCATGAAAGAATGGTTAGATCTCTTTGAGGTCGAGGCAAACACTGTCTTATGTGTCAGTATCAGAAGCTTAATCAGTGTGCTGATTCCTTAGCCCTGAGGCTTCAAACTATTAAAGTCACTCTCAAGTTCATCTGAACTTTCATGAAAGATCGATGTCATTACACTCAAATGTTTTTGCCTTCAACTGTCTGATTCCCAGAGTTGAAGATACCTGCGTTTATCTCCTACAGTAACTATCTACTTACGTTTCTGACACATCCCTATGTGTACAACACACTAATTCTTTATACTGGCTTTGTGGGGATTTTGGTAATGGGGGAGGGGAGAGGGAAAGAGGAGGGTGTCATTGGTCTCTGTGACATTTAGGGTATCGATGTTTTCTATCGGAAACTTTCAGCCTCTCAGTGGCCCCTCAGTCCTTGCTGTCCAGCATCTCTAGTGCATCCTCCAGCATCTTTCAGGAAATGCCCTGTAATTAATTTCTCAAAGTGGCTTCTGACAATTCATTCAGAGAGAAATTTTATTGTTCCCATGTAAAGAGTTTACATTTTGTCCCTTTTTTTCAGCACATTAAGTTTGATTTAATATACCGTTAATGAAATTAATGAGGCTTTTCAAACCCATTGGGGGAAAACAGCAAAATAACACTACTTACAAAGTCATAATAATTGAAGTAAAAGTGGGGAAGAAATAAATACTTTTCAATCAAACATACTGTTCAAATTTAGAAACAAACAAGCAAAAATCTAAAAGTCTGTTTCTTTCTCGTTTCACATATTAGAATACCGCAAGCTGCCTCATTACCAGCAACGGATGGGAAAATGATGAATTCAGCCCCTTGTGGACCAGTTAATTTTTTGGTGCTCACTGTGTAAACCTGGTGCATCATCCAGCAGGCCTGATTATAAAAAGCTGAGCTAGAAAGGTTGCGGAATTAGCTCCCATCCGTCCTCACTACTGAAAATCTGCAATCCTACACCCACAGGTACACACATCACAGTGCACACACATGTCCCCCATCCAGGGGCAGAGCTGCTGCTAACAGAGCAGGAACAGTGACTGGACTCACGAGTGTCATCAGTGAAACAGCGTCTCTTTGAGAACCATGCAGAGGCTACAGAAAGAAATCGGTGTATTTGTGTGTGTGTGTGTGTGTGTGTGTGTGTGTGTGTGTGTGTGTGTGTGTGTGTGCATCCAGTCCTGCGATTGTTCAAAAGCACATTGTCAGAGCCTCACGCCTTGTAGGGCTGCTGTGAACAGGGTCAACATCTGAAGGCTTTACAACTCTGCCCCTTGAAATCAGTTTCCCAGGGCTCAGTTCACATGCCTGCTACTAGACAGCATTTGAGCTTCCCCAGGGGTCACAGATGAGAAATATGCTTCTATTCTTTGCATGAAAGAATAAAGACTGAGGCCACAGTTATGATGAGTTATCTCCCACTGTGAAGTGCCATCCCTGCTGGAGAGTGTCAGGCGGTGAATACAATACACCTGTGAGGGGCACTGAATGCTTTACTTCTGCATAAAAGCTATGATGGTCCTGGAAGCTATTGTCAACAGTTCATCTCCACAGCCAACAGGACACATGTATTATCCTGGAGCTTATATTGCTTATACAAACATTTTACATCAAGTTAACCATAATGAGGGCTTCCCTGGAGACTCAACAGTAAAGAATTTGCCTGCAATGTAGGAAACGTGGGTTCAGTACCTGGGTCAGGAAGATCCCCTGGAGAAAGAAATGACAACCCACTCTTGCCTGGGAAATCCAATGGATAAAAGACAGAGGTGCATGACAGTCCCTGGGGTTGCAAAGAGTTGGAAATGACTGAGCAGCTGTGCACACACAAGTAGCTCCTGTACAAAGTATTCTTCTAGCTCTTTGCACACCCTTGATGGACACACATCACACATCAGGGCTTTTGCTGGTTATCTCACTCACTCTTCCCAGCTGCTCTGGAACATTGTCTTTGTCAAACAAACCAGGGACCCGAGGTTTTGGGACATAATTAACCTGTCAGAGTGACATCTACAATGAGCCATAGGATGACAATTGCATCTCACATTGAACCCCCAAACCCAAGCTGTGCATGTGTGAGCCTTTTCCTACTAAAAGATGCAAGATATGGATAAATGTTCAACTGGAATTGCCCTCAAAAGGAGAAGGGGGCAGCAGATGATGAGATGTTGGGATGGCATCACTGACTGAATGGACATGAGTTTGAGCAAACTCCGGGAGATGGTAAAGGACAGGGAAGCCTGGCATGCTGCATTCCGTGGGGTCATAATGAGTTGGGCATGACTGAGTGACTGAACAACTGCCCTCAGCGTACGTCCTAAGCTGTTTGAGCTACTATAACAAAGTTCTGTCAACTGGGTGGCTTATAAACAAGAGACATTTTTTTTTTCTTCTTATGATTCTGGAGGCTAGAAGTCCAAGGTCAAGGCCCAGCAGATCTGGAATATGGTAGGGCCTCCAGAGTCACAGACAATTCTCTTACTGTGTCCGCACCTGGCAGAGAGGGATGGAGCTCTCATCAGGGTACCAATCCCGTTCATGAAGGCTCCACTCTCATGACCTCATCATCTCCCCCACCCCCTAAGACCATCACAGAGGCGGCCAGGTTTCAACATGTGAACCTTGAAAGACACACACATTCAGACCATAGTGAAACAGGAGGAAGTGAAAGGCAGTGTGAGGTAGTAGAAAGCATACACGTTGGTTTCCATCCTGGTTCCTGGCAGAGAGCTCCTAAAACCCTTACACATTCCTATAAGATGAGCACTTGGGGAATCCTTTGCTCTACTGAGGTGACTCTGACTGGGGTGGGGAACTGAATGGGGGCTGACCAGCAGAAAGACCAAGTCGTGATTAAAAGATTGGCATTTTCAGTCCCACTCCGCAGCAAGATCCCTTGGAAGAGACCATGGCAATCAACTCCATTATTCTTGCCTGAAGAATCCCATGGACAGAGGAGCCTGGTGGGCTACAGTCTATGGAGTCACAAAGAGTCAGACAGGACTGAAGTGGCTACCACTCCACATGTCCAGAGATGGGAGAAGGGCTAGAAATCGAGTTAAGGGTCCATTGTGCCAACCTGTGTGTATGTGCTAAGTCACTTCAGTCATGTCTGCTCATCTGTGCCATGGCCTTTAATGACCTGGAGACTTAAGTAGGCATTTCTCTGAGTTCTGAGAGCCACTCTAGAAAATTAACCAAATCCAAGGATGGGAGCTTTGGAGGCTCTGACCTACCGTTGTTTGTTCAGGAGCGCAGATGACAACCTGAAGCTGGGACTGACGTGTGATACATGTGGGGTCGGGGGGCAGTCCTACAGGACTGAACCCTTCACCGGTGGGCTCAGACATGGTCTCCAGGAAGAAGGCATCAGAGCTGAGTTAAATTCTAGGACACCCTGCTGCTTTCCCCGCACTGGTGACCAGGAGTGATGAGCTTCGAGTAAGGAGGGCAAGAACCCAGGGAAAAGCTAGGACATTCCTTCACAGCCAGTGACATGTACTTAAAGCATAGTGTTTGTCAAGTTTGAGGACAAGAGTGTGTTCTGTGTGAACAATGGGCGTCCAGCCTTACCTACCAGCCCTGCCCAGAAGCGCTCTTTGCACTGTGTGCACAGTGTCTTGTGCATTCCCAGTTATGCTCCTGCAAGTCTCTTTACATTTCAGAAGAAAAGGCTGGAGTTAATTCTCTCAGCATACGCCTTGTCACAAAGCAGAGAGGGAAGACTGGAACTCTGCTCTGAACTTAGTACTGACTTTCCTTCCTTCTGCAGGATCTGCCTAGAATAAGAATGAGAAAACAGAATATCAGGCACCTTAAAATTCTAGCCCTTTAACTTAATCCATGAGACAGAAAGCAAGGCTGTGGCTCAAGAGTTCAGGAAATTTTAGGAGCAAGACTGGGGGCTCAGATCTCCAGGCTTCCTGGACAGCATCCCTGCCCCCTCCACTGAACCTGACCTTGTTTTTGTTTATGAGGTTCCCCACCCTGAAGGGTGGAATGCTTTCTGGTAGTCGGACTGGGAAAATTGGGGAACTTTGGTAGGAAATCTTTTCACACATGAAATACAGGCAAGAAAAGTGTGTTAATTATCTACAATAGTTCTATCCACAAGCCTCTGATATTTCCTGGACCTCAATAGAAGACAGCGAAGGGGAAAAGCTGTTTTGGGGGCACCTCACCTCACCGCTGTGCTCCCGTTCTCCCTTTCCCCCAAGGTTTGCCTCTCGTCTCTTGGTGCCCTCTCCCACCACCACCACCATCCATTTTAGAGGAAAGTGCCTGAAATAAAGTGTGTAGAGTAACCCAACAAGTCATTATAGAGCTAAGTAAGAAATCTTTTCTCCCAATGTGTTCCAAGTTAAATCCTGATGGTTCTCACTGACAAGGTGAAACACAGGGAAGCATATTGTTTCCCTCAAGTCCATGATCTGTTGACCATGAGGGGATGATTAAGTTAATTGCCTTCCTTCCAATAAAGAATTTTACTGTAATTGTGCTTTAAATTAGTAAAAAATGCAATAACCAAGTGTGTGGGTGTGTCCACACTAATCCTTCAGACATATTATTTGTGTTTTAAAAACTCCACAGATAAAAGTGTCTTCTTTCAATTTGAAAGTGCTATTCAGTGACATTTGATGAAAAGGTTCTGATACCCCTTAACAAGGATTATCAGCAACTTAATATCATGAAGCACAGTAAATACCTATTTGTGACTTTGCAGATGCAAACAATCTCTTTTTAACACCAAACTGAAAGAGGACAATTTTCCCACCCAAAGAAGGAACAACTGGCTGATTTAAGAATAAAAATAAAATTTGAGAATCCAATTTCTAAAACTTGGTCATCAGTTTTTCTCAAGGGTGCATGTTCTACACATCATAAAATCTCATAAAAAATGTAGGAATTCTGAGTAAGGCTACACTAATAAGGGAGCTGAGGGCAAAGTAAACTAGTAAAGACAATGATTCCTTGAATTTTTTCGTCATGAAATAAGGTACAACAGCCCCACGCCCCCCAAGCTGCAACCTGTAGTTTCACTTTCCCAAGTTTCAGTTGCCTGAGGTCAACCTTGGTCTAAAAATACCACATGGGAAACTACAGAAGTAAAGAATTCAGAAGCTTTAAACATTGCTGTGGCCTGAGTCCAGTGAGGAAATCTCACAAGGTCAGCTCCTCCAGCGCCACAGGTGAAACTAAACAGGTGTCCAGAGGGTCGACCTTTGGTCCCACAGCAACTTTCCTTTGTCAGAGGGGCTTTGGGCTGTCAGGTGATCCTCATTTTACTGAACAATGACCTTCGAAGTGCCCAATCTGATGATGCTGGCTGATCACGGAAGAGACACCAGTGGCCCTGGAGGAGTGACACTGGCAGCTGGAATGTGCCCGAGAGAAGCCGGACAGCATTTCCTTTGCGGGGAAGTTCCTGAAGGAGGAAAGAAAGCAATGGCCTGCGGAGCTGGCTGAGGGCTGTGGGAAGAACCTCCTCGTCTCCTCTAAACTGTGGCTGAGGAACATGGGCTGCTTTTGCCGTCACTCCTCAGAGGGCCAGAGTTATGCCTCGGCATGACCGGTGCTCAGTTAAGAGGGAAGGAGGTGTGTGTGTGGAGGGGGGTGGGGTTCAGGACAGTGGGACACACGTATACCCATGGCTGATTAATGTCACTGAACAGCAAAAAACCACCACAATACTGTAAAGTAGCCTCCAATTAAAATAAATAAATTAATTTTTTAAAAAGAGAAGGAAATAGCAGTTAAATTAGTAGAATAAGACAGTGTGAGAACCAGAGAGAACTCATCACACGACCAGGTCACAGCAGCATGCTATCCTGTTCTTGTTTATTGTGCATCATTATCACGGCTCTCTGACTGCACCCAATTTGGAATTTCAGTTCTGTTGCATGTGTGTATGTGTGTGCGTGTAGGAGGGAGTGTTCTGTTTCTAAGATTCCATCCACCTGCAGCTTCGGGCAGCTCGTGGGGTCATGGTACACACCCACTCTGGATGGGTGGGGGATACATAGATCATGAGAAAATAACAGGAGAATTTATCTCACAGAGTAAATGAAAAATGTGCAATAATTGTTTGAAATGCAAATACAAATGAAGTAGCATTTTTAAATTATCTAATTGGTGAATATTTATTTTACTATGCTATATAAAATAGATAATGAAGAAGGACGTACTTGCTGTATGGGAACTAGACTCAATATTTTGTAATAATGTATAAAGATGAAGAATCTGGAAATATACATATTTCTGAATCATTTTGCTGTGCCCCTGAAACAAGCGCAACGATGTAAATCAGTTACATGTATTTGTGCTCAGTTGTGTCTGACTGTTTGAAACCCTATGGACACTGTGTCTCTTCTGTCCACGGGATTTTCCAGGCATGAAGATTGGAGTGGGTTGCCATTTCTTTCTCCATGGGATTTGTCCCGACTTAGGAAAAATGTTTCCTGTCTCCTGCTCTATCAGGCAGGTTCTTTACCACTGAGCCACCTGGGAAGCTCCTAAGTCAACATGACTCAGTATATACCTTTTGTTATAACAGGATTAACACTGAACCTTGTTTAAGGAGCTAACACACCAGTTCATGCAAAGATTTCTTGGATAACACTTTGAAGAGTCAATCAGATCCTGATTTTGAAAATTTCAGTTTGATAATGCATGTGTACTACTATATAATTACTTAAATATTGCCTTGTGTAACGCAATAATTGTCCTTAAAAAGAAAACTTAAAGGTCAAGTGTGGTTAAAGCAAGGGGCATCGTTTATGAAGGAAGCAGCAGCTCCTGATGAACCAATCAGTTCTAGCGTCAGACCAGCAGCTCCAGGACGGCTCTGTCCTCACAAGCCCTATGCTGTGTGCCCACCAACTTGTTTCAGTTATGTCTGACTCTTTGTGACCCGATGAACTGTAGCCAGGCTCCTCTGTCCATGGGGTTCCCCAGGCAAGAATACTGGAGTAGGTGGCCATGCCCTCCTCTAGAGAATCTTCCTGACCCAGGGATCAAACTCATGCAGTCTCTTTTGTCTCCTACATTGGCAGGCAAGTTCTTTGCCACTAGCACTACTTGGGAAGCCCCCACAAGCCCTATAACCTACAATAAATTATTTAACTTCTTTGTAACTCAGTTTTCCTCTGTAATAAACAGCATAAATCTTATAAAGTTGTGGTGAAATTAAGCAGGATGTGTAAAAGCACTTAGCAGAGTGTCAAATACATAGAAATCTTCCCATGAAACTATGATGGTAAAGAATCTGCCTGCAATGCAGGAGACCCAGGTTCAAATCCTGGGTCAGAAGATCCCCTGGAGAAGGGAATGGCTACCCATTCATGTCAATATTCTTGCCTGAAGAATCCCATGGACAGGGGAGCCTGGTTGGCAATAGTCCATGAAGTTGAAGAGTCAGACACGACTGAGTGTCACCAATGCTTTAGAAGTTATTACTCAATAAGAATATCATAATGCTAATAATATTTTATTAGATGTTTATAATATTTCTAGTGGATTCAAGGGAGTACATGAAAAGTTTGAAAATATGGTAATAAATACCAAGGCATCACAAGGCAACACTCAGACTTATGAACAAGAAATGACCGCTGAACTAGAGGAGAGCTGGAGAGTGTGGGGTCTGGAAGTGGGGAGGGGAGGAGACATCACAAGCAAGGAGGATCTGGAGGCAGCAACAGGCAGGGTGGTGACCACTCTCCTTGATAGTGGCTGTTTTCAGGTTAGGAGAGAATGGGGAGAGGTGAAAGGAAAGTGATTTCCAGGAGGTGTTTCCTCTCTCTGCTCCAGGACAGGAGAGAAAAGGGCCAGGCAATGCTGGGGAGTGTGGACCAGACGGTGTTTTGTCTAGCTGTTCTCTGCTTGCATGCTTGCTTTTTTGCTCATTTGCTTTGTCTCGGTTCATAAAGATGGAAAGTGAAACAACATGTTTGTGTAATAATGGAATCAATCAAGCAGAGAAAAGAAAAATGGTTTTGCAGAAGGAGGAAAAATGATGGCACTGAGAAGATGAGCCCTAGTGTGGAGGTGAGGGCTCTGGTCTTAGATGGAAAATGACTTCACCATCTGTGATAACAGCCATGAGATCCTGGAATGATACAGATTTTTGTCAGCATCAGCATGAACTTTGCATTTATAATAATTAACAGAGACTAAGAAAGTGGATCCAGATTCAGATATTTAGTAATTAAGTTATTTAACTATAGTGATACTTTGATATAGTTTTAAAACAATGTGTTTAAAATATAAAGTGATTTGAATTTTTGATGTTATTTCCTTAATATAAAACACAAAATCTAATGAAGAAATGTAACACAGTTTGGGTAAGGGGTGATATAATTGGATATATTAATGAAGCAAATTACTATTTTGAAAGTGTTCCTAAAATATCATGATATAAATGCTTAGGGAAAAAGATTCTTCAAAATATATTATTTTCAAATCACATATGTATACCCATGGCGGATTCATGTCAATGTATGGCAAAACCAACACAATAAAGTAAAGATAATAAATTACTTATTTTTCTCTTCAGAATAAGAAAAATTAACAGAAATCTCTGAGATAATCCAAAAGTTTAGATTCTTCCCCAATAATAAAGGAAAACAAAAAATTTTCCAGTCAGCCCATAAACCAAGAATATTTTTCTGAAAAATTCCTTGCTTTCCCAATTCAAGAATAAGTTAAGGCCTTGAAGAGCATTCTATAATGTGAGCTGGTGTCTCTCCATTCTTCTAGCAGAGAACAAAGCTTTCCTTTGCTTCTGAAGTGAACTAGTCCTGTTCTATTGGCTCCAAGGACACCAAGCAGAAGGACTATTCTTGAGAACTGACTTGGGAGGGTTTGTAAGGGAAATGGTTGACTTAATAAGCAAAGGAAAAATGTATGCTGCAGTTCCTAAAAATCTCTGACTGAAGTTTAAACAAAGAAAGCTTCTTTGAATGGCCCCAAGTAAGAAATGCCAAGCTAAGGAGTATGGAGCTGGCCTAGGGGCTCTGTGAGTTTATCAGCTCTCCTCATGGCGTTGGTGATGGCTGAAGTCTGAGGACCCCAGCCCTGGATCTTAGACTCCCATAAGCCTGCAAAAACTCCATGAAGTTGGAAGGACCCAAGGCTGGTGGGGTCTGGGGAGAACTGAACTGAGTTTCTCAAGCTGGTCAGCATGAGAGAACCACAGAGATCAAGCCGTGAGCTTTTGGATTGGGAACACTGACTCCAGGACCCTAGACTACCAGAGAACTAGCCCTAGGGAGTATCAAATAGTGAGAACTAACACAAAGGAAACCACTTGAATACAAAACCTGGCATCACCCAACCACCCTGTACAGGATGCCTCATCTAAACAACAAACAAAACAAAAATACAAACCTAATCATCAGCCTTGCCCATCAGAGGAAAAACAAGCAAAGAAACAAAAACTCAGCACAAATCTCACCCTATAGGAAGCTTACACAAACCACTGGACAAATCTTACAAGGGCAGAAACCAAAATGAAGAAAGAATTCAACCTTGAAGCCAAGGAAAAGGAGACCTCAAACACAATGAGTTAAAAAACAGCAATGAAAAGGCAGAGAAATACTACACAAATGAAGGAACAAACTAGAAACACAGAAGTTCGAATAAATAAAGAGGAAATAGGCAAACTACCTGAAAAAGAATTCAGAATAATGATAGTAAAGATGACCAAAAACCTTGAAAACAAAATGGAGAAAATGCAAGAATCAATGAACAAAGATCTAGATGCATTGAAGAATAAACATACAGAAACAAACAAAACAATTACTGAAATTAAAAATGCTCTAGAAAGAATCAATAGCAGAATATCTGAAGCAAAAGAATAAACCAGAGATCTGGAAGATAAAATGGTGGAAATAACTGCTGAAGAGCAGAATAAAGTAAAAAGAATGAAAAAAAAAAAAAAACTGAGGACAGTATCAGAGACCTCTGGGACAATATCAAACACACCAACATTCAAATTATGGGGATTCCAGTAGAAGAAGAAGAGATAAAGAAAGGGTACAATGCAATTTTTGAAGAGATTATATTTGAAAACTTCCCCAACATGGAAAAGGAAATGGCCAATCAAGTCTATGAGACACAAAGTGTCCCAAGGAGATTTATCTCCAAGGATAAACCCAAGGAGAAACACATCGAGACACATACTAATCAAACTAACAAAGACTAAACACAAAGAAAGAATATTAAAAGGAGCAAGGGAGAAGCAACAAGTAACATGCAAGTGAAACCTCACATGCTTAACAGCTGATCTTTCAGCACAAAACACTGCAGGTCAGAAAGGAATGGCAGGATATATTTAGAGTACTGAAAGGGAAAAATCTACAACCAAGATTACCATACCTGGCAAGGATCTCATTTAAAATTGGTGGAGGAAATAAAAAGCTTTTTAGACAAGCAAAAGTTAAGAGAATTCAGTACCACCAAACCAGCTTTACAACAAATATTAAACAGACTTAAGTAGTCAAAAAATACAAGAGGAGGAAAAGATCTACAAAATCAACCCCAAACAATTAAGAAAATGGCAAAAGGAACATATATATCAATAGTTACTTTAAATGTAAATGGATTAAACGCTCCACCCAGAAGGCACACACTGGTTGAATGGATACAAAAACAAGACCATATTTACGTTGTCTATAAGAAACCCACTTCAGACCTAAAGACACAAATAGACTGAAAGTGAGAGGATGGAAAAATATACTCCATGCAAATTGGAAGCATAAGAAAGCTGGAGTAGCAATCCTCATTTCAGGCAAAATAGACCTCAAAATAGAGAAGATTGCAATAGATAGGAAAGGACATTACATAATGATCAACGGGTCAATCAAGAGGAAGACATAATAATTGCAAATATCTATGCACCCAACATAGTAGCACCTTAATACATAAGACAAACACTAACAGACATAAAAGGAGAAATTGACAGTAACAAAATAATAGTAGGAGACTTTAACACCCCACTCACAGTAATGGACAGATCATCAAAACAGAAGATTAATAAGGAAATGCAAGTCTTAAATGATACATTAGATGAGATGAATCTCATTGATATCTTTAGGACATTCCATCCATATGCAGAAAAATACACCTTCTCAAGTGTACATGGAACATTCTCCAAGATAGACCACATCTTGTATCACAAATCAAACCTCAGTAAATTTCAGAAAATTGAAATCATATCAAGCATCTTCTCTGACCACAGTGCTATGAGACTAGATAACTGTAAGAAACACAAACACATGGAGATTAAACCACACATTTCTAAATAACCAACAGGTTACTGAAGAAATCAAAAGGGAAATCAAAAAATTCTAGAAACAAGTGACATGAAAGCATGACAACTTAAAACCTATGAGATTCAGCAAAAGCAGTTCTAAGAGGGAAGTATATAGCAATACAATCCTACATCAAGAAACAAGAAAAACATCAAATAGACAACCTAACATTACACCTAAAACAAGTGGAAAAAGAAGAAGATAAATAACAACAAGAAACAAAATTAGTAGAAGGAAATAAATCATATCCAGGCAGAAGTAAATGAAAAAAAGAAAAAATAGTAACGATTTATAAAATTAAAAGCTGGTTCATTGAGAAGATAAACAAAATTGACAAGCCTTTAGCCAGACTCCTAAAGAAAAGGAGATAAGAATAAAATCAACAAAATTAGAAATGAAAGAGAAGAGGTTACAACAAACAAGCAGAAAAACAAAGGATTATAAGAGACTTTTATGAACAACTATATGGTAATAAAATGGATAACCTGGAAGAAACGGACAGATTCTTAGAAAGGTTCCATCTTCCGAGACTGAACCTGGAAAAAATAGAAATTATGGACAACCCAATTACAAGCACTGAAATTGAAACTGTGATCAAGAATCTCCCAGAAAACAAAATCGCAGGACCAGAAAGCTTCACAGGAAAATTCCATCAAACATTTAGAGAAGAGATAATGCCTATCCTTCTAGAACTCTTTCAAAAAATTGCAGAGGAAGGAACACTTCTAAACTCATCCTATGAGGCCACCATCACCCTGATACAAAAACCAGACTAAGACACCACAAAAAAAGAAAAACTACAGGCCAATATCACTGATGAACATAGATGCAAAAATCCTCAAAAAAAGTTTTGCAAACAGAATTCAGCAACATATCAAAGAGCTCATACACTATGATCAATTTGGGTTTATTCCAAGGATGCAAAGATTCTTCAATATACACAAGTCAATCAATATGATACACCATATTAACAAATTGAAAGGTAAAAAGCATATGATGGTCTCTATGGATGCAGAAAAAGCCTTTGACAAAATTCAGCACCCATTTATGATTAAAACTCTTAAAAAAATGGGCATAGAAGGAACCTCAACATACTAAAGGCCATATATGATAATCCACAGCAAACATTATTCTCAATGGTGAAAAACTGAAAACATTCCCCCTATGATCATGAACAAAACAAGGGTGTCCACTTTCACTGCTATTATCCAACATAGTTCTGGAAGTCCTAGCTACAGCAGTCAGAGAAGAAAAAGAAATAGACGGGATCCAGATTGGAAAAGAAGAAGTAAAGCCCCCACTGTTTGCAGATGACATGATACTATACATAGAAAACCCTGAAGATAGTATCAGAAAATTACTGGAGCTAATCAGTGAATTTAGCAAAGTTGCAGGATACACAATCAATACACAGAAATCACTTGCATTTCTGTACACTAACAATGAAAAAACAGAAAGAGAAATTAAGGACTCAATCCCATTCAACACTGGAACAAAAAGAATTAAATACCTAGGAATAAACTTACCTAAGGAGATAAAAGAACTGTACTCAGAAAATTACAAGACCCTAATGAAAGAAACCAAAGATGACATAAACAGATGGAGAGATATTCCATGATCCTGGGTAGGAAGAATCAATATTGTGGAAATGATAATACTACCAGATGCAGTCTACAGATTTAATGCAATCTCTATCAAATTACCGATGACATTTTTCACAGAACTAGAACAAAAATTTTCACAATTCATATGGAAGCACAGAAGACCCTGAATAGCCAAAGCAGTCTTGAGAAGAATGGAGCTGGAGGAATCAACCTTCCTAACTTCAGATTATATTACAAAGCTACAGTCATCAGAACAGTATGGTACTGACACAAAAAGATAAATATAGACAAATGGAACAATATAGAAAGCCCAGAAATAAGCCCATGCACCTATGGGTACCTTATTTTTGACAAAGAAGACAAGAATATACAATGGGGCAAAGACAGCCTCTTCAATAAATGGTGCTGGGAAAACTGGACAGCTACATGTAAAAGAATGAAATTAGAACACTTCTTAACACCATACACAAAGATAAACTCAAAATGGATTAATGACATAAAGCTAAGACCAGAAACTATAAAACTCTTAGAGGAAAACATAGGCAGAACACTCGATGACATAAATCAAAGCAAGATCCTCTATGACCCAACTCCTAGAGTAATGGAAATAAAAACAAAAGTAAACAAGTAGGACCTGATTAAACTTAAAAGCTTTTGCATAGCAAAGGAAACTATAAGCAAGGTGAAAAAACAAGCCTCTCCCAAGAATGGGAGAAAATAACAACAAATGAATCAACTGACAAATGATTAATTTCCAAAATATACAAGCAGCTCATACAACTCAATGCCAGGAAAACAAACAACCTAATGTGAAAGTGGGAAAAAGACCTAAACAGACATTTCTCCAAAGAAGACATACAGATGGCTAACAAACACATGACAAGATGCTCAACATCGCTCATTATTAGAGAAATGCAAATCAAAACCACAGTGAGATACCACCTCACACCAGTCAGAATGGCCATCATCAAAAAGACTACAAACAATAAATGCTTGAGAGGGTGTGCAGCAAAGGGAAGGCTCTTGTACTGTTGCTGGGAATGTAAGTTGATACAACCACTATGGAAGACAGGATGGAGATTCCTTAAAAAACTAGGAATAAAATCACAATATGACCCAGCCATCCTACTCCTTTGTATTTACCCTGAGGAAACCAAAATTGAAAAAGACACATGTATCCCATTGTTCATTGCAGCACCACTTACAACAGCTGGAACATGGAAGCAACCTAAATGCCCACTGACAGATGAATGGATAAAAGAGTTGTGGTACATATGCACAATGGAATATTACTCAGCCTTAAAAAAGAATGCATTTGAGGCAGTTCTAATGAGGTAGATGACCCTAGAACCTATACACAGAGTGAAGTAAGTCAGAAAGAAAAAATATTACATTCTAATGCATATATATGGAATTTAGAAAAATGGTACAGAAGAATTTATTTACAAGGAAGTAATGGAGAAACAGACATAGAGAATAGACTTGTGGACATGGGGAGAGGGGAGGAGAGGGTGAGATAACATGGAAACTTACATTACCATATGTAAAATAGATAGCCAAAGGGAATTTGCTGTATGTCTCAGGAAACTCAAACAGGGGATCTGTATCAATCTGTTGGGGGTTGGGGGGAGGGGATAGGGAAGAAGGTGGGAGGGAGGCTCAAAAGGGAGGGGATACATGTATACTTATGACTGATTCATGTTGAGGTTTGACAGAAAACCAACAAAGAAAAAATAATAACCACCAAAAAAATGAAGAAGTTAACATAAATAATGGAGTTTGAAATGTCAAACCTACTAATGTGATAATATAAAAAGACAATGTAAATATAAAAGATAAACAGCTATGGACAATAATTGCTTACTTATCAAATGTAATAGAAAGCTTTGATTAAATAATTATAAGGCAAATATTAGATTACAAGAACATTTCTAACAATAAGAAAGCTCAATAGATTAATTTATGTATTTCATATACAAAAATATTTTAGACTATTTTATATAATAAATGTGTAAAATATTTAAGTATGCAATAATAATATATATGTAAACATTTACATATATAAGTATATAGTATATACTGTATATATGTAAAATATAGCATATAACTTATATAATCCTGGAATGTGAAGTCAAGTGGGCCATAGAAAACATTACTATGAACAAAGCTAGTGGAGGTGATGGAATTCCAGTTAAGCTATTTGAAATCCTGAAAGATGACACTGTGAAAGGGATGCACTTAATATGCCAGCAAATTTGGAAAACTCAGCAGTGGCCACAGGACTGGAAAAGGTCAGTTTGCATTCCAATCCCAAAGAAAGGCAATGGCAAAGAATGCTTGAACTACCGCACAACTGTGCTCATCTCACACGCTAGCAAAGGAATGCTCAAAATTCTCCAAGCCAGGCTTCAGCAATACATGACCCGTGAACTTCCAGGTGTTCAAGCTGGTTTTAGAAAAGGCAGAGGAACCAGAGATCAAATTGACAACATCCGCTAGATCATCGAAAAAGCAAGAGAGTTCCAGGAAAACATCTACTTCTCGTTTATTGACTATGCCAAAGCTTTTGACTGTATGGATCACAATAAACTGTGGAAAATTCTGAAAGAGATGGGAATACCAGACCATCTGACCTGTCTCTTGAGAAATCTGTATGCAGGTCAGGAAGCAACAGTTAGAACTGGACATGGAACAACAGACTGGTTACAAATAGGAAAAGGAGTATGTCAAGGCTGTACATTGTCACCCTGCTTATTTAACTTATATGCAGAGTACATCATGAGAAATGCTAGCGTAGAAGAAGCACAGGCTGGAATCAAGGTTTCTGGGAGAAATATCAATAACCTCAGATATGCAGACAACACCACCCTTATGGCAGAAAGTGAAGAGGAACTAAAAAGCCTCTTGCTGAAAGTGAAAGAAGAGAGTGGAAAAGTTGGCTTCAAGCTCAACATTCAGAAAACTAAGATCATGGCATCTGGTTCCATCACTTCATGGGAAATAGATGGGGAAACAGTGGAAAAAGTGGCTGACTTTATTTTGAGGGTTCCAAAATCACTGCAGATGGTGATTGCAGCCATGAAATTAAAAGATGCTTACTCCTTGGAAGGAAAGGTATGACCAACCCAGACAGCATATTAAAAAGCAAAGACATTACTTTGCTAGCAAAGGTCCGTCTAATCAAGGCCATGGTGTTTCCAGTGGTCATGTGTGGATGTGAGAGTTGGACTATAAAGAAAGCTGAGTGCTAAAGAACTGATACTTTTGAACTGTGGTGTTGGAGAAGACTCTTGAGAGTCCCTTGGACTGCAAGGAGATCCCACAAGTCCATCCGAAAGGAGATCAGTCCTGGGTGTTCATTGGAAGGCCTGATGTTGAAGCTGAAACTCCAATACTTTGGCCACCTCATGCAAAGAGTTGACTCTTTGGAAAAGATCCTGATGCTGGGGAGCATTGGGGGCAGGAGGAGAAGGGGACGACAGAGGATGAGATGACTGGATGGCATCACCGACTTGATGAACATGGGTTTGGGTAGAATCCGGGAGTTGGTGGTGGACAGAGAGGCCTGGTGTGCTGCAGTTCATGGGGTCGCAGAGTCAGACACGACTGGCGACTGAATGGATCTCTGATAATATAAAGGTGAAAGTGTGTTTGTGTGTGCATTGAGCTCTTGTAATGCAAAGCGTTTACAAGGATTTCTCTATTTTTGCTGTTAATAATAGTGAATATTTTTTTGATATGCCACTTAGATGGGATTTTTTAGCCTGAAGAAATTTTAGTAAAGTTACAATAATGCTCTGAGTTAATAATATGACCAGTAAACAGGGCTTATATTTTTAATTCCAAACCCTGGTTTCTTTAGACTTGTCAGCAATTTATATATATGTATATATACATATATATATGTGTGTGTGTGTTTCACATATATATATATGAAACAGTTTCCTCCATAGTTTGTGAGGTTTCTCAATGACTTCTGCTTCTGTGTTTAGTAACTTAGCATTTTTATGACTCAGGAAGAGTGTTTTATCACTCTTTCTAAGCTTTGAGGACCAGTTGTCTAGGCACTCATGGGAAAGAACAGGGAGATGGAGGAGTTTGCTCTGGGTTACTGGTCTTTCTGAGGATGTGCCTGTCTGCCTGAGCTACACTCTCCCTCCCCGCTGCTGCTTTCTGTGAAAGTGGAAATCTCTCTCCCCAGCCCTGAGAGGGAGGCGGAATCTGGGTGGATGATGGGAGGGGTCTCAGGGAGTGATGAGGGGAGAGACCGTTTGAAAAGTGTCTCTTCCTTTTCTTTATGACATTGCCAAGAACCAGCACTGTCCAGGAAGAGGATGTGTTAAAACCAGCCAGAAATCAGAGGAGGGGAGCAAGTACAGCAGTATAGCCCCATCATACTGGGGAAAAAAAAAAAAAAAAAACTTCCCTGGTGAATTCCCTAGCTTCACTCAGCTACATACAGTTACTTGCAAAATTACAAAACATATTAGTCTCGCTAAAGTCTTATATATTCAGATACTATAATTGCACCCTGAAGGCTACTCTTTTTTTTGTTTTATTTTGTTTTTAATTTTCTGAGCACATCAAGTCCTGTTGGTTTTATCTGTTTATTTTCAGTGACATTTGCTTAGAGTTTTCTGCTGTTTATTATCTTGCATTGATTATCGCACTCATTACTTATTGTGCATTCATCTTCTCTCTCCTGAGTAACTTCAAGATAGTGTTGTTTCAGCACAGAAGTTGGCTGTGATGGGAGACACATAAAGGCTTGCTGGTTCAGATCAAGAGACCTGATGCGGAGACCATGCCTCCTCAGCATGGACAGGGGGTTCCTGATGTGGTTCTCATTTGCTGTGTTGTGTGTCACCAGGACACAGAGATGCAGATGAGAATGAAGCACAGACATGGAGGTAGCAGGGAGAAGAATGGTTCTCTGGAAGGGTGTCCTGAGTGGATGGGAGGTGGGATGCCCACCGGGGAGCATCCTGTGGGGTGACTCCTGTGGATGGGAGGAGACGGAGCAGCAGGGGCAGAGGGAGCCAGGGGGCTGCACGGGGCTTCATCTAGACAGCATTAGTGATGCCAGGGCCCTTGGAAACAGTTCTGAAACTGTACACCATCCCATGGGGATGGAGTACCCCATCCCAGGGACCATGGGCTGGTCCCTGACATGATCTGTCCCTGAAGATGTGGCGCCAGTGGTCTGTCCCTGAGCATCCTCTGAGGGGGCTGGCAGCAAGCAGCCACCACTGGACATTTCTTCCATGCAGGGCATCAGTGGGGAGCACCCCATGTCCACCAGGAGTGGTGTCCACACCAGGAGTCCCACAGTCTAGTCATAGCTCTGATCAGAATGATGAGTTTGAACCACATTACCACTCAGGAGGAACTCCTCAGTGAGCTCTCCAAGGTGTATAAAGCCCCATCACCATTCTGATTTCCCTTGTGAGAAAACTGCATAAGAACTCATGCTCGTGGGCAAAGATTTGACAACCCACATATACAATGTTTAAATGCTTTGTCGGGCCACATGACTAGAGAAATGGGATCAGGATTCAACATCCAAGTCCAGACCCTGTTGGATTATGTCAAGAAGGGAACATTCCACTCATCACTCTTGGGTTCAGCTGACCATGCAGAAGTCATGGAAACAGAGAGATCATGCAAATAAGAATATTTTTTAAAAATCAAGAATACTTTAAGCATCTCTGATATTAATTTTTCATTTAAGTGCTTCCTTCTCTGTAATCCTCTGCTATGTTTTTTCACTCTCTTAACCTTCCTGAGGCTTTCAGTGGCTAGGAGAAAGATCTCTCTTGATAAATGTTGCACTGCACTTGAAAATACATGGGATCTTTCCAAATATCCTTTCATGTTCATTTCTACCATCAGTTCAGTTCAGGTGCTCAGTCAGGTTCAACTCTTTGCAACCCCATGGACTGCAGCACACCAGGCCTCCCTGTCCATCACCAACTCCCAGAGCTTGCTCAAACTCACTTCCTTTGAGTCGATGATGCCATCCAACCATCTCATCCTCTGTCATCCCCTTCTCTTCCTGCCTTCAATCTTCCCCAGCATCGGGGTCTTTACAAATGACTCAGTTCTTCGCATCAGGTGGCCAAAGTATTAGGGCTTCAGCTTCAGCATCAGTCCTTCCAATGAATATTCAGGACTGATTTCCTTTAAGATAGACTGGTTGGATTTCCTTGCAGTCCAAGGGACTCTTAAGAGTCTTCTCCAACACCACAGTTCAAAAGCAACAGTTCTTCAGCGCTCAGCTTTCTTTATAGTCCAACTCTCACATCCATACATGACTACTGGAAAAACCATAGCTTTGACTCGACCAACCTTTGTTGGCAAAGTAATGTCTCTGTTTTTGAATATGCTGTCTAAGTTGGTCATAGCTTTTCTTCCAGGGAGCAAGTGTGTTTTAATTATATGACTGCATTCAGCATCTGCAGTGATTTTGGAGCCCCCCAAAATAAAGTCAACCACTGTTTCCACTGTTTCCCCATCTATTTCCCATGAAGTGATGGGACCAGATGCCATGATCTTAGTTCTGAATGTCGAGTTTTAAACCAACTTTTTCACTCTTTCACTTTCATCTAGAGGCTCTTTAGTTCTTGTTTGCTTTCTGCCTTAAGGGTGGTGTCATCTGCATATGTGAGGTTGTTGATATTTCTCCTGGCAACCTTGATTCCAGCCTGTGCTTCTTCCAGCCCAGTGTTTCTCATGATGTACTGATTTCTAACAGAGTCCACAGTGATAAGAGAACAGAGTACATGATTTCAATACCTTTAGACCGTGAAATTTTTAGACCTTTCTTTTTTGTGTGTGTCTAGATATGTTCCAATATCTCCTGGTTTATAGTATATTGAATAGAATTTGTACCCTGATGTTGTATGGACATTTTATAAATCTTAATCATGTTGAATTAGTTCAGAATGCTTTTCAGGTCTACTGTATCCTTCTGCTTTTCTCTGTTTTCATACTGTTAATTTTTGAGAGTGTGATATAGAAACTCCAACTAAAAATCTTAATTTATCTACTGAAAAAAATAATTGTAGTGTATAGCATAACTGTCTGTAATTTTGTACTATATTTTCCAAGTCTCCTGCAAATGTGTTATTATGCTTTCATAATTTAAAAAAATCTGAAAAAGTATTTTTAAAAATAATCCAGTGGTCTTTTAGGCAGAAATAATACCAGCTTGGACTTCCCTGACAGCTCAGTTGGTAAAGAATCTGCCTGCAATGCAGGAGACCCCAGTTTAATCCCTCGGTTTGGAAGATGCCCTGGAGAAGGGATAGGCTACCCACTCCAGTATTTTTGGGCTTTTCCTGTGGCTCAGGTGGTAAAGAATCCACCTGCAATACAGGAGATCCATGTTCAATCCCTGGGCTGGGAAGATGCCTAGGAGAACGGAAAGGCTACCCACTCCAGTATTCTGGCCTGGAGAATTCCATGGACTGTATAGTCCATGGGGTAGCAAAGAGTCGGACTCGACTGAGCAACTTTCACTTTCACTTTCAATACCAGCTTGCCATTATGCTTTTGGAATAGTTATGAATTGGCTCCAAAGCAAAGAGCATAACCCAGGACGAAGGCAGTCAGGCAGGAAGAATTCTCTTCTGCTCATTAGAGTGTCAGTTCTGTGTTCTATTCAGATCCTCAGCTGGTTAGATGAGGCCCAGCCACCTGGAGAGGGGCAAGCTGCTCTACTTAGTCTATGGATTTAATATTTACTCTCTTCCTAAAACCACCTTCACAGCAACATCTAGGAAAACACTTGACAAGATATTTGGGCACTCTGTGCCCCAGCCAAGTGGACATATAAGCTAACCATCGCACCCTTTTTACAGATAAATTGACAGGCTCTGAGTTAACTTACACAGGCAACAGAGATACCAGGTTGTGAGCAAAGATCTGAACCCAGAGCTTCATGGTACTCTAGGTCCATATATGTAAAGCATATGTAAGCATGTAAATCATAAATGTTTGCTATTTTTTAATTTTAACAAAATATAAGGTTAATGTTTAAAGCAAATTATTTCATACTAAAATTTCATTTTCTAGTTTCTTCCCACAAATGACTTCCCACTTTTTTCACCCCAGAAATGACCAGAGAAGCAGAATTTCTTAAAATATTTGATGTAGGACTTAGAAAAATCAAGAAATATTTACAGTTGAGGACTATAATTTTAGAAATCAATACCATACATGTATTTTTATATTGCCTATAGGTAGAGTACTATAGAAGTACTAGAGTCTAGAAGTACTGGGGTCCTTTTATTTAACATTTTATTCCAAGCACTCAGAACAGGATTTCGTCATACTACCTACCCACCAGTGAATATTTGTTAAAAGTTGAGTGATTAAATGACTAAATGAATAAATAAATACCTTTTATCTGTCCTCAAAATTTTTCGTGAATGTGACAGGATTAGAAAGTGGTGGTAAGCAGGTTTGGATGTAGGCGATAATCTCTCCACATATTATTTTTGCTTCTAACACTGTGATTATAAGATACGATCTTGCTGGCGGATAGCCTTGCATTAATTATTCACAAGCTCTTGTACTTGGTTTAGTTTGCATCATTCATCCCTTAGAACATGTCCCATATTCCAGGGGTTGGTAAGAAAGCAGTTATGACTGGAGATGCTGTGAAGATAAAATGCAGTTTCCGGACATTGCTCCAAGTCTTAGCTAAGAATGTGTTCCTTTTGTTTCTTCCAGTGAAAAAGGCAATTGAATTGAAGTCAAGAGGAGTCAAGGTGATGCCCAGCAAGGACAGCAGCCACAAGAACTCTGTCTGTAAGTCACCTCTCTTTCTGTACGAGGATGGGTGTGTCCATAGGAGGGGTCATTTCTGGAGAGGTGATTCTATAAACTGCCTTCCCCATTGCATCTTGTGCTGCTCCCCTACCTTCAAAAGTGTTTTCTGGGAGAGAGAGTCTGCACTCACTTCACTCTATTTGGAGAGACCGTGTGTTCATCTTAATTCTAAATATATCTCATGCCTGTCTGTGCCCTCTGCCTCATGGACACTGTCTGAGACTGGACCTTCCAGAGTTCTCTATTAAGTAGCTGTTCCACCCTCAGGGGTTTTGATCCCAGTTTCTCTTTCCATTCTAGTTTATACTCAAGTGTATACTCCCTGTCTGATAATTATGAGCAGTATTATTCAAATTGAGCTGGGCTTAATGAAGGAAGAAAACTATTGGAGGACAAGAAGAAAGGAAGTAATTATTTCAAACTGAAGGTTTAGTATTTTGTTGTTGTTAGTTTTTAGTTCAGAATGTCCCCTAAAATGGGGGATGCGGTGTTTGTAATTATTTTCAAGCTGATTTTTTTAATGGATAAAAACCTTGCAGAAGCAGTCCATAGGAACATAGAACTATGCATTGAGCGAACCTTTCCATCAAATCAACATGAGGTCTGAGAGCAGAACAGGCAGAGATCAAATGTATCTCTTAGTGCCACATTCAAGCAGGAGCTTTTTTGTGAAAAAGAAAATAAGTATGTCTGGGTCCTTATCTGAATACAAACTGACAAATGAGTCATAACTCATTGGTATTAGAAAGCATTCCGTCCTTTCTCCCAACAGTATTACGCCACATTTTTTGTTAGACTTGAAAAGTCATCATTAGAGGAAATGAAGAATTGAGGAAACTGCAAGCCTTCTAAGATCAGCGTTGTAATAAATGGTAATATGTTATTCATGCAGAAGGTGTGGCTGAGGAAACTAAATTAAGTGCTTCGGAGAAAAGAGGACACAGACTTTGAAGGTGGAGAGACAAGGATTCAATAGCTATGAGAGTGTTGATTGTATTCAAATTCAAGTTGCATCATTTATAAAAGTAAAATGGTAATGATTCTTGTTGAGCAGATGAAGCATGGTGTTTATAACTGCCTGTTCTAGTATAGGGCAGAAAGTGGGCATTCAGCAACCATACCCATTAGGAACTTGCTGTACATAAAAGAAGAAGGGATGACTATACATAGTAGGTCAGCCAAAAATTCAAACAGCCTGGCTCTTACTTGCCAGAGGAGGAGGTAGGACCCAGAGCATTGACCTTGTTTACTAAGATCTTAGGAAATAGTTTGACTCACAAGAGGTGAGCCCAGGACATAGGGCCCCTAAAGCCCCACTCAGGACACAACCTTTTCCTAGGAAGCAGTGACCCCCTTCCCATCGTGATGGGTTGAGAGGGGGAGCATGAAGGTGAGGCATGTATTTTATAGCTATGGTGAGGCTGCTGCAGGCTGGTCAGTTGCTGACACTCTAATTAAATCGTTTAAATACAGGTTATCTGATTTATTTACATTCAGTTTTTCTATTAAATGTGGTGTCTGAGGTACTTGTCTCATTATTTTTCCAAGCCATTTGATAAGCCATTGTCTATATTTCTGGGCTTCCCTGGAGGCTCAGAGGGTGGAGAATCTGCCTGCAATGCAGGAGACCCAGGTTTGATAATTGGATCAGGAAGATCCCCTGGAGAAGGGAATGGCAACCCACTCCAGTATTCTTGCCTGGAGAATTACATGGACAGAGGAGCCTGGCAGGCTACAATCCATGGGGTTAAAAGAGTCAGAGATGACTAAGTGATTAACATATCATTTTCTTTTTGTTTTTTTAATTTATTTATTTTAGTTGGAGGTTAATTACTTTACAATATTGTAGTGGTTTTGCCATACATTGACATGAATCAGCCATGGGTTTACATGTGTTCCCCATCCTGAACCCCCCTCCCACCTCCCTCCCTCCCCATCCCATCCCTCTGGGTCATCCCAGCGCACCAGCCCTGAGTACTTGTCTCATGCATCAAACCTGGACTGGTGATCCGTTTCACATATGGTAATATACATGTTTCAATGCTACCCTATATGCGAGACAAAGAAAGAGACACAGATGTATAGCACAGTCTTTGGACTCTGTGGGACAGGGCGAGGGCAGGACGACCTGAGGGAACACTTACTTCCACTTTTCTTCATTTGTGGTTTATTCTGAGTGTGGGATTTTTCTTGCAGATGACGGCCTCTGATGTTCTTGACATTAAATCCAAGTATACAGGCCTCTGGGGCACAAAGAACATAGCTCACTCTGGACCTCAATTTCTCCCCCTTGAGGGTTTGGGAAAGCACGTAAGGAAATACATAAATGCTTAGCACGGGATCTGACACCTCATCTGTGTGGACCTCTATTTCAAGAGTTTTCTTCCCGCCTGGACATTTTTGTTTATGAGTCTGTCTTCTTCCTGAGACTCCTCACCGAATAATAAATGGGACAGCAGAGGCTGTGTGATGATCTGTTGACCACCCCCTCCCCCTGCCTATCCCCTTTCCCCGTCACTGGTGCAGAGCTGGGCTCCTTGCAGAATGACAGGAGTGACTGCTGAGAGCGCCTGTCCTCTTACTCTTAACTCTCATTCTGTATTAGAGCACACTCAGCTGATAGTATTGTGTTAGTGCTAGTAAGTGTTAGTCGTCCAATCGTGCCTGATTCTTGGCGATCCCATGGACTACAGCCCATCAGGCTCTTCTGTCCATGAGATTTTCCAGGCAAGGATACTGGAGTGGGTTGCCATTTCTTTCTCCAGGGCGATCTTCCCCAGCCAGGGATTGAACCTGGACCTCCTACAATGCAGGCAGATTCTTTATGGACTGAGCTACAAGACCAAAGTGATCCCATTATGCATATACATGGATCTATTTTTTTCAAATTCTTTTCCTTTTTGTGCAGAGTTCCCTGGCCTATACAGTAGGCCTTTGTTGGTTATCTATTTTAAATATAGTAATGTGTACGAGTCAATTCAAACCTCCCAATCTACCCCTCCCCACCATCGCTGTTTGCAATAGCCAACACATGAAAACAACCTAAATGTTGACATATGAATAGATAAAGAAGCGGTATTTGTTTTTGTTTTTCAGTTGCTAAGTCATGTCTGACTCTCTGCGACGCCATGGATGGTAACTTCCCAGGCTTCTCTGTCCTCTACTGTCTCTCAGAGTTTGTTCAAGAAGTGACTGCATACCCAATGGTGTCCCAGGGTGGCTCAGTGGTAAAGAACCCGCCTACAGTACAGGAGATCCAGGTTCATCCTTGGGTCGGCAAGATCCCCTGGAGAAGGAAATGGCAGCCCCGTCCAGTATTCTTGCCTGGGAAGGCCCATAGACAGAGGAGCCTGGAGAGCTACAGTCCATAAGGTTGCAAAGAGTTGGACATGACACACACAAACCATGGAATAGATATTAAATGGAATATAGCCCAAGCTAACAAGCACTTAACAAGTGTTTGATGATTCAATAAATGAAGAAGGAAAAATATCCATGTTGTAGAGTAAAAGCCCTACATATTTTCTCTTTTACGCCTCTCAATGAAATCTGATGAATCGTTTGTGGATTTTGCCCTGGAATCACTAAGTCAATTTGTTCCTCCATCCTGCCCCAACTTCATGTTACCAATTAAACCTCAGCAGTTCACTCTAATCCTTAACATGCATCAATTTAACCATGTAAGGTGGAGTGACCTGAAAGGCTGTGTAGATATTTCAACTCATCTGTATAGTGAGGGCCATCTTCTACATCATCTCTTAGAATGAAATGACTTACAAATTTAGTTTCTCAATTTCATTTATTATTCATTAATGATGCTTTCAGGAAACCCCAAAGATAATCAAAGTACTAGATTCCTTAAAAAACTGGAAATAGAACTGCCATATGACCCAGCAATCCCACTGCTGGGCATACACACCAAGGAAACCAGAACTGAAAAAGACACATGTACCCCAATGTTCATCGCCACACAGTTTACAATAGCCAGGACATGGAAGCAACCTAGATGCCCATCAGCAGATGAATGGATAAGAAAGCTGTGGTACATATACACAATGGAATATTACTCAGCCATTAAAAAGAATACATTAGAATCAGTTCTACTGAGGTGGATAAAACTGGAGCCTATTATACAGAGTGAAGTAAGCCAGAAGGAGAAACAACAATACAGCATACTAATGCATATATATGGAATTTAGAAAGATGGTAATGATATCCCTGTATGTGAGGCAGCAAAAGAGACACAGATGTATAGAACAGTCTTTTGGACTCTATGGGAGAGGGCAAGGGTGGGATGATACGGGAGAATGCCATTGAAACATGTAAATTATCATATGTGAAATGAATTGCCAGCCCAGGATTGATGCATGATACAGGGTGCTCAGGGCTGGTGCACCAGGATGACCCAGACGGATGAAATCAAGAGGGAAGTGGGAGGGGGGTTCTGGAAGGGGAACACATGCATACCCATGGCAGATTCGTGTCAGTGTATGGTAAAACCAACACAATAATGTAAAGAATATATATATATATATATATAAAATCTGAAAAAAAGAAAATTTAAAAAAAAGTACAATTCTGCAGAATGCTCTAAGTTTCTAGTTATTTAAAGCTTTAAAGGAGTGCAGCATAACTGGGCAGCACACAGTAGGAAGGGTACCTGGGATAACTCAGTCAGCTCCTTCCCATCTTCTTTGCATCCCTGAATAATAGCAGGGGCTCCTCTTTATTCTGGGGTTGGAAGCTCTTGCTACCAGTGGGTTGTTAAATTGCTTTTTACATGGTGGTATCTGTAGACTTACTTTCTTCTTCC
Source organism: Antilocapra americana (assembly GCA_007570785.1). NCBI lineage: Eukaryota > Metazoa > Chordata > Mammalia > Artiodactyla > Antilocapridae > Antilocapra > Antilocapra americana. The sequence continues at coordinate 205,931 of ML661352.1, read as the reverse complement.
TTTTCTTGATATTCTTGTCTACAAAACACAATGCAACAGGATACTGTGTTGGCAGCCCTAAGTGAGAGAGTCAGGAGGGTAGGTAATCCATTACAGCCCTGCTAACTCAGAAATGTAAAACTCTGTAGGGAGAAGGACAAACAAAAGCCTTGGTTGTTATTTTTCAGCTAGAGATTGTTCGCCCTGTGTAAAGTTAAAGACAAATGACTTTACAAATTCAATATTGATTTGTTGTAACTCACTCAGAAGAATTGATGGCACATGCTGTGTATTAAGCATCTGTAGTTACAACAGTTTATACCCAAGCAGGATAGGACATTTGGTTCAGAATCATTATTTAATGTAAAGCTGATTGAAACATGGTGGAAAAATGGGAAAATATAGTGCATCATGTTATAAACCCTTGAGAAAAAATAACAATAGCATACTATGAAATAAATGATCCTAAAATTCTCCTACTTTTGACTGTAAGCCATTTATTTCATTGCCTTTGTTTCCATGGGCAATCAATTTTCTTCCACCTCTGAAAAAATACCTGAAGTGAAACAGAATGATATTTATTCAAAATTGCCAAATAGTCCTGTTAATGAAAAGCAATTGATCAAATATTGTCCTTTATAATATATTGTCTTTCTCTTTTGTCTCAGACACAGTTATTCGGAAGGGCACATTTTATGAGTTTTGTAGTTCCATTTTTTGGACAACAGTGAAAATGATGCCTTTAGCTACATTGTACAGTTAAAGATGCAGGTGTCACAATGTAATGTTTGATTTAGCTTCTTAACATGGTGTGGCTCATTAATCCACTTTCTAAAATACACCCTTATAAATGACTGTCCCAGCTGCGCTGGGTCATGTTGTGGTATCCACTTATCACTAAAATCGCTACTTTCAGTCTTTGTCTTCTTATGTTTGGGATAATTTAAGAGCAAATGGAATGTATTAGTATGTAATATTCCATTTTTACTTACATTCCAGAGTGATAAATGGAAAAAAAAGAGTTAACCGTGTCTTTCATAATTTCCTCCATTCTTGTCAGCCTCCAAACTTAGCAATATAATCACACACAAAAAATGGACTCTGTCCAGAAAAAGACTCTCCTTTCAATCCTCTCCCTGTAAACAGGGATTAGTGCAAGCTAAGGAATAGGAAAAAAGAAACCATTAATCTCTTTATGATAGATGTAAAGATAGAGAAAAAGGAAAAGCAAACCATCCCAATAACTGTCACCATTTAGAAAGCAGTTTCAGTGTGATCCACTGCCAGAGCAGAATGAAGCATCTCTGATTAATGATCATAGACCTCTCTCTCCATTTCCACAATAGTGCATCCACCTGCCCACCCAACATTTGCACACCCAAGTGTAATAAACGTCTCTTTCCCTCTGAAAAAAGGCCACTGCTCTTCCCTGTTGAGGACCCAGAGCCTGGTGCTACCCCTGCCCCGGACACCAGCCAGCCTGCTGCCCCAGCTACGTCAGAAGCCAACCACGTCTCTTCACCCCAAACTACTGCTGTTCTCAGGTGTATTGCTCAGCAGTCTCACCCCAGATCCCTATCTCTGCCTGTTTCCCTGCAACCGAGACCCCCTACACTTTGTCCAGAGGCCACATCTGCTGCTCAGAACCCTTTGAAGCTTTCCTGTAACTGCCCAAGTGAGCCCACGTCTCTTACAGAGACCCACGGGACTGCTTCACCCCTGCTCCCCATCTGTTCTCCCCTAGCCCTGGTCCGCTGGCTTTGGAGTTATTTCTCAAAGCTCCCACCTCAGTCTTTGTTGCTCTGTCTCCTCAGTCTGAGGTGGTCTCCCCAAGGTGCCTCATCTGTCCCTTCCTTCACATCCTTCCTCAGAGCTTACCTTCTCCCTCGGCTCTCATTGGTCTTGCCCAGGCATCACTTTACCCCTCTGGTTACCTGTTTTGCTTTTCTCTGTATCATTTACCACAGTATATCATACGTATAGGCTTCCAGGTGGCGCAGCAGTAAAGAATCTTTCTGCCAGTGCAGGAGATGTGGGTTCGATCCCTGGGTCAGGAAGATCCCCTGGAGAAGGGAATGGCAACCCACTCCAGTATTCTTGCCTGGAAATCCCATGGAAAGAGGAGCCTCGTAGGCTACAGTCCATACAGTTGCAAAGAGTTGGACATGACTGAGCACAGGCACACACACATCATACATATCATTCTTATTTTTACATGTGTGCATATTTAGCATATGCATTTATATGAATATGTGGAGGTGTATATGAGGAATATTATATATTAATATAATATTGATATTGATGCATAATATGTATATTCTACATTGTGTATAAATAACATATAAACATATTAAATATGACATATGTATTATATAATTATAATAGTATATTAAATACATATACATTATCATTTACTTCCTCTCTCTTCCAATCTCCGCACTAGAATACTGACTCTTTGAAGGCAGATATTTTTGTCTGCTTTCTTCACCGAGACCTACCAAGTACCCAGCAGAGAGGCTCAGGGGCACAGCAGTTAGTTGCTCAGTGAGCATTGGCCCATTGGAAGACTGAGTTTCCTAGGTGCGTGATGGCCTGAAAAAGTGTGGCCAGGTGACGTCCCTTCTTCAGTTAGGTCTTTGTGCTCCATGTCATTTTCATGCCTTCAGCAGGAAAACCTTGAGGAAAGACAAACAGCTGTCATGGAGAGGTTCAAAGTACATTCTTTTCCTAGAGGAAATTACAGTCTCCTGGTTATTCAAGTCATGTAAATGTTCATCAGACCAGGAGTGTTATAAGAAAGATAGCAACACTGATTCAGCATTGAGTAAACAGAAATTTACTAGCTTTCAGAATAGTAGTAGGTCAACCCATAAAATGTAAGAATCCATAGACAGGATGTTAAGCAACATTAAATTAGGTCCTTTGCAAGTCAAGACACCATGTTTTCCAAGACACCCTATTTTCTATACTGCACTTTGTCAGTGACTGATTGCCTCGGATTTCTCATTTATAGACATGTGCTTGGTGATGGTTAAGAGAAAATCATGCTTATTACCAAAATTATGTGTAGTATATGAATGAGGCACATCTAATTAAATAACTGGTCAATTAAAATAAAATACCATAGTCTTAGAGTCCCTATACCTGCTGTATGGAAGGAAACATTAAAACCATGAGGAATTAGTCTTTTTCAAGTTTTTGTAACAATTTGACAGCGTCTGGTAGTAAAACCTCATTGTCAGCCTAGATTCTGTGCTCTAGTAGGTTAGAAAATACAACACTCTAATTTTCCACTATGCCACTGCTGAATGAATCCATTTGTCACTGAGTTGATGACTAGGACATGCTGGCTTTCAGAAAGGGCATTTGAAGAACCACAGAGAAAGCCAGCCCCGCCACTCTCCAGGTGCTTCTCTGGATTTGGAGCTTGAAGAGGGCTGTGCTCATGAGGGAGGTGGAATGAGGGGAGGAGAATGGAGTGAGGCTGTTAAGAAACTCGAGTGACTCCCTTAATAGGGCTGCTAAGACAGGCTTCTCAGGGATCAGAAGTCACACCGTGGCCCTCAGTCTCATCAGCTGTAGATGATGCTTTGTGTGGTTTCCGCCTCAGAAGCTTTTTTCTAGAAATAACTTGCAGCCAGCTTTTTCATCAGACCACGCTTCCCCAGGTAACTGGATACATTATTGTTTTATGAATCCCCACATGAATACTCTTCAGAAATTAACAGGATTTGCTTTATCCAGTTACAAAAAAAAAAGCACACATTTTGTTTTATAATAATATTGTTATAGTCAGTAAGCTTGTTACTACATTGCTGGAAATGTCACCCATCATCAGGTTTTGCTTTTAGGGGGCTTTGTTGCTCTAGTATTAATGGGTGATTTACTTGAATGGTCGTAGACCAAAGTGATTTGTAAAACTGCTAAAACAAGGCACATATGCTGTTCTCTGTGCTGGATTTCTGTCACTGAGCGCTCTTAAAGCAGGTTTTGACAGTGGAAAAAACAGTAGCTCCGTTAACCTCTAACAGTTCTATCAAGGTTTAATAAAACACAAAGGATGATTACCCCTATCTGCTTTGTTTCATCATAAAATGCAACAATATGAAGTTTTGCAATTGTTAAAGAACCTTATTTTCTTAACAAAGATCCATTCCCATCTAGCACAAATATAGCAGGTTGTACAAATTGCTGCATAAATCAGGTAAGTAAATTATGCTTGCAGTTTCTAAATAGGCCTTTATCACTGCAGGAGCTAAAATATCGTTTAAAATGCCAAGGAAAATCTTGCTGGAAGGAGAACTGCTATCTAGATACGTTGGAAAGAATGGCATCACTGGCAACTAGAAGCAAAGCTAGGTGGTTCATCAATTATTTATCATGTCATTTACATATGTAATTTCTTAAGTAACCAGAAAAAAAGAGGCTTAAAATATGGGAAGCAAGATATAGCTTGGTTCAGTTGTGCTGTAAACCCAGTAGGAAGTAAAATCCTTTATAAATGGGTTCAGCATATAGTTAGAGAGCATAATCAATTAACTAAAGGGATGTACTCACTGTGCAAAATGACTACAGATTTGTCCTTTTATTTCGAAAAAGGAAACATCCTACAGATTATAGCAGACTTGAAACAACAGTACATATCTTAGCATTTCTATCGCTTACCTTTTAGAAGCCCAATGTATCACACACATTTTTATTAAATTTTATAAAATAACTTAATCTTCCCATATAATTGGATAAAAAACACTCTGAAACTGTAGAGAATTGTGGGACTATTGGTGTTTGTGTGTCAACACAGGTACATAATTCCAATAACTGTTAGGAGAGTAAATTGCCATTACTATTTCATTGTGATTTAATTATCTTATATGATCAAATGTTTGCTACTGAATAACTTCACTCAGAAGCTCCAAAGATTAAACTAATTAATCATGGTAGCTCTTTATGAATTAAATTAAAACCTTCCATTCTATACACAAGGCAACTAAGTCAGCCAGTTAAATTAATTAGCCCTGATATAAAGATAGATAGGAGAATCTGGAGTTAAAAATCAAGACGTACTCAGAACATCAAGGGGAATTCAGAAGAGACACACATTCCTTAAGCCTCATCATTTTATCTGAAACACATTTTTAAAGGTGTAAGGAGAACACTGAAAATATTTTCAGATGAAGTCCTTTCATAGAATCACAGAATTGTAAAACCGAACTTGACTTTCAGCTTTCAGGGTGACAGTTTGTCCAGATTGATAATGCTGCCTCACTGAAGAAGAAATTCAGAGATAGATGAACTGATGTTGATCAAATGGTGGTGATTCTAATAATTTATGTTGATTTCAAAGGAAGTCGTTAGCTGTTCATGGAGAAGGTGAGCAGAAGCATGGCTTCTGCTTGTTTATCTTGACTGAGGGAGGAGGGGAGATGCCCGTCCTCGTTCAGTTACTCTGGAACCTCTCAAGCCCTCAGGTTCAGGTGAGAAGCTGGTGTCCTCACCCCTGCCTGCATTGCTGGGGATGCTTTAAAGAATGGCCCACCATCGTGTCCGATCTCTTTTTAAACAAGAACAGCAACGACAACAAAAAGAAACTTTATTTTGAAATGATCATAGATTTTCAGGAAATTGTAGTGAAATCTACAAGGAGGCCTTGAACTTCACCTGATTTCCCTAATTGTGGGATAATCTCAAAACTGGAAAAGTGACTTTGGGACAGTCCACAGAGCTTACTCAAACTTCCCCAGTTTTACCTGGGCCTCTCGTGTGTGCTGGTGTGTGTGTGTGTGTGTGGGTCTGCACAGTTGCGTCACGCACAGACACAACGCACAGAGCAGCGCCCTCCCGAAGGCTGCTGGAGCCGCCCTCCTGGGCTAGTCTGCACTTGATCAGCTTGTTGTTTCAGGAATGCATACACGTGGAGCCCTACACTGCGTCTACCTCTCGTGACTGCTTTCTCCTCAGCACAGCTCCTCTGTGAATCACCCAAGTGGTGGTGTGCATCGGTCATTGGTTCTTTTTCAAGGCCATAGGATTCTCCACAGCAGGGATGTATCACTGACCTGTTGAATGACATTGTATGTGCTTCCAATTTTTGCTCTTAAGAACAAAACTGTTATTGCCATTGAGATATAAAGAATTTTCCCATGAACATGGGTTTTAATTTCTCTTGAATAAAGTCCTGGGAGAGTAATTGCTGGATTATATGATAGCACGTCAGTTTTATAAGAACTCTGCCAAACAGATTTCCAGAGTGGCTGTACCATCTCATGGCCCCGAAACAATATATATGTTTCTCAGCATGCTTGCCAGCATTTGGTGTTAAGACTTTTTTTTTTTTTAATGAGCTATTTTGATAAGTAGCCATTGATATCTTATTACGGTCTTAAATTGCATTTTCTTTCTGGGCTCCAAAATCACTGCAAATGGTGATTGCAGCCATGAAATTAAAAGATGCTTACTACTTGGAAGGAAAGTTATGACCAACCTAGACAGCATATTAAAAAGCAGAGACATTACTTTGTCAACAAAAGTCCATCTAGTCAAGGCTATGGTTTTTCCAATAATTATGTATGGATGTGAGAGTTGGACAGTGAAGAAAGCTGAGCACCAAAGAATTGATGCTTTTGAACTGTGGTGTTGGAGAAGACTCTTGAGAGTCCCTTGGACTGCAAGGAGATCCAACCAGTCCTTCCTAAAGATCAGTCCTGAATACTCATTGGAAGGACTGATGTTGAATCTGAAACTACAATAATTTGGCCACCTGATGTGAAGAGCTGACTTATTTGAAAAGACCCTGATGCTGGGAAAGGTTGAGGGCAGGAGAAGGGGACGACAGAGAATGAGATGGTTGGATGGCATCACCGACTTAATGGACATGGGTTTGGGTGGACTTTGGGAGTTGGTAATATACAGGGAGGCCCGGCGTGCTGCAGTTCATGGGGTGGCAAGAGTCGGACACGACTGAGAGACTGAACTGAACTGAATGGCTAATAATGGTAAATATCATTTTACCTGCTCATTTGCCACTTGTATTAAAACTTCTCCAGTGAAATGTTAGTTCATGTATTTTTCCCATTTTCTATTTTTTTTTCTTGTTCAGTTATGAGCATCTGCTCTGTAGTCTACATGCTAATCTTTTGTTGGATATGTGGTTTGAAAATATTTTCTGGAGGAGAAACTAAGATGGCGGAGGAATAGGACGGGGAGAACACTCTCTCCCCAACAAATATACCAAAAGAACTTTTAAAGGCCTAGCAAACTACAAAAAACAGGAACTGAATGCTGGCAGAGGACATTGGGCATCTGGAGAGGCGACCCATTGACGACGTGAGGAATAACAGTGAGGAAACCTAGACTCACCCACCAGAAAACCACACAAGCCTTTCCATCCAGGAAACTTCGACAAACCACGCATCCAACCCCTCCCATAGAGAGGAATCCCCACAATAAAGGGACAACACAGCAAGATAAACAAGATGAAAAGGCAGAGAAATACCCAGCAAGTAAAGGAACAGGATAAATACCCACTAGACCAAACAAAAGACGAAGAGATAGGAAGTCTACCTGACAAAGAATTCCGAATAATGATAGTGAAAATGATCCAAAACCTGGAAAATAAGTTGGAGTTGCAGCTCAATAACCTGCAGGCAAGGATTGAGAAGATGCAGGTAAGCTTTAACAAGGACTTAGAAGAAATGAAAAAGAGACAAAATACAATGAATAATGCAATAAATGAGATCAAAAACACCCTGGAGGGAACCAACAGTAGAATAACAGAGATAGAAGACAGAATAAGTGAGGTAGAAGACAGAATGGCAGAAATAAATGAAACAGAAAGGAAAAATGAAAAAAGAATTAAAAGAAATGAAGACAATCTTAGAGACCTCTGGGACAATATTAAATGCACCAATATTCGAATCATAGGAGTCCCAGAAGAAGAAGACAAAAAGAAAGACCATCAGAAAATTCTTGAAGAGATAATTGTAGAAAACTTCCCTAAATTGGGGAAGCAAATAGCCACTCAGGTCCAAGAAACACAGAGAATCCCAAATAGAATGAACCCCAAGCGGGACACCCCAAGACACATATTAATCAAATTGGCAAATATCAAATACTAAGACCAAATATTAAAAGCAGCAAGGGAGAAGCAAAAGATAACTCACAAGGGGAATCCCATAAGGAAAACAGCTGATCTCTCAACAGAAACGCTTCAGGCCAGAAGGGAATGGCAAAACATACTCAAAGTCATGGAAGAAAACAATCTACAACCCCGACTACTGTACCCAGCAAGGATCTCATTCAAATTTGAAGGAGAATTCAAAATTTTCTCAGACAAGCAGAAACTGAGAGAATTCAGCAACACCAAACCAGCCCTCCAACGAATGCTAAAGGAACTGGCCTAGATAGGAAACACCGATGGGATAGATAATCTGGAACCCAAAACAATAAAATAAATGGCAGCGAGATCATACTTATCAATAATTACCTTAAATGTAAACGGGCTGAATGCCCCAACCAAAAG
>ML661352.1:78190-192434 GCA_007570785.1 Antilocapra americana | reverse complement strand
ATAAAAAGAAAATATTTTCTATCTATCTGTAGCTTGTCTTTTCATCCTTTTCAAAGGGTCTTTTGCAGAGCCAATCTCCTTTTTAGCTCATAGATTTCCATGTAGAAAACATAGATTCTGGTTTCTTTTAAAAGCAGAAAGGCTTGACAGTACTGGGTCTATAGTCATGCCTGACATCTGCGGGAATAGCTAGGCTGGTGGCTGCCCTCTGCAGAAGAGGAGTGAGCCCCACTGACCAGAACCCCAAGACTTGCTTACCTGCTACAGGCCATTTCAGGTTATACTTAAGATTTAACGTAAATCTTAAGTCTTGGCTACTTATGTGGCCTGTATATAGAAGGCAAAGAAACTTCGAAAATGTTCTCATTTATAATCTCAGGATTTATAAGATTTTTCATGGGAATTCAAATGAGCTGTACTAATTGTGACATAAGGGAATTCAAATTATGGAAATAAAGCTTAATTCAAATGATAAAGAAAGAAAGAAACATATTTTACAAATTCTTGTTGTTTTTTTCTAAGATTCTTAATCTTTTCTTTCTGATTTAGCATAAATTTTTAGGTTTATAATGGACAATTTTGTTTCCCTTACTCTCTTGTTTTGAATGTAAAATGGAACAGCCTTAGTATAAATCATCAGTGATATGTAATGATGATATTTAATTTCAGAAGTATTAACCAATTTTTTAAACTAATCTCTCCAAATTAATTGCTGCACTAATTGTATTAAATTAGATAATTTAATTACAGCAAATGATTCTATTTATTTGTTATAGTACTTCTTTGGTCACATCCCTTGGGTTCAATGCATTTGCATTATTTTCATAAAGAGGAAACAGATGGATGGAATTATTAACTAGTTGTTTATGCCAGAAAGGAAAGTAAGTTATGTTTTAAAAGAAATGAAAAATATATGGAAAGTCAAGGAGATAAGCTGAGATTAATTAGTAAAGTGCTTTGCAAATGAAAAGCACCATATTTTGTGAGCACTGTATATTACAATTGTTATTATAATACTTTACAGGGACTTCAATTTTCCTGTTTCAGTCCCCTGTTTTGTAGTTTGAATTGTCAGTTTGAAAGGCATATAAACGTGTATACACCATGTGACATTCAAACAAGATACTTCAATCATATATCTGGGAAAGTCATAGCTTTAAGTAAAAATCCAAGTTTATGTAAGAAATTCTCCACACACACCCCCCGCCAGCCCCAGGAAAATCTTTACAGCTTTGTCGTGCAGTTGTATATATAAAAAGTATTTCAAAATTTTTTATCAGTAGGTTTCTGACATTGGAAAAAGTGATCCCATATAGTTATGTGTACTTTTTGTAAGGGCTAATTCATATGTTATTTCTTAAAAGATATGTAAGAATTAGAAGATCTTAGTTGCATTAAGTTAATATATCATGTAAAGAATACAGTGGTAATTTCTGTGAGCGACCCCATGGACTGTAGCCCACCAGACTCCTCTGGCCATGAGATTCTCCAGGCAAGAATCCTGGAGTGGGTTGCCATGCCCTCCTCTGAGGATCATCCCGACCCAGGGATCAAACCCACATCTCTTATGTTTCCTGCATTGACAGGCAGGTTCTTTACCACTAGTGCCACTTGGGAAGCCTGTGAAATAAATGGAATCCTCTGATAAACTGTAGAAGTATTTGCTGACTGATCTATTATTTACATTCACATTATCATGTATTCAGTACACTAAAAACAGAGTTTAGCTATCTATAGTATATCCTTCCAGCCAGGCAAACAGCCATCCTTTCTTCAGGCACCATTTTCTAGAATCCATATAAAAGTCATTTATGACTTGTTCTGACCCAATTTTAGGTTTATGTTTCATGCTATTTACATCACAATGGCATATGTAAGATTGCTTTAGTTGAAGGAATAACTTCATTTCTGTTTTTCACTCCTTTTAGCAATGAAAATGACAAACTAAAAATCTCTCCTCTGGATATTCTTGTAAAATATGTGAACATTTTTCTCTAGTACTATCATCCTTCAAAATAATAATTTTCTTTTATCTGGTGGAAGACAAATAAATAGATACCCTGTTAATGTTTGCTTATATATTTGTGATATACTCTAGTCATAATATTCTCATGATTTTTATGTTACTATTCAGTCTATTATCAGGATTAATTGGAGTATATTTTGCTGAAATGAAGCTTAGTATATGAGGCAATCTGAGTGATTCCGTTTTTGTTGTTGTTAACTCAGCATTTTTCATTGGATGTTAAGTGTTTTTGGTATAAGACATTAATTTGCAAATTCTTCCTTACAGCTCTACAGTTTTAATTCGATCAGGCTTTCAGCCTTGTTTCAAAGTCTCCAGAGCTTTCTTTTACCACTAAATCTACATTTTGACAACATCCCGAAGGCTCTCTGTGATCTGGTCCTCCTGTACTTCTCCAGTGTCACTATCCTACCCTTCAGCGACAACCACACACGCACACAGGCTCACTTTCCGATCCCCTTCTTATTTTAAGTCTCCCTGTGTTTTCTTCCGGAAAGTTCCTTCTGAGGAACCTTCAGGTGGGTGGGATGAGGTCCGTGTGAGCTGACCAGCTCCTTGAGCATTCGCTCTGAGTGGTCTCTGTGGGGATGAGAGCCGGTGCCTGGGGAGCGGGGAGCAGGCACAGCTACAGGGGTGCCGGTGAGACCTCAGAGACAGCTCCAGGGCTGTGGGCCCTGGGCACCGAAATGCAGAGGGTGCACACAGTTCAAGTATGGGGAAAAAATGGAGCACAGTGGTTACCACAATAAAGAGGGAAACCAGGAACCAACAGAGTCGCAATTACTGATCCTACCTCTCTCAGAGAGTGGCATAATGAGTTACAAAGCTGATTTGAGGTCTGCTCCAGACAGAGAAGATTGTAAGTTACGGCTCTGCTAATAATGAGACTGGAACCCAGGTGTCCCAGCTTATGAGCCGCGTGAAGGCTGCCCTCCCAGAGAAATGAAAGAACAATGGGGTAAAGATAATCCCAGAGTGTGTTAATCTTGAAGCCGTATAAATTATAGGTTCAAATTCTTTCTGACAATATTCAAGTTACATAGTCTCTTTAGCTATTGTTTTAATGGATATAACTGCCTCTTACCTTTTTTAAATTAAGAGAAATTCGTAACCAAATAAAATAGTATTAAACTTTAATTTCCTAATTTCTGAAATACTAGTGACAATATCTACCTTCTAAGGTTGTTTTATTCACTTATTATAGTTCACATAAAACATAGCCCAGTGTCCAAAGTGCACAAATAGACACTTAATAGCAATATTCATTATGATTATTAATTTTTATTAAGACAGAAAATATGCAGAACTTTATCACAGTTACATATAAAATGAAGCCACCACTTCATTCAGGTAGACTGTGAATATTGCATTTTGAAATATCAATTTTAAATGTTTATTTATATTCAAAGGGAAATTATAAACTAGATCGCACACCAGAAGTCTTTATCTTGTCTCCATTGAGACTGATATGGTAGATGAGACAGAAGAGAAGCCATAGGAGAACCAGGACACTGAAGATGGCCCTTCAGCACCCTGTGCACGCGAGCGCGCACGCACACACACACGCACGCACACACGCACGCAGTCAAACAATGTAGCTGACTTTGACTTTATTAAGATATGATAATCATTTTTAAAAACTAATGCATTCAAATAAGTCACCCACTTTAAGACCTCAATATTTGCTAATTTATAAAATAAAAGTACAGTTATCCACTTTTTTTTTTAAGAATTTGAATGGCATCACATAGCAGGAAAGCATATTAAAGGCTGCTTTGTACAAGCCTGTGTAAAGATAGAATCAGCTCTGGGCTACTATGTGTGATTCTCTCCACCTCCATCCAGCTGTATTCATCCCTTAATGAAACCAAATGAAATGAAATTTTGAGAGTGGCAGTGATGTTATCATGGAATAACCTAAAGTCTAGTTAATACTGAACATTGCAAATGTTAGTTGACTTACAGGTGTTTGATTACAAAACCAGCCCTGGGTGTTCATTGGAAGGTCTGATGTTGAAGCTGAAACTCCAATACTTTGGCTACCTCATGCAAAGAGTTGACTCATTGGAAAAGACCCTGATGCTGGGAGGGATTAGGGGCAGGAGAAGAAGGGGAAGACAGCGGATGAGATGGCTGGATGGCATCGCCGACTCGATGGCCATGGGTTTGGGTGGACTCCCGGAGTTGGTGATGGACAGGGAGGCCTGGCGTGCTGTGGTTCATGGGGTCGCAAAGAGTTGAACACGACTGAGCGACTGAACTGAACTGAACTGAACTGATTACAAAAAACCTATTTGGAACATGTCCACCCCACCCTACCCCCGCAGCTGACTGAGACATCCACTGGACTGCCCCCTCCCATTTGAAAACCCCTCAACAGAACTGGGAGTATTTACCCACATGCAATGCAAAGCACTCTCCAGTATTTTGTCCAAGGCTAGTAAATTTGAGATTTCTGTGCTACATTTATTATCATTTTATTTCCTATTGCAAGAACTCCATTTAGCCACAGCCCCACTGTGTATAATATTACGTATAGTGTGGGAAATTACTTATTATTGATATTTTATAACATTCTCATTACTTCAGTGTTTTAACAATTATGAATAAAGTGGCTATAAGTACCCAGGTGCAGGTTTCTGTGTGGACATAAAGTTTCAGGTCCTTTGGGTAAGCACCAAGAGGCATGATTGCTGGGTCATATGGTGAGAATGGGCTTAGTTTTGTAAGAAACCACCAAATGGTCTCCAAAGTGCAGTGCCAGCCTGCATTTCCACCAGCAATGAATAAGAGTTTCTGTTGCTCCACATATTCGCCAGCATTTGATGTCGTCCATGTTTTGAATTTTCACCATTTTAATAGGTGTGCAGTGGTATCTCATTGTTTAATTTGCATTGCTCTGATGATTTATGATGTATAGTATCTTTCCACATGACTGTTTGTCATCTGTATATTTTCCTTGGGGAAGTGTCTGTCCAAATGTCTAATGCATTTTACTTGGGCTTTTTGATTTTCCTGGAATTGAGTTTTAAGAGTTCTTTGTATGCTTTGGATAATAGTCCTTTATCAGATGTAACATTTGTAAATATCTCCTTCACATCTGTGGCTTAGTTTCTTATTCTCATGTTATAGAGCAGAATTTTTAAATTTTAATGAAGTTCAACACCTCAATTTTTTACAGATTATTCTTTTTCATTTATATTTAAAAAGTCACTGCCAAACCCAAGGTCATTTAGGTTGTCTCCTACTACCTACTAGGAGTTGTGTAGTTTTGCATTTTACATTGAGGTCTTTGGTCCACTTGGAGCTAATTTTTTGTGAAGCACGTAAGATCTGTGTGTAGGCTAATTTTTTTTGCATGTGGATGTCCATTTGCTCCAGCACCATCTGTGGAAATGTCAACCTTTTCTCCATTGTATTGCCTTTGCTCCTTTGTCAGAAAAGATCAGTTGGCTATAATATTTGTTTGGGTCTATTTCTAGGCTTCCTATTATGTTCCATTCCTCTATTTGTATATCTTACCACTATCCCAATGGCTTGATGATTATAGCTTTAAGGTATTATTCATTCTCTACAGTATGTCAGAATTTGCATCATGCTATAGTTTCACCTGGAACTTATAAAATGTTAAGTTGTTTTTTTTTTTAATTAAATTGAGGAGGAAAGAAAATTCAGAGTGGCTTAAAGAAATCTTGCAGAAGGGATGCTAAATTTCAGTTCACTTGAAATCTAAAATTTACCTACTTCTCTCAACAGTTTTTTCCTCACCATTTCATTTTACATGAAATAACTATAAATAGTTGCTAACATTTATTAGGCACATGAATTGTAAGAAAGTTTTACACATATAAGAAAGAGCAATTTTTACAATCCATCTAAGAAATTACTGTGTCCCTTTTACATTATGGAACTGAGACTCACAGCAGGGTACCCAGGTTCACATAGCAAATACCAAGTCTGGTATCTGAATGCTAAATTCTTCTCTGTAATAATTACCTCATCTTTCTAAATATTGCAGGAAGATCAATCTTTCTAATGGAATTTTGCAACAACAAAAACAACAACAAAAAAAAACCACTTGAAGACTTACCACATTTAAAATTGGTGCTTTACATTTCTGTTATATCCCATTTCAATACAAAAGAGACAATATTGCTGATCTTGGATAAAAATACTATTGTACTCACTCACTTATCCATGCAACCAATATTCACTGTGCTCAATTTATGCCTTTTTATGTCCTTTTATTTAATCTCAATATGAAGGTGCTGCAATTACTTTAGAACAGTTACACAGACTCAGTGTTCTGTGGTCCCAGCACACTGAAAATCTTTGTAAACAGATTTCGTGAGCAAAGAAATACTTTTGGTTTATACCAAAAGCTTCAGAATCCCCACCCGCTGGTGGGCTACTGTAATGCGGTCACAAAGAGTCAGATATGACTGAGTGATACAGCACAGCGCAAAACTTTTAAGATATGAAAAGGAGAAGTTTTAAAGGTCGAGTAAGCAATGAGAACGGCCAGAAAGGAGAAATAAGGATTAGTGAAAGGTGGGGAATGGAACTGACTCCGTAAGGTCCTATGGTAATGGAGACACCTGTCCTGGTGGACAGAGGACCGAGATAGATGGCCACAGCTCCACCAGCTCCTCCTCTCTGTAGAGCCTTAAGTGGAGCAGAAGTCAAGTGTTTTTACAGGTTGGACTTTACTATAACGCCATGTCCCGCTGTCTTCAAGACAGCTGTTTGTTTGCAGGGACCATCAGCCATTAATCAGAGAGATGGGGCCAATTGCCGCCAGCCCAGCATGTGGCTTTCAGAGCAAACCACCAGGTAAACAATACTCTGAAGTGGCTGAGCTCCTTAAAGAATGACCTAGAGACCAGTCTACTTAAGCTGGAACAAAAATAGCACTTCTGCAGAGAATATCTGCAAGAAAAGTAGAGAAAATAAAAGCAGAAAACGTTCCCATTGTGAATGTCTTAATTTTTATAGCTTTCTCAATAAGGACCCTGCTTTCATAATTTATTTTAAAGATAATACTCACAGGCTTAAAATAGAAACCGAATTGATTCCCCCTTAAATATAGCTCCCCTGTTCTCCATCAGCTATGATAGTTGCTGCCTTGTCCTACCTACCCATCTGTGAGCAGGAGGCAGCCAGTGACAGTCAGTTCATCTGCTATTCACAGGGTAACCATATACATTATTCTCCAAGCTGGGGACCTTTTTTGCTTGCTATAATTATTAGACTGGACATAACAACAGCAGATCTAAATTTGAACAGTTCCCAGGCACACCAAGACGTAAGGCCCCAGACACTGCACGCAGTTACCTCAAGGAGAGAGGCGTGATTAGGTCACATTTGTAGTCACAGCTTTAAATCTAAATGAGATCCTGTATTTTATTGGACTCAAATGGATATTTTTTATTGTAATGTGCTTCAATATAATTCTTTAGCCCTTCACCTACATTTCACCGATTACTTTATTGTTCATATATTTGAATACATTTCTACAAGATATGGAAAAGACACTTTCATTAAAAATTCCTCGATATGCCGCCAGATAGAAGGACCCAGGCCGGAAGCCAATCTTGTCATTTATGTGGTCTTTCCTCCTGTTTTGCAAAGGCAAAAACAAACTAAGGGACTTTGAGTCTCTTCCCTGAGGTCACATTGCTACCTACAAAAGACAGGCTTTGTATGAGCGCCTTTCCAAAGCATACTCCAAGCCACCGTCATTAGCCACGAAACCCACTACTCAAACAGATGAGCCTCATCCGACTCTAGAGACAAACCCAAACTCAGCACCAAATGAGGGTCATGATGGCAGAATTCCTGTCCTGCAAAAAGACAGTTAGGCCGCTGAGTCATTCAGTTCAACACAATGATGGAAATTAGCCTCCAGACAACTTTACTTTGTGGCCATCTTTTAGCTAAAAAGTAAGAATGATGGCTTCACGTATCAAGCTTGGAATCAGATTTTATCAGTCAAATTAAATGTCCCTGAAAGAAAAAGTCATCAAAAGAGTGGCTCCCAAAATTCATCCCCATTTTCTGTAATGAACCTAGTAAATTAATTTATAATGAATAGATCTCTTATTTTTAACTTCAGAAAGCAAGCTTGATTTGTGATGATCCTTCTTTCTTTCCATATTTATTGAGATGTAATTGACATATGATATTGTACAAATACAAGGTAGTGATTTGATGTAGGTGTATCTTGCAAAATGATTACCAGTATAATGTTAGCTAACACATCCATGTTGTTAGCGTTCAGTTGCTAAGCCATGTCCAACTTTTTGTGACCCCATGGACTGCAGCATGCCAGGCCCCTCTGTCCTTCACTATCTCCCAGAGTTTGCTCAAATTGAGTCCATTGAGTTGGTGATGCCATTCAGCCATCTCATCCTCTGTCACCCCCTTCTTCTTTTGCTTTAAGTCCTTTCCAGTGTCAGGGTCTTTTCCAAACAGTTGGCTCTTTGCATCAGATAGTCAAGTATTGGAGCTTCAGCTTCAGTCCTTCCAATGAATATTCAGGGTTGATTTTCATAGAAATGACTGGTTTGATCTCCTTGCAGTCCAAGGTACTCTCAAGAGTCTTATCCAGCACCACAGTTCGAAAGCATCAGTCATTTGGCACTCAGCCTTCTTTATGGTTCAACGCTCACAATCTTACATGACTACTGAAAAAACCATAGCTTTCACTATACAGACCTTTGCTGGCAAAATAATGTCTCTGCTTGTTAATATGCTGTCTAGATTTGTCATAGCTTTCCTTCCCAGAAGACAGTGCCTTTTTTGTTTCATGTCTGTAGTCATGGTCCATAGTGATTTTGTAGCCCAAGAAAATAAAATGTCAGTCTTCTACTTCCCCCCCTTCTATTTGCCATGAAGTGATAGGACTGGATGCCATGAAGTTAGGTTTTTTGAAAGTTGAGTTTTAAGCCAGCTTTTCACTCTCCTCCTTCACCTTCTCAAGAGGCTCTTTAGTTCCTTCTTGCTTTCTGCCATTAGGATGGTATCATCTGTATATTTGAGGCTGCTGATGTTTCTCCTGGAAATCTTGATTTCAGTTTGTGATACATTCATCTTGGCATTCCTCATAATGTACGCTACATACAAGTTAAATAAGCAGTGATAATATACAGACTTGACAAGCTCCTTTCCCAATTTTGAGCCAGTCCATTGTTACAGGTGAGGTCCTAACTGTTGCTTCTTAACCTACATACAGGTTTCTCAGGAGGCAAGTAAGGTGGTCTTGTATTCCCATCTCTTTAAGAATTTTCCACAGTTTGTTGTGATCCACATAGTCACTTTAGCAGAGTCAATGAAGCACAAGTAGATATTTTTTTTCCAGAATCCCCTAGCTTTCTCTTTTATCCAGTGAATGTCAGCAATTGGATCTCTGGTTCCTCTCTACATCTGGAGGTCCTTGGTTCATGTACTGTTGAAGCCTAGCTTGTAGTGTTTTGAACATTATCTTGCTTGCATAAGCACAACTGTGCAGTAGTTTGAACATTCTTTGGCATGTTCCTTCTTTGGTATTTGAATGAAAACTGACTTTTTCAGTCCTGTGTCCACTGCTGAGTTTTCCAAATTTGCTGATATATTGAATACAGCACTTTAACAATATCATCTTTTAGGATTTTAAATAGTCCAGCTAGAATTTCATCACATCCACTAGCTTTGTTTGTAGCAGTGCTTCCTAGGGCCCACTTGATTTCACACTCCAGGATATCTTGCTCTACATGAGTGACCACACCATTATGGTTATCAGTATCATGAAGACTCTTTTTGTACAGTTCTGTGTATTCTTGCCACCTCTTCTTAATCTCTTCTGCCTCTGTTAGCTCCTTACTATTTCTGCCCTTTATCATGCCCATCTTTGCAGGAAATTTTCCCTTGGATCTGTTATTTTCTTGAAGATATTTCTTGTCTTTCCCATTCTATTGTTTTCCTCTATTTCTTTGCATTGTTCATTGAAAAAGGCCTTCTTTCCTCTCCTTGCTATCCTTTGGAAATCTTTCTTCAGTTGGGTATATATTTCCCCTTCTCCCTTGCTTTTCACTTCTTTTCCTTTCTTGGTTATTTGTAAAGCCTTCTTAGATAACCATGTTGCCTTCTTGTATTTCTTTTTTGGTTACTACCTCCTGTACAGTGTTAAGAACCTCCAGCCATAGTTTTTCAGACATTCTGTCTACCAGATCTAATCCCTTGAATCTATTTGTCACCTCCACTGCATAGTCAGAAGGGGTTTGATTTAGCTCATACCTGAATGGTCTACTGTTTTCCGATATTTTCCTCAATTTTAGCCTGAATTTTGCAATAAGGAGTTCATGATCTGAGCCAGTCAGCTCCAAGTCTTGTTTTTGGTGACTGTATAGAGCTTCTCCATATTCAGCTCAAAGAATATAATCAATCTTATTTTGGTATTGATCATCTGGTGATGTCCATGTGTAGAGTTGTCTCTTGTATTGTTGGAAAAGAGTGTTTTTTATGACCAGTGAGTTCTCTTGACAAAACTCTGGTAGCCTTTGCCCTTCTTTATTTTGTACTCCAAGGGCAAACTTGCCTGTTAACTCTAGGAGTCTCTTGGCTTCCTTCTTTTGCCTTCTCATCCCCTATGTTGAAAAAGACATAATTTTGTGGTATTAATTCTAAAAGGTCTTATAGGTCTTCATAGACCCAGTCTGCTTCAGCTTCTTTGTCATCAGTGGTTGGAGCATAGACTCAGATTACTGTGTTATTGAATGGTTTGCCTTGGAAATGAACCAAAATAATTCTGTTGCTTTTGAGATTGCACCCAAGTACTGCATTTCATACTCTTTTGTTGACTATGAGGCCTATTCCAATTCTTCTACGGGACACTTGCCAACAGTAGTAGATATAATAGCCATCTAAATTAAATTTGTCTGTTCACATCCGTTTAGTTCACTGATTGCTAAGATGTCAATGTTCACCCTTGCCATCTCTTGCCTGACCAGGTCCAATTTACCTTGACTCATGGACTTAACATTCTAGGTTCCTCGGCAATATTGTTCTTTATACCACCGGACTTTACTTTTACCACAAGACACATCCACAACTGTGAGTCTTTTTGGCTTTGGCCCAGCCACTTCATTTTTCTAGAGCTATTAGTAATTACCCTTCACTCTTTCCCCACTGGAAACCTTCTGACCTGGGGGGCTCATCTGCTAGTGTCATATTTTTTTGCCTTTCATTCTGTTCTTGGGGTTCTCCTGGCAAGAGTACTGGAGTGGTTTGCCTTTCCTTTCTGCAATGGACCATGTTTTGTCAACTCCATCACTTCACACATTCACTGTTATTTTTGTGGTGGGAATTTTGAAGATCTCCTTTCTCAGCAACTTTCAAATATACATTGTTATTAGGTACAGCCACCGTGCACATTATACCCTCACTTTTTTTTTTTCTTTATCCATTCATTTCCATGTCTTGGTTATTGTGAATAATGCTGCAGTGAGTATGGGGGGTGCACGTTTATGTGAGTTTATTTCCTGTGGATATGCACCCAGAATTGGGACGGCTGGATCATGCGGTTCTATTTTTATAGTTTTGAGGAACATCCATACAGATTTTTCTGTGGCAGCTGCATCAGTTTACATGCTCACCATATGTTGATCCTTTTAAGTGAAGTCTGCCTGAATCTAGAAATGTTGGTTCCAAAAATGAACTGGCTTATTGTACTTTATTCCAAAGGTTGTTTAAAGCTAAAATTTGGCCAAGTTCTTCTCTCCATTGCTTTGAATCCAAATAAAGAATCTGAAATTCCTTAAAGGATATAGAAATAGTGAATGTAATAAATGTTTTGATGGAAATCTTAGAGACAGCATGAAATATGATCTGTGTTATTCAGAATGAGGATGGCTCTGCTTAGCTGCACTAATGTCATGACTCTACCATCTGTGTCATTACCCAAAACTGGGACTGAAAGGGAGCAAAATATAGGAATAGCATAGTGCAGTCTGACTTTGGACAGCAAGTATGAACATAGAATATATGCACATCATTTGGCAAGAAAGGGAAAACTCCAAAATGTACATCTAAATAAGTATGAAAGAGTCATTAAAAAGAGAAAATGTATAATTTTAAAGTTGTTTGTTTCTATATTTCAGTTCAGTTCAGTCGCTCAGTCATGTCCGACTCTTTGCGACCCCATGAACAGCAGCACACCAGGCTTCCCTGTCCATCACCAACTCCTGGAGCTTACCCAAATCCATGTTCATTGAGTCGGTGATGCCATCCAACCATCTCATCCTCTGTCGTCCCCTTCTCCTTCTGCCCGCATTCCTTCCCAGCATCAGGGTCTTTTCCAATGAGCCAACTCTTACATGAGGTGGCCAAGGTATTGGAGTTTCAGCTTCAACATCAGTCCTTCCAATGAACACCCAGGACTGATCTCCTTTAGGATGGACTGGTTGGATCTCCTTGCAGTTCAAGGGACTCTCAAGAATCTTCTCCAACACCACAGTTCAAAAGCATCAATTCTTCGGTGCTCAGCCTTCTTCACTGTCCAACTCTCACATCCATACATGACCACTGGAAAAACCATAGCCTTGACTAGACAGACCTTTGTTGGCAAAGTAATGTCTCTGCTTTTTAATATGCTGTCTAGGTTGGTCATAACCTTCCTTCCAAGGAGTAAGTGTCCTTTAATTACATGGCTGTGGTCACCATCTGCAGTGATCTTGGAGCCCAGAAAAATAAAGTAAGCCGCTGTTTCCACTGTTTACCCATCTCTCTGCTGTAAACTGATGGGACCAGATGCCACGATCTTAGTTTTCTGAATGTTGAGCTTTAAGCCAACTTTTTTACTCTCCTCTTTCACTTTCATCAAGAGACTCTTTAGTTCTTCACTTTCTGCAATAACGGTGGTGTCTATATTTAGAATAAATCATTAAACTAAAATAGAATAAACTTAATGCTATTATTTCAAGCATGTTCACATGAGATTAGACCATGGTTTTCAATCATGTGAATCCAAACTTTACATTTTTCTAAATTTTCTAAAACACAGTATCCTAGTACTATCTGTCACATTTTTAACTCAATAAATAGTATCAAATAAAATGAAGCAAACTTCTAGCATAAATTCAATGCATATCCTGTACATATTAAGATTTGGGGCAAAAGATTTTGATATCCAGCTAAGCAAAGCAGATATAATTTATTTGAGAAAAAAAATAAATTGGAAATTTGATGTCCTGGCTTTTTTTTTTTAATTTTCTTTACTTTATTGTGTTGGTTTTGCCATACAATGACATGAAACCATCATGGGTTTACAAATGCTCCCCCTCCAGAACCCCCCTCCCTTGTCCCTCCCGATTCCCTCCCCCTGGGACATCTCGGTGCACCAACCCTGAGCATCAGCCCTGGGCTGGAGATTGATAATTCACATGTTTCAATGCCATTCTCCCATATCATCCCACCCTTGCCCTCTTCCACAGAGTCCACGAGTCTGTTCTATACATCTGCTTTCCTTTTGCTGTCTCGCATGCAGGGTTCTTGTTACCATCTTTCTAAATTCCATATATATGCATTAGTATGCTGTATTGTTGTTTTTCCTTCTGGCTTACTTCACTCTGGATAATAGGCTCCAGTTCCACCCACCTGAGTAGAACTGATTCAAATGAATTTTTTTTTTAATGCTGAGTAATATTCCATTGTGTATATATACCACAGCTTTCTTATCCATTCGTCAGTTGATGGGCATCTAGGTTGCTTCCATGTCCTGGCTATTGTAAACAATGCGGCGATGAACATTGGGGTACACGTGGCTCGTTCAATTCTGGGTTCCTAGGTGTGTATGCCCAGCAGTGGGATTGCTGGGTCATATGGCAGCTCTATTTTCAGTTTTTTAAGGAATCTCCACACAGTTTTCCATAGTGGCTATACTAGTTTGCATTCCCACCAACAGTGTAAGAGGGTTCCCTTTTCTCTACATCCTCTCCAGCATTTATTGCTTGTAGATTTTTGGATGGTAGCCATTCTGACTGGTGTAAAGTGGTACCTCATTGTGGTTTTGATTTGCATTTCTCTCATAATGAGTGATGTTGAGCATCTTTTCATGTGTTTGTTAGCCATTTTTATGTCTTCTTTGGAGAAATGCCTACTCCTGCAGCTCCATTCTAGAAAAATAAACGACCCAATCAAAAAGTGGGCCAAAGAACTTAACAGACATTTCTCCAAAGATGTCCTGGCTTTGAATCTAATTTATGTGTTGTGTGACTTTTGGTAAATTATCAGGCTTATCTCAATAGTCTCATGAGGAAAAATGATGACAATCTCACAAAATAATTATATATATATATATTAGAGTAACAGAGTAAGAAAACATCTTCAGTAGAAGAAAGACAAAGCAAAAAAATTGATATCCAAAAAAGTGATTTAAAATATTTAATCTTTCTTTCAATCCTTTGACATGGTGCTCAAATGCCCCCTGATTTGGAAGAACGCTGACACGCACATATGAGTACTCATGGAAAAGGTGGTGTTAGAATTTTCAATTCCCTTTAGGCAGATAGTTTCACACCATTACGTGTAATTGCTTTAGAAAAGAAGCAGTAATGATGCAGTGCCCAGAATAAACAGCTCACTTGTGATTTTGTGAAAGACTCAGTAAGAAAACAAAATGAAAGAGCTCTGTCTTTGCTGATCCATTCCTGTCCGGGACCATAGCTAGTACCAGTGATTACCATCATTATGCATGGATGCTTTAAAGAGAGCTGTGTGCCCAGTAGATTTGTTTGGTGTATCAATGCTGCTTTCTTGCTCTTCAAACTCATTCCCATCTTCTTTCATCCAGTAAAATGTGTTCCTTTAGGGGAATATATTTGATGATAGAAGAAAAAGATGGAGTGGATAAATCAAGGTTGTTCTAAAATAGGTAATTTAATTGAAATATAAGTTTTGCATTATCTGCAAAAGGATGACGATAAAGGATATTTATCTGCATAAGGATAAAGAGGAAAAAAAATAATTGACTCTCTTTGGACTGGAGTAGCTGGTAAAGTCTTCTTGAAAGTGAAAACTATGGAACTGATTCTGGAAATGGAGTGGGTGTCTTCCTTAGGGCTCTTAAACTCAGGTGTATGCTGGTAAATGGTTAATAGCCAGTTCTCTTGGTAGAAGAGCTTAATTTATAGCATTCTCTAATCTGCTTGGTCGAAACTCTTCCACGCTGACCAATGCCTAGCTATCCACATAGAGTCACTGGACATGACATTGGGAAGAGATAGGCATTAGTCCTCTCTTGTGTAATATTTCCACCAGGCAATACTTCGGGGGTGCAGAAAAATGCCAAATATAGTAAAATAATTAGGAATGTATGAGATCTGAGTAGTTTATTACTTCTATTTTCAATATAATTGCTTGAATATTAAGTTTACAAAATTTAATCACCTACATTGACTATTTTTAGCAATCAACTTGCAACTCTCTGGAGTATTTAGCATTGGTTTCTCACATTGAATTTTTCACACTCTTTCAGAGATATGGTAACCAGAATATGAGGGCATATTCTAAATGTTGACACATGCTATAATTTAAAGAACAGAAGATAATTATCTGCCAGTCCTTGGAGGCAGAGTTATTAGGAAAATCTTAAGATTCTCCCTGTATTCTTGATTTACAGTTTGGAATCCTTTTGTTGACAGATGAAGTTTGGGTTTTGGAGAAGGGAATGGCAAACTGCTTCAGTATGAAAAGGCAAAAAAATTTGACACTGAAAGATGAACTCCCCAGGTCAATAGATGCCCAACATTCTAGTACAGAAGAGTGGAAAAATAGCTCCAGAAAAAATGAAGAGGCTGAGCCAAAGTGAAACAACTCAAAGTTGTGGATGCGACTGATGATGGAAACCCAAGGTTATAAAGAACAGTGTTGCATAGGAACCTGGATGTTAGGTCCACGAATCAAGGTAAAATGGAAGTGGACAAACAGGAGATGGCAAGAGTGAACATCAACATTTTAGCAATCAGGGAACTAAAATGGACTGGAATGAGCTAGTTTAATTTAGATGACTGTTATATCTATGACTGTGGGAAAGAATCCCTTAGACAAAATGAAGTAGCCATCATAGTCAACAAAAGAGTATGAAATGCAGTACTTGAGTGCAATATAAGAAAGACAGAATGATCTCAGTTCATTTCCATGGCAAACCATTCAATACCACAGTAATCCAAGTCTATGCCCCAACCACTAATGCCAAAGGAGCTGAAGTTGAACAGTTCTATGAAGACCTACAAGACCTTCTAGAACTAACACCAAAAAAGATGTCCTTTTAATCATAGGGCACTAGATGGCAAAGGTAGGAAGTCAAGAGATACCTGGAGTAAATGACAGGCACATGTTTCGTTGGGGTACAAAATGAAGCAGGGCAAAGGCTAACAGAGTTTTGCCAAGAGAACACACTGGTCATAGCAAACACCCTCTTCCAAAAACACAAGAGATGACTCTACACATGGACATCATCAGATGGTCAATACTGAAATCGTATTGATTATATTCTTTGCAGCCAAAGATAGAGAAGCTCTATAGAGTCAGCAAAAACAAGACCAGGAGCTGACTGTGGCTCAGATCATGAATTCTTTATTGCAAAATTAATTTGAATTGAAGAAAGTAGGGAAAACCACTAGACCATTCAGGTATGACCTAAATCAAATTCCTTATGATTATACAGTGGAAGTGACAAATAGATCCAAGGGATTAGATTTGATAGACTGCCTGAAGAACTATGGAGAGAGTTACAATGACAGTTGTAACAAAGTTACAAAATGTACAATGACAGTAGTAAAAAATTTTACAAAGTACAACTGTGTAACTTTGTACAAAGACAGTTGTACCAAGTACAATGACAGTTGTAACAAAGTTACAATGACAAAGTTATTGTACAAAGACAGATGTACACTATGAAGAACTATGGACATATGTAGAATTATGGACAGAGTTATAATGACAGTTTGTACAAAGTTACAAACTGTATAATGACGGTTGTATAAAGCTGTACAAAGTACACCTGTACAAAGTTGTACAAAAGTACAGCAAAGTTGCACAAAACTGTCTTTGTGCAAAGACAGTTGTACAAAGTATAATGACAGTTGTACAAAGTCAGGCAGATAGACAGCCTGAAGAACTGTGGACAGAGTTACAATGACAGTTTGTACAAAGTCACAAACTGTACAATGACAGTTGTACAAAGTTACAAATATGCACCACTGTACAGGAGGCAGTGATCAAAACCACCCCCAAGAAAAAGAAATGCAAAAAGGCAAAATAGTTGTCTGAGGAGGCCTCACAAATAGTGGAGAAATGAAGAGAAGTGAAAGGCAAAGGAGAAAAGGAAAAATATATCCATCTGAATGCAGAGTTCCAAAAAATTGCAAGGAGAGATAAGAAAGTCTTCCTAAGGGATCAATGCAAAGAAATAGAGGGAAACAATAGAATGGGAAGAACTAGAGATCTCTTCAAAAAAATTAGAGATACCCAGGGAACACTTCCTGCGAAGATGGGCACAATAAAGGATAGGAATGGTATAGAACTAACAGAAGCAGAAGATATTAAGAAGAGGTGGCAGGAATACACAGAAGAACAATACAGAAATGATCTTAAGGACTTGGAGCCAGACATCCTGGAGTGCAAAGTCAAATGGACCTTAGAAAGCATCACTGCAAACAAAGCTAGTGGAGATGATGAAATTCCATTTGAGCTATTTCAAATACTAAAAGACGATACTGTGAAAGTGCTGCCACTCAGTATCCCAGCAAATTTGGAAAACTCAACAGCGGCCATGGGACTGGGAAAGGTCTGTTTTCATTCCAATCCCAAAGAAAGGCAACCCCAAAGAATGTTCAAACTACTGCACAATTGCAATCATCTCACACGCTAGCAAAGTAATGCTCAAAATTCTCCCAGCTAGGCTTCAACAGTACATGAACTGTGAACTTCCAGATGTTTAAGCTGGATTTAGGAAAGTTAGAGGAACTGCAGATCAAGTTGCCAACATCCACTGGATCATCGAAAAAGCGAGAGAATTCCAGAATACATCATGTGAAATGCCAGACTGGATGAAGCACAAACTGGAATCAAGATTGAAAGGAAAAATATCAAAAACTGCAGATATGTAGATGAAACCATGCCTATAGCAGAAAGTGAAGAACTAGAGAGCCTCTTGATGAAGGTCAAAGAGGAGAGTGAAAAAGCTGGTTTAATACTCTGCATTCAAAAAACTAAGATCATGGCATCTGGTCCCATCAGTTTATGGCAAATAGTTGGGGAAAAAATGGAAACAGTGACAGACTTTATTTTCTTGGTCTCCAAAATCACTACAGATGGTGACTATAGCCATGAAATTAAAAGAAACTTGCTCCTTGGGGAAAAAAGCTATGACCAACCAAGACAGCATATTAAAAAGCAGAGATATTACTTTACCAACAAAGATCTATATAGTCAAAGTTAGGGTTTCTACAGTAGTCATGAATGGATGTGAAAGTAGGACCATAAAGAAATCTGGGTGCCAAAGAATTGATGCTTTTGAATTGTGATTCTGGGGAGAAGATGCTTGAGAGTCCCTTTGACTACAAGGAGATCAAACGAGTTAATTCTAAGCTAAATTAGTTTTGAATATTCGATGGAAGGACTAGTACTGAAGCTGAAGCTCCAAATCTTTGGCCACCTAATGTGATGAACTGACTCATTGGAAAAGACCCTGATGCTGCAAAAGATTGAGGGCAGGAGGAGAAGGGGATGACAGAGGATGTGATGGTTGGATGCCATAGACATGACTCAATGGACATGAGTTTGAGCAAGCTCCAGGATTTGGTGATGGACAGGGAAGCCTTGCATGCTGCACTCCATGGGGTTGCAAAGAGTCTGACACAACTGAGCGACTGAACTGAACAGATGACCGTTGTGTAAATTTTATGAACTTACCTGCTGGAATCAAGATTCCCAGCAGAAATATCAGAAACTCAGATATGCAGATCACCAACTCAGTGGACATAAATTGGAGTGAACTCTAGGAGACAGTGAAGGAAATGAAGCCTGGCGTGCTGTTGGTGCCATAAGAAGAGAATGAAAATAAATTATTTATACAAGCTGAAAACTTTGTTTTATATACATGAAATAGAAATTTATGATTTCAAAAGCGCCAGAAAAAAATAGAATGCTTTTTAAATGCCCAAGACCAGAATCCAACACCCTGTACAAGCAGGCCATGTGCTATAACACAGGCAGACTCCATCTGCTGAGGTGTGGGAGATACAACCCAGCATCAGTAGACAGGCTGTGTATGTGCTGATGTTTGGAGAGAGTCTGACGCAGCAAATGGTCCCTTCTCTATGGCTCTTTGTGGGAACTACGGTTTAAAATCTGTGTAAGCTATTCTCTCCCCAAGTGCCATCTTTTAGGTTGAAATGCAAAGGAAAATAATAGTGATAGTAATAACACTTACTGTCAACCTTGCATTGATTTCAGTTCATTTATGAGCAAGTTATTTTCCTGACAAGCATGGGTCTCTAAGAAACGAGAATAAACTCAAAAGGAACACACAGAGAAGGACAGCAGGGAGCCTGCACTCTTTTTATGGCCTTCAGCACTTTACCTGGTTCTGGCCTGATATACCTTTCTTCTAAATAAAGTACCTGAAATCAATCGCCAGCCCAGGTTTGATGCTTGTTACAGGGTGCTCAGGGCTGGTGCACCGGGGTGACCCAGAGAGATGGAATCAGGAGGGAGGTGGGAGGGGAGTTCTGCAAGGGGAACACATGTATACCCATGGCGGATTCATGTCAATGTATGGCAAAACCAAAAAATAAATAAATAAGAAAAAATAGAGTACCTGATACAATTTTAGGAAAATAGGTAAGTGCATCAGTTTTTCCTTTTAGAAGAGTCAGAACCTTGCTATGTTTTGAGACAATACTAGATATAAAGAAAGACTCATAAAACTAAAATTTTGCAAGAATTTGAACTATTCAGTCTGATGAAATAGAAATCCTTGGAGAGTTTTAGAAGCTGATTATTACTGTCAGTGATGATCTTTGTAATCTTCATGGAATAACTATATCATACCTAAGATTTTATGAAATGTTGTGCCTACAGCTCCTTGGCATTGTGGAAAACTTGTCATGTATGTAGGGAGGGTGCCATTATTGTTTCCATTTGCCCTGGAGGAAACTGAGGCTCGGGATTTCAACCAACTTTATTCACCTGGACATTCATTAATTTTCTCAACAGACAGATAATCTGTTGAACATGCACTTTATTTATTTATTTGCTGACTATATTTGATAACAATCTAGGCATCACATCAGACTTTCCAATCTGGAGATCTGGCAAAGGAACCGGGAATTTCCAGGGAATCTGAATTTCGAGGACAGTGAGATTTGATTACAGAACTTCTACAGGACTGGGGAAACAGAGACTCTTGGAGGGCACAAACAAAACCAAGAGTGTACCAGGACCCACAGAAAAGGAGCAGTGACCCCACAAGAGACTGAGCTAGACCTGCTTGTCAGTGTCTGAGGGTTTCCTATGGAGATGTGGGCTGGCAGTGGCCTGCTGCAGGGACAGGATCAGCAGTCCTGGGAGGTGTGTGTTGGCACAAGCCCTCTTGCAGTTTGCCATTAGCCCTGCCATAGAGCCTGTAGACCCCAGGACTGGATTGCCTCAGTCCAAACAACTAACAGGGAAGGAGCCCAGCCCCACCCATCAGCAGACAGTTGGATTAAAGATTTATTGAGCAGGGCCCTGACCAGCAGAGCAAGATCCAACTTTCCCCACAGCCCACCCCTCCCTTCAAGAAGTCTATGCAAGCCTCATCCCCCTCCATCAGTGGGCAGGCAGAAAAAAACAAAAAGTAGAATTCCATAGGCTCTAGAATAAAAACCACAATCAGAGAAAGCTAACCAAAATGATCACAGGGCCTTATGTAACTCAATAAAGCTATGAGCCCTACCATGCTGGGCCACCAAAGATGGATGTGTCATGGTGGAGAGTTCTGACAAAACATGGACCACTGGAGAAGTAAAGGCAAACCACTCCAATATTCTTACCTTGAGAATTCCATGAACAGTATGAAAAGGCAAAAACATTTTACATTGGAAGATGAGCCCCCCAGGTCAGTAGGTGTCCAATATGCTACTAGGGAAGAGCAGAGAAATAGCTCCAGAAGGAATGGAAGGCCTTAGACAAAGCAGAAACTACACTCAGCTGTGGATGTGTCTGGTGGTGAAAGTAAAGTCCAAACTAGACTTGACCTCAGTCCATGCCCCAACCACCAATGCCAAAGAAGCTGAAGTAGGCCAGATCTACGAAGACCTACAAGACCTTATAGAACCAGCACCACAAAAAGATGCTGTTTTTATCATACAGGTTAAGAGTGAAAAAGTAGGAATTTAAGAGGTACCTGGAGTAACAGGAAACTTAGGCCTTGGAGTACAAAATGAAGCAGGGCAAAGGCTAACAGAGTTTTGTCAAGAAAACCCACTGGTTATAGCAAACACCCTTTTCCAACAACACAAGAGGCAGCTTTACACATGGACATCACCAGATGGTCAATAATGAAATCAGATAGATTATATTCTGTACAGCTGAATATGGAGAAGCTCTAAATACTCCAGCAAAAGCAACACCTGGAGCTGGCCTGGTTCAGACCATAAGCTCCTCATTGCAAAATTTAGGCTTAAATGGAAGAAAGTAGGGAAAACCAGTAGACCATTCAAGTATGACCTAAATCAAATCCCTTAAGATTATACAGTGGAGATGATGAATAGATTCAAAGGTTTAGATCTGGCAGATAGAGTGCCTAAAGAACTATGGATGGAGGTTCATAACATTGTAAAGAGGTGGTGACCAAAATCATGCCAAAGAAAAAGAAATGCAAGAAGGCAAAGTGGTTGTCTGAGGAGGCCTTACACATAGCTGAGAAAAGAGAAGAAGCAAAAGGCAAAGGAGAAAGGGAAAGATACACCCATCTGAACGCAGAGTTCCAGGAAATAGCAAGGAGAGATAAGAGAGCCTTCTTAAGTGAACAATGCAAAGAAATAGAAGAAAACAGTAGAATGGGAAAAACTATAGAGATTTCTTCAAGAATATTAGAGACACCAAGGGAACATTTTATGCAAAGAGGGGCACAATAATGGACAGGAAAAGCAAGGACCTAGCAGAAGCAGAAGAGATTGAGAAGAGGTAGAAAGAACACACAGAAGAGCTATAAAAAAAAAAAAGTGTTAATAACCCTGAAAACCATGAGGGTGTGGTCATTCACCTAGAGCCAGACACCCTGGAATGTGAAGTCAAGTGGGCCTTAGAAAGCATTACCAGGAACAAAGCTAGCGGAGGTGATGAAATTCCAGTTGAGCTATTTCAAATCCTAAAAGATGATGCTGTTTAATTGCTGAACTCAATATATCAACAAGTTTGGAAATTTGAGCAATGGCCACAGGACTAGAAAAGCTCAATTTTCATTCCAATCCCAAAGAAGGGCAATGGCAAAGAATGTTCAAACTATTGTATAGTTGTGCTCATTTCACAGCTAGTTATGTAATGCTCAACATCCTTGGAGCTAGGTTTCAACAGTATGTGAACAAAGGACTTGAAGATTTACAAGCTGGATTCAGAAAAGAAACAGGAACCAGAAATCAAATTGTCAACATCCACTGGATCATTGAAAAAGCAAAAGAATTTCAGAAAAACATTTACTTCTGCTTAATTGAGACTATGCTAAATCTGATTGTGTGGATCACAACAAACTGTTGAAAATTCTTAAAGAGATGTGACTATCAGACCAACTTACCTGTCTCCTGAGGAACCTGTATGCATGTCAAGAAACAACAGTTAAAAGCTTACATGGAACAATGGACTGGTTTGAAATTGGGAAAGAGTATGTCAAGGCTGTACATTGTCACTCTGCTTATTCAACTTCTATGCAGAGTACATCATGTGAAATCCTAGGCTGGATGAATCACAAGCTGGAATCAAGATTTCCAGGCAAAAGATCAACAACCTCAGGTATGCACATGATACCACACTAATGACAGAAAGTGAAGAGGCCCTAAAGAGCCTCTTGATGAAGGTGAAAGAAGAGAGTAAAAAGCTGGCTGAAAACTCAACATTCAAAAGACTAAGATCATGACACTTGTCACTTCATGGCAAAAATGGGGAAAAAGTGAAAACAAAGACAGACTGTTTTCTTGGGCTCCAAAATCACTGTGGGTGGTGACTATAGCCACAAAATTAAGAGGCTTTCTCCTTGGAAGAAATGCTGTGACAAACCTAGATAGCACATTAAAAAGCAGAGACCTAAATTTGCCAACAAAGGTCCATATAATCAAAGCTATTTTTCCAAATAGTCATGTATAGATGTGAGAGCTGGACCATAAAAAAATGACTGAGAGCTGAAGAACTGATGCTTTTGAATTGTGATACTGGAGAAGACTGTTGAGAGTCCCTTGGACAGCAAGGAGATCATGCCAGTCAATCCTAAAGGAAATCAGCCCTGAATATTCATTTAAAGGCTGATACTGAAGCAAGCTCCAATAATTTGCCCACCTGGTATGAAGAACCAACCCACTGGAAAAGACCTTGAATCTGGCAAAGCTTGAGGGCAGGAGAAGAAGTGGGTGACAGAGGATGAGACGGTTAGATGGCAACACTGACTCAATGGACATGAGTTTGAGCAAATTCTGGAGATAGTGAAGGACAGGGAAGCCTGATGTGCTGCAGTCCATTGGTTCACAAAGATTCGGACTTGACTTAGAGACCAAACAACAAATATTTGACATAAATATGAAACGCCTCATGAATTTGAACCTAATCCTTTTTTAGGGTCCGTGCTAACTTTCTCTGCCATTTGAATTTCAATGTCTGCATTACTAAAGTGGCACCAATATATACTTTTATATAGACAGATATTTCATTGACATAATTTAATGGTTTTCAAGGTATATTCTTTTCAATCTGTTCTTATGAGGTTGAGAGAGTAGTGAAGAGAATGATTCTGAAGAAAGGAGAGTAAGGTATAGAAACAGGAGCTGTTTCCAGTATGCTGAATAAAACAAAGGTAAAAAGCAACCCCTCAGAATCCTAACACTGAATTCACAGATTAGAGAGAAGCTGAATCTCTGCCTGATTTTCACAGCATTTCTAGGGTTGCTCTAAGGGACATTTCAGATATCAAGCTGCTTCCTTCGATAAATACCTCGATGTACCCCAGTGCTTACTTTAATTCATTTTAGATAAGATCTATAGCCTTGTTTCCACACACCCTGAGACTTTGTGTTTATTCCATTTAAGTGACTTTTTACAATATTTTCTCCAGGGGTTATTTAGAACCCTGTTGAGTCAATTATTTGATTAAAATTAAGTTCAGTAACAAACAAACAAGATACTGATTATCTCCCTAACAAATAATATCTTATTTGGTCAAAACAATACATAAGTAATGGATCCTGGCAAACTAATAATGTCATAGTAATTTTAAGTACAATTATTAGTATTCAGGATGTTAAATTTCAAACCAAGTAGAAAATTCTTTTTCTAAGTGTTGTTAACCCCTTAGATTGTATATGTTCCTTGGATGTAATTTAAAAATGTCAGATGGATAGCTTTATACATATATATGTATGTGTGTATGTGTGGGCTTCCATGGTGGCTTAGCCAGTAAAGAATCCACCTACAATACAGAAGATGTGGGTTTGATCCCTGAGTTGGGAAGGTCCCCTGGAGGAGTGCATGGCAACCCACTCCAGTGCTCTTGCCTGCAGAATTCCATGGATAGAGGAGCCTGGCAGGCTGCAGTCCATGGGGTCACAAAGAGTTGGACTTGCCTGGGTGACTAAGCACAGCCGTATATGTACGTGTACAGATATGTGTGGGGTGGGTAGTGTGTGTACACGCACCTGCATGTGTCTGTGTATAGTGATATCCCAAGTAATCAAACACAAGTAGAAAAGGTATCTTAAAAAAAACAAAGACTGAATTCTTTGATGCATAAATAGACAAAATAAAATCCTGATTAAACATAGTCTTTTTTTTTTTTCAATCCTTTTTTGAAAGATCTTGTTGACGTATAGTTGCTTTTCCTGGTGGCTCCAATTGTGGAGAATCCACCTGCAATGCAGAAGACCTGGGTTTGATCCCCAGGTTGGTAAAATCCCCTGGAGAAGGGCACAGCAACCCACTGCAGCATTTTTGCCTGGAGAATCCCATGGACACTGGAGCCTGGCAGGCTACAGCCCACGGGGTCATAAAGAGTTGGACACAACTGAACAACTTTCACTCTCTATATTTGCTTTACAACTATAGTGTTGTTCATTGTAAGTTTGTATAAAGTTGTGTATATAGTTGTCTTAGGTTCTACTATATAGCTATTCATATACATATACTCCCTCTATGTTGGATTTCCTTCCCTTTAAGTTAAATGTAATATTTTGGTGGACTTTTAGTCCTGAAAATTTAGTCTTCAGAGTGTATGTTGTGTTCCCTTTATGATGAGCTCTTGCCTACTTTGACCCTGACTTTTTCCATAAGCTTTGTGGATAGTTCTAATGGTGCTAGAATGGGCTCCCTATTTTCCATTTGAATCTGGGTATCTTAGTTAGAAATCTGTATTCAACACTGTGGTGAGATGAAGGTCCAGCCATTCGAGAGAGAAAATGGTCCTGATTTTTCTATTTTAATTGAGCTGGTATAGTGGCAGATAAAATAATACAAGGAAGGTAACAGTTAGATTTCTTACCTTAGTTGATTATCCCTCATGGGGAAAAAAACTCAGTGCTGTTGACCCACCTTCAACATGATCCCAATAAGATATTTTACAAATCGTACCCTAAGGAATACTAAGCCATCTGCACTTTCTGACTAGTTTCCATTTTGTACAGACTATCACAGTTTTGGAATAGAATTGACTCAAGTGATTAACATGAAACTGGAGGGGAAACACTTCTTTATAAAAAGGTATTTTAATTTTGAGATATAAACTTTGATTCCCTGACCCATCTGATGGCTGGAGATTTACAATCAGCCTCAGTGAAGTTTGAACAAAGCTTTATCTCAGTGGCATCAAAGGCATGGCTGAATCCCATCCTTTCTGTGGAGTCTTAGCCATGTGTCTTATAACTGCTTACAGAAAACTTCTGCTTCAGGGCCTCTTAATAAAGTCAGACGTGGCTGGTCCCAGACTAAATGGCTGAGCTTCACCTTGCAGGGATATATTCTCCAAATTTCCTGTGCCTGCTGATAGTATCAGCACTCTCATGCTCATGGAGAAAGCCCACTCTATTCTTCATTTTGAACACCCTTGTCACTTTCCCCGTTCTCTGTGTTCAAGATGAATGATGTCACCCATCCAGCATCTCCTCCTCCCTTCCAAGGGCACCCGCGGTCTGTGGGCACTAGACAGGTAGACTCTTGTTTCCTCAGTTCCTGCAGCCAGACATAAAAAGTTGAGTCTTGACGTTCATATTCAAGTTAGAGAGAGATGGAGAGGAAAAGAGAGAAAATGTGTAAACAGTGCATTTATTTTACAGATTTAAATAACATGATTATGTTACTCCATGAGCATATGCCCCAGAGACTATGAGAAGGAAAGTTCAAGCTTCCTATCCTCCTGGTTGATGGTGTTATGTTTCACTCACTCCTTGATGGGGCCAGGCTAGTTTTGAAACACAAACTTGACTTCATGAACTATCTTAGAGCTAACTCTTTCATGAAGATAAAATAGCATTCCTGCATTTCCTAAAGGTCATTGTTAGCCTTGTGCTCCCCTGTGCACACAGCTGCAAAGCAGCCATCTCTGCATCTTTGAGCACATAGAGTGAAAATCTTCTGCGTGTTTCTCTCAAGGACCGTTTCGTGGCTCCTCCCCGTTCCAGCCCCCGGACGTTCCTTCTCCTTTGCTCTGTTCCCCACCACGTCGCACTGTGTGATGTGAATGCACCCTCTTCTCCGTGCTCTGTGTACAAACCACACGTACGTCTGAAAGCATGCGTGCCTCCATTCTGTGAATCATATTACTCTTCCGCCCTTTGCTATCTTCTCTCCAAGCATCTCTGACCACGGTGATCAGCAGAAGAGAGGTTTCCCAATGGCTAAGCATGCGGAGTTTGGGTCGTGCTCACCTCTGCTCCACATGAGTTAGTCTTGTCCTGGCTGCCTCGAGGAATTTATATAATCAAAGACAGCCTGGTGTACAAAGTCTCACCTGGAGTCTTAACAAATGAACAATAACTAACTGTAAGAGACCAGGTTCACAGAGCACTTGTTGGGTGTCAGGCGCCTTACGGATTGCGAGTATGTTTAATCTTCTTGATAACCCCATGAAATTGACATTAGAAGCATACTCTCCTACAGATGAGGTAACAGACAAACATGGAGGCAAAGGAAAGTATACAACATAGCGTGGCTCATACAGAGCTGAGGACGATTTGATCTTAAATATTCCGGCTCCAGAGCCCAAACTCCTAACCACTACCTTAGACTCGTCTTGTGTTATTGAATCAAAGAATACAGATGAAGATACTTATAGATAAACTGTAAAATGTCAGGCAGATATGTTGATGATATAGCTTATTTCCGGGGACACATTGATGAGCATACAGTCAGTCCTGAACAAAACTTGATTATTAATGTATTGTTCAAAATGAGCACCGTGTGACTTGGTTTTGCTCTTACAAGTTTGAAATTATGGCTATTCTTTTAGATTACACAATCAAGACAGGCTCTGACTTGGAAACTTTATTTTCATATTTTAGATTCATAGGACATCGTTTCTCTAAAGAAGTTAACATTTTATAGTCCATTTGGGAATGTTATTTTATGCTGTATGATTTTTCTCCCTACTTCTATTGCATATTGGTAACTCAAAATATTTACTGATATTTTTTATGAGAATGTTAGGGGAATTAATATAATAGAATTTGTAATTGATTTGCACTTGTTTGCAGAGCCTGTGCTGTTAATAAAAACAGCACTATTTTCCTGTTATCTGTTTTATCATGTGACCATTGCCTCTCTCCTATAGTGGGGAATCCAAAGAGATTGATTCATGGCTTATTCCTCATTTCAAAGGAGGAAAAATAGGGTTACCCAGGAGTGGTTGGTAAAGAGCAAACCTACCACTGTGTTTCAAAGATCTGAAAGCTACATGGAGTTCCAGATAGCCATAGGGCAAGTGATCTGTGTCCCAAGTTTAAAAAAAAAAAATTGTCAGGGTAATGTACTAGACTAGAGCCCAATATTATATTATTTTTGTCACAGCACCTACACAAGAAATCAACAAAAAAAGGTCCTCTCTGTAATAGTCTTCATTATCCACTTCTCACTTCTCAAACAGCTATCGGAGAAAATAGAAATCATTTTACTTCCCTGAACCTCCCTGCTATGCCACAGAAATCAGTTGCTATGAATATTTAGTACTGAGTTCCTAGAACTGGAACAACTTGCGTGTTATTTCAAGAATGTGCATGCTATTTATATAAATTGTCCCTGAACACTTATATTAGCATTTAGGAAATTAGACTCGTTTAAAGTAGATGTTACCACTCCATGTTCAGTTTAATGACAATGTTTTGAAGACCTAAAATTAAGAGAATATGCTATTTATATTAGATTATCTAACATATGAGAGAGCTTCCCTGGTGGCTCAGATGGTAAAGAATCTGCCTGCAATGCAGGAAACCTGAGTTTGATCCCTAGGTCAGGAAGATCCGGTGGAGAAGGAAATGGCAACTCATCTTAGCATTCTTGCCTGGAGAATCCCATGGACAGATTAGCCTGGCAGGATACAGTCCATGGGGCCACAAAGAGCTGGACAAGACAAAGTGACTAACACTTTTCACCATATGAAGTATATACATTTAATATACATTACTTCATAAATCTAGAATGGCATTGTTAATGAAAAGAGCAAAACAAGTGGCACATAAAATAATTCCTTCAGGATTAATAGGAAATCCTTAAATTATAGGCAAGAATTCAAATAAATTTACTGAAAAGATTTAATTAGAAAAACTATTATGAATACATACTCATTTCAACATGACTGAAATTCACTTTAAGATCAAAATGATGCAAAAACATATTTAGAGTAATTCCCACCAAGGACATTTATGTAGAATATTTATGGTTGTAAATCTATGCATGAGATCAATCTGTCATACACTGAAATGCAGTCATCAATAAGACAGTTCTTTCTACTCCAATATTTCACACACTGACCATTTGATCTTATTCATCTTCAAGCTAAGTTTACATGCAGGTTGGTTTTGGTGTTTTATTGTGAGAGAAATAACCTACTGGAGGTTTTGAACCCCTCATTTATTTGAATAGGACCCTGGTAGCTCAGATGGTAAAGCTTCTGCCTGCAATGCAGGAGACCCGGGTTCAATCCCTGGGTCAGGAAGATCCTCTGGAAAAGGAAATGGCAACCCACTCCTGTATCCTTGCCTGGAAAATCCCATGGACAAAGGAGCCTGATAGGCTACAGTCCATGGTGTTGCGAAGAGTTGTACAGGACTGAGCGACTTCACTTTCACTTTCTTTTAATAACAATAAGGTCATTGTTGTTATAATATCACTATGACTTGCCTTTGTGCTAGCTCTGTGTTAGTCTGGGTCTGGGTATTTCTAGGTGGGAAAGTCATTATTCTTGTTCCTAATCCAAATTTTTTTCTTTATACAATGTATAATGTATATATTTACCACTAATCAAAAATTGAGAAAGAGAAAGAAAGAAGAGAGGATGGAAGGAGGGAAAGAAGGGAGGGAGGGGAAAATAAAGAAGGAAAATTCCCAGTGATTATAAGGAAATTTTCTTTATAGTCTATACCACTGTCTTTCTACGTTTTAGCATCCCCAGGTGACCTATTCCTATAGATGTTTGTTATTGTCCTTCTGTCTCATCAAGACACTTTGCTACGATTCCTGAGAAACAACCTATGAAAGTTTCTTTGATTCATCTTCAATGCTCCTGACTTTGTCTAGCTTCAGAGCCTCAGCATGTGTCCTGTACCTGAGGCAGGGTAGGGCCTCAATTTGGGTTATAAATCACTAAGCGGCTACATTAGAGGTTGAGGTGGTTCAGGTGGGTGACCCACTAGAAGGCTTATAGGAAACCCAGTTACCTGAAATTCCCTTCCTGGGTTTGTACTGCACCATGAAAGTCGCTCAGTCATGTCTGACTCTTTGCAACCCCGTATACAGTCCATGGACTTCTCCAGGCCAGAATACTGTAGTGGGTAGCTGTTCCCCTCTCCAGGGGATCTTCCCAACCCAGGGATCAAACCCAAGTCTCCTGAACTGCAGGCAGATTCTTTACCAGCTGAGCCACCAGGGAAGCCCAAGAACACTGGAGTGGGTAGCCTATTCCTTTTCCAGCAGATCTTCCCAACCCAGGAATCAAACTAGGGTCTCCTGCATTGCAGGTGGATTCTTTACCAGCTGAGCTACATGGGAAGGCCTTCCTGTGTTTGGCAGTTCCCCAAGTCTATGATTTGAACCCAGTTTCTTTTGTGTTTAAAGATATTTCTGTCCTTACTAAGTGTTCAATAAATAATTTATATGAATGGATAATTTTCACAAACCTTTCATGGAACTTACCTTCTAAAAATGTCTGGTATTTTATATCAAATATGCTTTTCAGCATATTAGATAAGTATTAGATAAGAGTGAACCAGGGTCATAAAATTAGTGCTTACTCTACTTAGTAGGATAACCTAGCTGAAATATTTTATCCTTGTAGTACTTTTTAAGAATATAGTATTCTGGTAGGGGGAGCATTTTGCATTAAACATTTTTAATTCCACTCTGATGTTTTTTCTTTTATTTATTTACATTTCTAAAGAGTCTCTTCAGAGAACTTGCATATTCATTTGTGAGGCTGAAAATGTGTTCATGTGCTTTATGATATATATATATAAGAAAACTGTTAACAGTATTAGTAGTTCTTAATCCCATTCAGCTAAAGTATTATTGTTATTACCCAACTTGTTTCTTAAAGTGAAGTAGAAATTTGGACAATTTTTAATTTTCTTTGTGTTGCAAAATACAGCGATTTTGTAGGCAGGCAGAAAAGTGTGTCTCAGAGGGAGGGCAGAGGTGGACAGGAGGCAGTGGGGTCTGTGGATGCCTCATTTCCATGACATCTGCACAGGTGTTGTGTGTGTGTGAGTTACAGTATCCAGGGACAGTGAGGAAACTAACAGAAAGGATGAGATGCAGAGAGTGATAAGATGGGATGCAGAAAAACCATGTTACAAAAATTAAGGAAGGGGAGAGATAAAAAAGGCAAAGTGTTGAAAGTGCCAAGTACCAGAGGGTCAGCTCTGTCCACTGAAAAGAGGACCACAGATTTGGTATTAGTGAGAAAAGGACAGATGTAAACTTTGAACCAAAATGACATTTCTCCTTAGAACTCCACTGTCTCACTTTTCATTGTTCTTTTAGTCTCTTCACTGGAAGAAAGTACTTCTTGATGTTCCAAACTTTTTTTTTTTCCTTTGCTTGAAAGTGGGTTTAAGTCGCATCCATTTTATTTTATTTTATTTTTATTTGTTCCTTTACATTATCTTGTTGGTTTTGCCATACATTGACATGAATCCACCATGGGTATACATGTGTTCCCCTTCCAGAACCCCCTTCCCACCTCCCTCTCAATTCCATGTCTCTGGGTCATGCCAGTGCACCAGCCTTGAGCACCCTGTATCATGCATCAAACCTGGGCTGGCGATTCATTTCACATATGATAATTTACATGTTTCAATGCCTTTCAGTTGCATCCATTTTAAAAGGACTTGGCATTAAAATTCTGAGCCTATAAGATGCCAGTTAATATGCCTGTTTTCTAGATTACTATTGAAGGGAATATCCAGTTTCCAGAAGGACCTCACTCATTGTTTACTTTAAAAAAAAAGTTTATCATAAGTGAAGCGTTTAAATAGTGACCTAAATAGTCTCAAATATGTTAATTTTTCAAAAAAATTGTTGGTCATACAAATGGTTAGTGTTGTATAGACCTTTCCTGGATGTGAATGATTTTGCTGCTTACAGTTGATTTTAATGCATTTTGAGCGAGCGTGGAAGAGAAGTCCATGAATGAAAACAGGACCACTGTGTAGTTGCTGGCAGTGTCATTGACCAGCAGCTCAACCAGTTTGGAAACCGGCTTATGTTCGGGTGACCTCAGGGCACATCACTGCAAGAAAGGGTCATCTTAACCAAGAACACACGGAAATGGAAAAGATGAGGTTTATAACAGGAAAGCAAACACACACACACACACAATTGTGCAGCCCCAGAAACTGGGTTGCCATGATTATCTGACCTACTTAAAACTGTTTCCCCTTCTTTTGTTGGTTAGTATCCTAAGGCACGATAGAACTAATATGCCTGAAGCAGGAGCTACCTTCAGGAATTATGTTTACCCTTTGGTGGTCAAACACTAGGGTTAGAATTGTCTGTTCTTATAAAATCACATTTCCAGAAATTTTTGTAAAAGCCTGAAGGCAAATTTTTCCCCTCAGTACACAAATGTCAAATGGTTTTATTCTAGCCTGTGGCACACTTATTTTATTAATTATGTCTTTTCCTTTATTTGGAAGATTTATGTATTTACTGCATATGGATTCATATGATGCAGGTTTCAGTATTTTTACATAAGAATAAAACAACAAAACAAACACAAAATCAACACCATATTCCAAACAGATGAAAACATGAGAAGAAAATGAAGAAGCAGAAAACTTAAACCTTTGAACATTTTCTCTAAAAGTAATCGTACTTAGTGTCAGTTTGGAGAGCTTCCCAGGTGGTGGTAGTGGTAAAGAACCTCCCCGCCAGTGTAGGAGACATAGGGATGCGGGTTTAATCCCTGGATTGGGACGATCCCCTGGAGGGTGACGTGGTAACCTACCCAAGTATTCATTCCTGGGGAATCCCCTGGACAGAAGAGCCTGGTGGGCTACAGTCCATGGGGTCGCAGAGAGCTGGACACGACTGAGCGACTGAGCGCTCACACGAGGAGGGTGACTCAAGATTCGAACATGCTGCTGCTTCTCTATTCTGAGTGGTTTCCACTGACGGTGGTAGGCCCAGGAGGGAAGACCTCTGACGTGACCTCCGAGACAACAGCTGTCTGGCCCCAGCCCTCTCAGTACCTTTCCCCAAAGAGGTGAACTTGCTGGACTCAAGCCAACGGTAGCATCGTGATGCCCAGTCTGACAGCCTGGTGAGCGAGTCTTCCTGAACACACGTGGTGTGCTTGTTCACTAAATCGTGTCTGACTTTGTGACCCCATGGACCCTCCAGGCTCCTCTGTCCATGGGATTCTCCAGGCAAGAATACTGGAGTGGGGTGCGTTCCCTCCTCCAGATCTTCCAGACTCAAGGTTGATCCTACGTCTCCTGCTGTGTCACCTGCATTATAGGCGGGCTTTTTACCCCTGGGCCACCTGCAGACCTCTGCAGGACACAAGGGTTTCACTTGACCGTCAGCCTGGATAGGCCCAGCCTTAGTTACGAATTCCACTACCATCTATGAAACATGCAGGCCTACCCTGCGAAATCCTTGTCCTCTGTATCCAATTTTTTTTTTTTTTCCTTATCCCTTACCAGGATCTGGCAAATTCAACTTTGACTTGTGTATGTGTGTGTCACCCATCTCTCTCTAGTAGATCACAGCCTTCAAGGAGATGGATATTGTGCACTACAGTCGCTGAAGCACCAGTCCCAGGCTAGCAACAGCTCAGCCTTCAATAAGGATGTATCTGCTAGACTCTGATTTTATAGCTGAAAGTGCCTTGGCCTGTATTTGGGTCCTGGATTTGAACTTTATACAAACCGAGACATCTTTTCCACCAGCCTTCTTGGGGGTGATGAAGAGACTGCTTCTGAAGGCTGATTTTCAATACATTCAAATGCGAATTCATTCCTCTTCATCAAACCATTATTCATGATGAAACACAAATGCTTCTGAATTTGAGCAGTGATATCCCAGTACACATTTTACAGACACATGTTTTTTTTTTTTTATTACCTATAATCTCCTCAAAAATACAATAAAGGCACTAAGATTAAAATAAGACACTGACAAAACTAATGCAAGTGATATTTCACTATTTCCCACATTATATTTACATATATGTTTGGAATATGCCTCATGGTACTTTTATGATCCTTTACCAAATCCAGCATTACTTTAAAATCATATGGATTTACATCATGCATATAAAAAGACTCTGTTTCATTATATAAAATATTAGCAGAAGACATGTTGCTCTTTTTAAAATCATAATATTTAATATCATGTTGGCCTCATTTTCAACTAAACATGGCACAAAGTTTCTAAATAGTGTGATAGCAGTGCACCTTTATCTTATTCATTACATCTATTTTGGTCAAATTCTTTATCACCACAAAAGATCACAGAATAAGCAGACTCACACACACAGAAAATTTCTTTCTGAGGCAAGAAAAATAACCACATCACATACCACCATGCGCCACAAAATTTCTGCCATTGTCAGAAAAAAGCATGCAGCTCAAATTCTCGGCAGTGTTTGCTTGAAACAAAAATGTCACATTGACCTCAAGGCTAGAAACTCTCAGAACTGGAAAAAGGAAATCTAAAAAATAACACCTTTATCCAGTTTTCACCAAATTTAGTTTTTAAATTTTATTTTAAATTGTCAGAGAAAGTGTTTCACACCATAAATTTTAATTGCAGAAAAGCAAAAATATATTATTTTCTGAAGTACTTTTCAACAGTGCATATGTGTGTGTGTGTGTGTGTGTGTGTGTGTATATCTCCATACCCTTCAATTTTAGTCCATTTCCACACTCCCAGGTGTGACCTTTGAGGATAAGGTGGTACTTATTGTTCCACATCTAGGACAGAGTCATTGATTACATTTGTGTTTTATATTTTTCCATCCTTCCTCCGAATGACCACTTTCTATTGCTCACTCCAGGCCCCCATTAAGGTGCTACTCACATTTATTTAATTCCCTTGTGTTGTGCTGCTTTAGGGTTGACTCTAAATGTTAAGATGGTTGTAAGTATGTTCTTGGGTGTAAAGTCTTGAAGTCCTCATATGGTTTCTGTGCTCCCATTCATAGGCCTGTCTGGGCTGTCTTCTGAATACATTTTCAATGTCTGTGTTAATGGCCTATTTCTTCCTTATTTTTGTGCTTTCAGAGTTAGGAATGTCTTGCTGAAAGTAGCAGAATATTTGAGCAAAAGTGGCTGAAACCAAAGCGTTTTGTTTCTCTTAGTGTCAGGAAGTTTGAAGATAGGGATCCAGCGTTATTATACTAGCTCAGTCAATCCCTAGCCTCCTGGGCAAGGCCCAAATGCAGGAAGAGAGGGAGCAGGGCAATGTCTTCCCCCAAAATGCCCCACACACCTTCCCCATGTCTTATTGGCTACAGTTAGGTCATGTCTGTGTGTGTCTGTGTGTGTGCGCACGCATGCTCAGTCATGCCTGACTCTTTGCCACCCCTCCCCATGAACTGTAGCCCTCCAGGCTCCTCTGTCCATGAGATTTCCCAGGCAGGAATACTGAAGTGGGTTGCCATTCCCTTCTCAAGGGATCTTGCCTCCCAACCCATGGGTCTTCTACTTGTGTCTCCTACATTGGCAGGTGAACTCTTTACCACTAGCGCCG
This sequence comes from Antilocapra americana, assembly GCA_007570785.1. Lineage (NCBI taxonomy): Eukaryota > Metazoa > Chordata > Mammalia > Artiodactyla > Antilocapridae > Antilocapra > Antilocapra americana. The sequence goes on along the minus strand of ML661352.1, from coordinate 156,730 downwards.
CCTGGGAAGACAAGATTAGGGTACATCACTCAGTCAGTTCAGTCGTTCAGCCCTCTCCGATTCTTTGTGATCCCATGGACTGCCCTGTCCATCACTAACTCCAAGAGCTTTCTCAAACTAATGTTCATCGCATTGGTGATGCCATCCAACCATCTTGTCCTCTACTGTCCTCTTCTCCTCCTGCCTTCGATCTTTCCCAGCATCACGGTCTTTTCCGATGAGTCGGTTCTTCATATCAGGTGGCCAAAGTATTGGAACTTCAGCTTCAGCATCAGTCCTTCCAATGAATATTCAGGATTTATTTCCTTTAGGATTGGCCGGTTGGATCTCCTTGCAGTCCAAGGGACTCTTAAGAGTCTTCTCCAACTCACCCCTTTAACATTACTGACTGGCTGGTAAAGTGGGTCTCCAATGCTTACAGAAAAATAACTATGTCAACAAAGAAGAAAGGAGAGAAAAAAGGCTCCTTGGAGCAACCCAAACTCTCCACCCTCTATTCCTACTTGAACCTGTAAGATTGTTTTGGAGATTCGAAGATTGAAGCTTCCACTGTTGCCTAATAAATGCTTACAATACAGATTTTTCTCCACCAAAGACTTCATTTTACTCATGGAGATCTGAATCACTGTGTATAAGCCATCCTCAGAGTGGGGGGTGGGCAGAAAACGAAGAGCACAGACCACGTATAAAGTGAAAGCTACTACTTAGAAAGGTTTTCTGAGAAAGTACTGTTGTACCTTTGTGCCTGAAGCCTCATGACCCTTGGCCATTTGGGGAGATGTTTTAGACTGAGCACTCTCTGGCTTTTCCCCTTCCCTTCCTGTTCTCAGTGGTGACCCCACATTCTCTCTCTTGTTAACTGTGGGAGGGAACATTCCCAGTTGGGCTGTAGGCATCACCTTCTTCAAGAGACCTGCCCCTTCCTCCACACATTCTTTGCTGAATCCACCCACCCCCAAATCTGGGACAACCTGTGTCCATTGCAGGGAGATTTGATCATGGGTTCAAATATGTCACATTCATATTTCCCAGAGGGACTTCCAATTTAAGTTTTTGTTTTAATGGCAGAATAAAAGTTCTTTTTACCAACCCTGCAATGAAAGGGATTCTGGACTTGGTGGAATAAATGTTGGAGTACTTTGGGGCACCTGGTCTTTGTTCTGAGGGGCAACCTTGTTCTTATTCCTGGCATGACAGGGAGAAGATTCTGCCTATCTTTTCTCTAGTAAAATGAAGTCTGGAACATCTTCCATGTGCCTCTCTTGGTTCAGTCTTGAAACTGTTTGAAGACTTTACCTTCTTTTGTGCTTTCAGAGCCATCCTTTCTTGTTTTCTTACATAAGAGCTAACTGTCTGACTGCAAGTTTATGTGAAGTTATAAATAATTTAGAATGGACATACAGAGAGTAGAACTGTGTGTGTGTTTACAAAAGACACTTAACTTGTAGGACTAACTGGCTCTTTTAATGATTCCTGATGGAGGCACCTGGCTGACTAGATGTCATCACTAGGGGTTCCTCCTAGTACTTTGCAAGGTTGGGCTTCCCAGCAGGTGGGATGTGTGTGCACACAGAATCTGGTTGTGTATTTCTGTCAAAACTATTTCTGTCCATTTATTTGTCATCATAATTATGTAATTTAACAAAATCTCAGATAAACCAATGCTATATGAGTTTTTAAAAAGGGAGTAATTCTGTCTATAGAAAAGTAGCTAAAAATGAAAATTGCTACCAAATTAGCTGTAGGTGAGATGATTACAAAAACTTATGGAGAAGAACTTTTTGAAGAATAAAAAGATTATGCACTCAAATAGCCTTCAGGGGTCCTGAGTTCTTACTTCACTTTATAGTCACCAAAAACGGAAAGTTTCAGATCATCACTGATGAGTTTAGTTCAGTTCAATTCAGTCACTCAGTCGTGTTCAACTCTTTGTGACCCCATGGACTGCAGCACACCAGGCTTCCCTGTCTAGCACCAACTCTCAGAAGTTACTCAAACTCATGTCCATTGAGTAGGTGGTGCCATCCAAACATCTCATCCTCTGTCATCCCCTTCTCCTCCCACCTTCAATCTTTCCCAGCATCAGTGTTGTTTCAAATGAGTCAGTTCTTTGCATCAGGTGGCCAAAGTATTGAAGTTCCAGCTTCAGCATCAGGCCTTCCAATGAGTATTCAGGATTGATTTCCTTTAGGATGGACTGGTTGGATCTCCTTGCAATCTAATGGACTCAAGAGTCTTCTCCAACACCACAGTTCAAAAGCATCAGTTATTTGGTGCTCAACTTTCTTTATAGTCCAACTCTCACATCCATACATGACTCCTAGAAAAACCATAGTTTTGACTATATGGACCTTTGTTGACAAAGTAATGTCTCTTCTTTTAAATAAGTTGTCCAGGTTGATCATAACTTTTCTTCCAAGGAGAAAGCATCTTTTAATTGCATGTCTTCAGTCAACATCTACAGTGATTTTGGAGCCCAAAAAATAAAGTCTGTCACTGTTTCCACTGTTTCCCCATCTATTTTCCATGAAGTGATAAGAACAGATGCCATGATCTTAGTTTTCTGAATGTTGAGCTTTAAGCCAGCTTTTTCATTCTCCTCTTTCACTTTCATCAAGAGTTTAGTTCTTTAGTTCTTCTTCAGTTTCTGCCATAAAGGTTGTGTCATCTGCATATCTGAGGTTACTGATATTTCTCCTGGCAGTCTTGATTCCAGCTTGTGCTTCCTCCAGCCCAGCATTTCTCATGATGTACTCTGCATATAAGTTAAATATGTAGGATGACAATATACAGCCTTGACATACTCCTTTTCCTATTTGGAACTAGTCTGTTCCATGTCCAGTTCTAATTCTTGCTTGTTGATCTACATGCAGATTTCTCAGAAGGCATGTCAGATGAGCTGGTATTCCCATCTCTTTAAGAATCTTTCACAGTTTCTTGTGATCCACACAGTCAAAGGCTTTGGTGTAGTCAATAAAGCAGAAGTAGATGTTTTTCTGGAACTCTCTTGCCTTTTCCATGATCCAGCAGATGTTGACAATTTGATCTCTGACTCCTCTGCCTTTTCTAAAACCAGCTTGAACATCTGCAAGTTCACGGATCACGTATTGCTGAAGCCTGGCTTGGAGAATTTTGAGCATTACTTTACTAGCGTGTGAGATGAGTGCAATTGTGAGGTAGTTTGAGCATTCTTTGGCATTGCCTTTCTTTGGGGTTGGAATGAAAACTGACCTTTTCCAGTCCTGTGGCCATTGCTGAGTTTTCCAAATTTGCTTGCATATTGAGTGCAGCACTTTCACATCGCCATCTTTTAAGATTTGAAATTGCTCAACTGGAATTTCATCACTTCCACTAGCTTTGTTCATAGTGATGCTTTCTAAGGCCCACTTGACTTCACATTCCAGGATGTCTGGCTCTAGGTAAGTGATCACACCATCATGGTTATCTGGGTCATGAAGATCTTTTTTGAATAGTTCTTCTGTGTGTTCTTGCCACCTCTTCTTAATATTTTCTGCTTCTGTTAGGTCCCTACCATTTCTGTCCCTTATTGAGCCCATCTTTGCATGAAATGTTCCCTTGCAATCTCTAATTTTCTTGAGATTTTTTTCTACTATTTTTTCTACTATTTCTTTTCATTGATCAATGGGTAAGGCTTTCTTCTCTCTCCTTGCTATTCTTTGGAAGTCTTTATTCACATGGATATATGTTTCCTTTCCACCTTTGCCTTTTGCATCTTTTCTTTTCTCAGCTATTTGTAAGACCTCCTCAGACAATCATTTGGCCTTTTTGCATTTTTTTCCCTTGGGGATGGTACAATGTGTACAATGTGATGAACCTCTGTCCATAGTTCTTCTTGCACTCTGTCTATCAGATCTGATCCCTTAAATCTATTTCTCACTTCCATTGTATAATCGTAAGTGATTTGATTTAGGTCATACCTGAATGGTCTAGTGATTTTCCCTACTTTCTTCAGTTTAAGTCTGAATTGGGCAATAAGGAGTTCATGATCTGAGCCACAATCAGCTCCCTGTCTTGGTTTCACTGACTGTATAGAGCTTGTCCATCTTTCGCTGCAAGAATATAATCAATCTGATTTCAGGGTTGACAATCTGGTGATGTCCACATGTAGAGTTTTCTCTTGTGTTGTTGGAAGAGGGTATTTGCTATAAGCAGTGTGTTCTCTTGGCAAAACTCTGTCAGCTTTTGACCTGCTTCGTTTTGTACCCCAAGCCCAAATTTGCCTGTTACTCCAGGTGTTTCTTGACTTCCTATTTTCGCATTCCAGTCCCCTATAATGAAGAGGACATCTTTTTTGGGTGTTAGTTCTAAAAGGTCTTATAAGTCTTCATAGAACTGTTCAACTTCAGCTTCTTCAGCATTACTGGACTTAGGGCATAGACTTGCATTATTGTGATACTGAAAGATTTGCCTTGAAAACACTGATGAGTTAGTGTTGCAGAAAAACAGAAACAACTGTGTTTCCTATGGACCAGTATTGAAAAGAAAATGTGTTAGCTCTAGAGCTGACATTTGGGAAATTGATGTACGTTTTCACACTTCGAATTTAAATAGCCTGGTTAAAAGAAACTCAGGCACTTTTTAAAAATAGTTTCCCTCTTTAACTGATTGTTTTACTTAAATACAAATATAAGGAGAGATTTTGCTGTATCACTCTCCCTACTCATGGCATTTTGTGCTAGAGAATCCTGGAGATCAACATGGCAGCAACTGCCAGATGAGATGCTCATGCTGTACTGTGTAGAGGCCAGCTTATGTCTCCTGGTCCAGCCCAAGCCCGTCCTTCCTCCAAGTCCCATGGATGTATAAGAGCAGGTAATGAGACACCCAGTGGTGCCCTGTGAAGTTTGGCACCCCTGACAGCACTGAGCCAACTGGTAGACCGAGCGGAAGTGATATGTGTTTAGTCTGTTCATTTGGGCTCCAGGCCCGGAGCTCTGTTACCTGCAGAGATGCTCAGAGCCCTCTCTGTCAGCTCTAGCCTGAGATTCGGGCAGTCCTGCCTAGGTTTCCCCAGATAGTCTCTCAAGCCCAGCAAAGGAAATGCAAGCTTGCTTTGAAAATGCTCTGCAGGGTCCCTGAGTTTACACAGAAACTGAGTTCCTCTTCTATGCTCTCCATTCGTGAAGATGTGTGGTCCAACTCTGTGACCCCATGCACTGCAGCCCTCCAGGATCCTCTATCCATGAGATTCCCCTGGCAAGAATATTGGAGTGGGTTCCATTTCCTCCTTTCAGATATCTTTCTGACCCGGGGATCAAAGCCGGGTCTCTCACATTGCAGGCAGTCTTTATTGTCTGAACTACCAGGGAAGCCCATACACTCCATGTAGGCATGGAAAATTCCTATTTTTGAATTTAATTTCTCTTCACCTTGCAGATTTAGACTTTTATTTCCTCTTTATTTTTGAATGCTATGTACCCTGTTTCCAATAATTTCTTTTCCTTAAACACATACCATGCATCCACCCACACCTTCTTTTATACACACATCTAACACTTGCACTTGGTCTAAGACAAAAGATTTCAGCTGGCCACCAAATATGTATCTTTCCATATTCTACCATAAATTCTTACATCATTTCACAAAGCTTAATATTTTGATGGTATCTAAATTCTGACTAGCAATGTCATTTTCAATCAGTCTCTACAAAATATTGTTTACAGTTCAATCAAGCTGGAGGTAAATACTAAAACATCCTTGCATAGTAGGCTATGTTCAATGGTGTGTGAGTGGTAAAGGGTGGGTGGTAACACTGTTTCCTTCAAACACCCATGACTCTAACACAAATAAGACACTATTATGATTATAGTGATTTCTGCCTAACCAGATGCTGTGTACTCAGCCCCTCTTGGCAATACTGGACTTTCCACATCAGTAATCCAAGTTCACATCATCCTTTCTTATATGACAACTGTAGGCTGTCATGGGTGAAATGAGACTCTCAGTTTCAGAAATGAGACCAAGTGCTGCTTTTTAACACTGATGCTGTCAGAATCAAGACTGTCATTTCTGGGTTTAAGAATGCAGAGAAATATATAATTACATCTATGCAATATGTATTGGCTATTAAACATGTTATTCCTTAGAGACAAGTCATTTCAGCACTTTCATGGAGAGGCAGTGAGGGGTGGCAGGCCCTCACTGGGGTCTTCATTTTTCCAGCTGGAATTCTGCAGTTGATGTCTAGGGGTTGGTGGAGAGCTAGCTGCCCCAGGCTTGGGGGATGGGGGAAGTGGATAGAAAAAGGCCCAGAATCACTCCACATCATTCTTTTTAAACCATTTCCAATGTAGCTTCCTTCTACCTGCAAGAGACACATCTGAATAGGGAAGCTCTGGTAATAGACTGATTTTTTTTAATATAGATAGATAGATAGATAGTCTTAAATTTTGAAATAAATGCCTTTACAGTGCTTTCAATTGATCAAGCATTAATACATGCATGGCAAAATGAAGTTTTCCACTGATGAATGAATCTTAGCCAAGCGCTGTTTTCTGATAAAAGTATCTTTAAGTGCCTTTTATTGACTTTTAATCGAATTTGAGTGTTATTCATAGCACCAGGAGAGCTAATTATGCTTTTATGTAGTTAAAATAAAGGGGGCTTCCATCTTCAGTGGTGTCAGTTTATCCCTTCAATGAATATTTATCAAGTTCTGACTTTGCACCACACTGTTCTAGGTTCTGAGAATGCAACAGTGAGCAAAACTGATAAAACATGCCTGTCCTCTGAGAGTTTACACTCCAGTGCAGGGGGGATGGGGGAAGGGCAGAAAATAAGCAAGGAAAGATACAGTGTATCAGATGAGAGTAACTGCTCTGGAGGGAAATGAAGCCAAGCCAAGGTTCAGTGCTGGTCCTAGCATTCTATGCATCAGCCATTAGCAAAGACCTCATTATTCATAAGGTGGCCTTGAAGGAGAGTCCTGAGTGGGTGAAGTTAGGGACCTGCTGTGCACATCAGTGGAGGAAGCATGTTCTAGGCAGAGGGAGAGACTGGGCAAAGGCCCTGAGGCATTAGGTCAAGATACACCAAGAGGGGCAGAGATGCAAACTGGTAGAATCAGAGGGAGACTCAAGACCAAGGGGACCTCTGCTGAGTGCAGAGGACTAGATCGTTTTCAGTCTTGTGGATGACTGTAAGGATTTGGGCTTTGTCCCCAGGTAATAGTGGAATCCTTAGAAAAATTTGGGAAAGGAGTGACACGACTTGCCTTACTCATTTAAAGGAGCGCGCTGGCTCTGTTGGGAATGCAGTCTAGGGAGTAGCAGGAGGCAAGAAAAAAGTAGAAAGAGCAGCAAGGGAGCTACTGTAGTAATCAAGAGAGCAGTGGAGTGCGGTGTGGGTGGTGAGGTGCGGCCGTGTTACCAATGCATTTTGAGATAGAGCCAACAGAATTTTCCCACGGGTGAGCTATAGGAGGAAATGAGGCAAAGCTGACTCAAAGATCTGGGGTCTCAAGATGGAAGGACGGAGCACTCACTGGGGAGAACTGTGCAGTGGGAGCAGCTTGGAGGTAGAAGTGGAAGATTAGAAGTCTGACGACGGAGACTTTCAAAAGGAGGCAAGGAGGGGACTCCCTGCCGTCCCGGGGTTAGGACGCAGCTCTGTCACTGCCGAGGTGCAGGTTTAATCCCTGGTTGGGGAGCAAAATATCATAAAATCATTTTGTGATGATAAGTGTAAAAGCTTGAATCTCTCTCATCAAACAAGGTTCACAGATTTTTAAAAGCAGGAAAATAACTGAGTAGAATATAAAATTAAATGTTGAATGAGCATGTCCCCAGTGAGAGAGGGGATACAGTCACAGATTATTTCTACTGCACGGCAAACAGAATGTGACGCTGACCACTGTTAAACAAGGCAAATTAGCTGCAGTGTCTGCGCACTCATTCTGCTTAATTCGTGAGAAACGAAGGAGGGGAGACAGGGGGTGGGGACAACAGAGAAGGACAAGCTGGGCTGGTCAGGAGTGAAATCACAGCTGCCAGCGGTGGAAGCAGAGACCCAGAGCAGAGCTGGGAATCCCATTCTTGGTAGAGACCCCTACTTGCAGCTGGAAATCGCATTACACCTCTGTCCTATGCCTCCAGCGGTGTGCCATGTCTGGCTTATTGATCAGCTGCCCAGCAAACAGGGGTATGTTCGGCCTCCTTGCAAAGCACCATTGTTTACAATAGGTTTTAATACTTTATGAATAGATATATTTTTCTGCAAGGAAACCAAGTATAACATTTTACTTTGAAATTATTCCCAACTTACAGAATAATTACAAGACTAGTACAAAGCAGTCTTCTCTCAGATTCACCAGCCTTATACATTTTGCCACACTTGTTCTTTAAATGTTCTTTTTTTCCTCTCTCTCTCTCCCTCTGTCTTTCTCTCTCTTCCCTCCAAACAATACTTCAATATTTATTTCCCAAGAACAAAATATCTTACAATAACACTACTATAGTTTTCAAATTCAAGAAATTTAACTTAGCACTTTTATCAAATACCTTTGTATCAAATTTCAAATATCGCCAGTAGTTCCAACGATGAACTTTATGCTATTCCTTCCGGACCTGAGAGCCATCCCAGCTCAGACATGGCATTGGACGGATCCTTTAATCAGGGATAGTTGGTTCTCCTTTTGTCTGTCACAGCTAGGATGTTTCTGAAGAGTACAGGCCATCGTATGACCCTGTCTGCAGTCCCAGCCATGAGCTGACGTGAACACGGTCTCTGTCAGTGTAACTACATTAGAGCTGGACTCAACTTCCGCTCCAGAGACGCTGCCAGGCTCACCCCCCATGGGCACCAAACCTTCTCCATTAGAGGAAGGATAGAGATGCTGAATTACTGTGAAAAACTCATATTTGAAAGTGAAAGTGTCCATTGCTCAGTGGCATCCGACTCTTAGCAACCCCATGGGCTGTAGCCTGCCAGGCTCTGTCTATGGAATTTTCCAGGCAAGAATAGTGGACTATCAGATTGCCATTTCTTTCTCTGGCAGATCTTCCCAACCCAGGGACCGAACCCTGTGAGTTGAGAATAATTATAAATGATGATGCACAGTTATCCAGATATGAATATGATTTCTATCTGCTCTACCCACCCCACCCCCAAGGCAGGGACACACACACCAAATGAAGTCAGAGGGGAGTGAGGCCAGCCTGTGGGAAGGGCGGGGCAGGCCAGCAGGGTTGATCAGTAAAGAGAAGACTGATAACAGTGGTTCTTATCCACAGAAAACATCCTCCTCCTCCTGCCAGATGTTTAAAAGAAGTAGCTATTATCCAGAGTGAAGTAAGCCAGAAGAAAAAACAACAATACAGTATACTAACGCATATATATGGAATTTAGAAAGATGGCAGTGAGAACCCTGCATGCGAGACAGCAAAAGGAACGCAGACATATAGAACAGACTCATGGACTCTGTGGAAGAGGGCAAAGGTGGGATGATATGGGAGAATGGCATTGAAGCATGTTAATTATCATATGTGAAACCAATCGCCAGCCCAGGGTTGATGCTCAGGGCTGGTGCACCGAGATGACCCAGGGGGAGGAAATTGGGAGGGAGGAGGGAGGGGGGTTCTGGAGGGGGAGCATATGTAAACCCATGGCGGTTTCATGTCATTGTATGGCAAAGCCAACACAATAAAGTAAAGAAAATTTAAAAAAATAAATAAAAAAAAAATAAAAGAAGTACTAATGAGGTGTGAAAACCAGGCAAATCAGGCCCTTTGAGTATGCCTTTGGCAGAAACCTAGAGAGTTACTCATTTTTAGTGGTTTCCTAACTGCTGTTTTGGACAGTCCTACTGAGTCTCAGGGAAACAAATTCATACATTATGAAATGTTACTTCTCCCCTGAATCCCAACTACTAATCCGCCAGATTTTTATTTACATTTCAAAAGGAAATGATTATTTTCTTAATAGATGCAATTTTCCCTTATTTTCAAACAAGTTACTTAATTTTTTTTTAAATTGAAAAGAGATTTTTGTTTTGATTTCTTATTAGAAAGCAATGCAGGCGTAGACAGAAATTGGAAAATGTGAAGGAAAAAACAAAACTTCTAACAAAAATCTCTATTTTTAAATGCAAAAAAGTATGCAGTTAACATCTGGGCATGTAACCTTGCTTTTTATGTGCATACAATTTTTTTCCAATATGACAGAATTTTCCTTAACTGTTTTTGTTTTTCATTTCATATATTATAAATATTTGTCTTTATTTAATAAAATTATTTCATTTATTTAGCTGCACTGGATCTTAGCTGAAGCATTTGGGATCTTTAGTTGAAGCATTCAAACTCTTAGTTGCAGCATATGGGATCTAGTTCCCTGACCAGGGGTTGAACTTGGGCACCCCACATTGGGAGCAAGGAGTCTTAGCCACTGGACCACCAGGGACGTCCCTGTGAATATTTTTCTATAATGATAAACATTCTTCCAAATATATTTTACTGGCTGAAGAGTTCTCCATTTTGCAGCTGTGCCACAATTAATGTAATTCATTTCCTTTTGTTGGGAATTTAGGATGTTTTCAGCACTTTTTATTTCTATACTGAAATTGTTATAAGTAGCATTATTGCTAGTAATTTTCAATAAGTTTTCTTAAATATTCCCTTAGGATATATTTTGCTGGGCTTCCCAGGTAGCTCAGTGGATAAAGAATCTGCCTGCAATATAGGAGACTCAGGTTTGATTCCTGGGTTGGGAAGATTCCCTGGAGGAAGGCATGGCAACCCACTCCAGTATTCTTGCCTGGAGAATTCCATGCACAGAGGAGCCTAACAGGCTACAGTCCATAGAATTGCAAAGAGTCAGACACAATTGAAGCCACTGAGCACGCACAGGATACATTTTGTTACACAAAATTTAGTCAACAAGTAAAGGAAGACATATTTTGAAGACAATTGTATTCATGCTAAAATTGCCCAATACATGCTTAGTGGTGGTGGTTTAGTTGCTAAGTCGTATCCAACTCTTGGGACACCATAGATAGTAGCCTGCCAGGCTCCTCTGTCCATGGGATTCTCCAGGCAAGAATACTGGAGTGGGTTGCCATTCCCTTCTCCAGGGGATCTTCCCAACCCAGGAAGTGAACCCAGGTCTCCACTGAACTATAAGGGAAGCCCTTAAACATCCACTAAACATTGCAATTAATCTTCTCTTGTGCCTTTGTGTGCTCTGTCATGTCTGACTCTTTGACCCTTTGCAACCCTACCAAGCTCCTTTATCCCTGGGATTTTCCAGGCAAGAATACTGGAACAGTAACAGACCTCTTTCCTTCAGTATGTATTTAATTTTTTTTTTCTTAAAACAACATAGCTCTGTCTCTGTAATCTCAGGTAAGAAGAAGCTTCCATTTCTTTTGCAAAGTAAAATAAAACTCTCAAGATCCAGTTGCATATCCTTTTGACTGTCTGAGGTCTCGCCATGGTGCCTGCATTTGCCGGAGACTCACCTTCTCATCGTGTCCTCTGTCTTCCCCTGGGACCACCCTTCTCCCCCAGCAGTGGCCAGTCAGGGTCTCCCTTCATCTCTTGCCAGCCCTTCCCTTCCTGTGAGAGCAGAAGGCAGAGACACCTGAAGCTCAGCTTCTTCCTGCCTGGCTGACAAAGCCTTTTCCTCAGTAAAGGAGGGTGTTTCCTCCAAGGGTTTTGCTCCGGCCTCTGAGAGAACGCCTGTGTGTTCACCTGTGTTCTTTGCGTTGCTTCGTCCAGAGGCAAATGCGTTGCGCTGATCATGGTTGGCCTGGCAGAGCTTCTGACTCTTGCTGACATTGATTTCGCGCACTTTCCCTGACCAAGCAGAGTAGGAAGCTAACTCGGTGGGGGCGGGGTGGGGGTCGGTGGGGATGGTTTCGTCTCTCATTATTGATCTCGTGGTTCAGACTGGTCCACACCTTCAGGATGGAAGCTTTGCAATTCAATGTTGTCACAAGTTGCTGGCTTTCCCGGAGCCGCATGAAGAGCCATGAGGAGACAGGAAGGAACGCAGATAGGGCGAGGGTAAGTGGTTGCCCTTCCCTTTAGAGATTGAGCATCAGAAAGCCTGCAGTTCCCAGGAAACAGCTATTCTCAGGATGTTTTTCCTCTGTGCACCCTCGCCTTGTCTTCTTTGCTCCTTTCACAGCCTTGTGATCTTTCAGTTCAATCCCAACCTTTCATTTTTACCTGCTTGCCCTTTCTTCAGTGTCTTTTGCTGACAAGAGGAGATGCATGGCCGTCCGAAGGAAAATTGCCTGGTTTATCTCTTATCTTCTTACTGCCCTATTTTAAGATGAGGAAACTGCAGCTGGAGTTACTAGACCCTCATCTGCCTCTCACCTCAGCTGTCATCTGTGTGTTTCTTGAACTCTCAACACAACTCAAAAGCCAGGAAGCTTCACACCCTATGCTTCCAGCAACACGCTGATTACAGAGAATTGCTATGGAGGCTGTTGTTTAAATTCCCCAAGAGGAGCAGGGCTGGGATTTTACCTGCATCAGACCCACCTCGAGCGTCTACTAGGTTGCTAGACCCAGCCCTGGATTTCCGAATGCAGTAGGTCTGGGCGGGGTTTGAACTTTCGAGAATGTGTATTTCTGAGCTCCCCGTGATGCTGCTGTTACTGGTTCAGAGCTCGTCCTTACACAAAAGTCAGACGCTCTGATGCCATTAGCTTTTTTTTCTTTTTTTTTTTAATATATTTATTATTATTATTTTATTTTGTATTAGGCTATAGCCAATTAACATTGTTGTGGTAGTTTCAGGTGGGCAGCAAAGGAACTCAACTATATATATACATGTGTCCATCCTCCCCGAAACTCCCTTCCCATCCAGAGTGCCATGTAACACTGAGCTCCCTGTGCTGTTCAGTGGGTCCTTGTTGGTTGTCCATTTTAAGTTTGGCAGTGTGTACACGTCCATCCCATCTCCCTCTCCATCCTTTCCTTCCTCCCTTCCCTGCTGGCAACCATAAGTTCCTTCTCTAACTCTGTGAGTTGCTCTGCTTTGTAAATAAGTTCACTTGCATCAGTAGTTTCCAATGTTTGTTCCCAGTTGTTTTTGAAACAAAGCCCATTTGACATGTGTCTCCGCTGCCAGGAACCTCACTGCTGCCCCCTTCCTAGTAACCGAATACGCAGTCCTTAGGGCTTGTGGATCCCATGCCCAGACATCAGATCCAGTTGATCTGAGTCACTTAACCGCTCTCCAATGAAAACTTACTGATTAGGTTGATTGACCCAGTGATTAACTTAGTTTCCTGAATGCCACGTGGCTGCCCCTCCCTCTCCGTGGTCAGTGGGAGAGCAGCGCAAGAAAAGGCCCTGGGGACTTCTGCCAACTGGCGTGGAAGAAGCTGAGGGTCTAAAGGGGTCCTCAGCCCGTGAACCCTATCCCGACGGCTCTGGCCTCCCCCTTCTCTCCCCTGCCCCCAACCCAGACCTCCCACTGTTGAAAGACCCTCTCCTCGTCTCTGCTGTTCTGCTGACCCTCCCTGAGGGTGCAGCTCTCACACACCAGAGCTCCCACCAAGCTCACACCCTGAGCTGCCCTGATGCGGGTCTCACAGCCCATAGCTATAACCATCGCATCTTCCTGACTGTGAGGCCGTCTGTCTCTTGCAGACCTTCTCATCCTCCCCCTTGCGCCCTTTGACCTTCACATCCACCAGCTGTTATTATTTTTCTCTCTGTGCTACATTCTGAATAACTTCTTAAGGCCTACTGTAGCATGTGTTAATTTTGGTTTCTGCCGTTATATCTTTAGGTTATGGCAACACAGAGTGTGTTCTTAATGTACGCATTGGGTTTCCAGAGGCTCTACTGGGTCAGTCTACAGCCTCTTAGGGACTGTTTGTTGCTCCTGGTCCCCTGGTCACACAGTCAGTCTTTCTCTGAGCTGCAGGGACACTGAACAGGCATCCACCCCACGGGCTCTGTAGGTCCACTCCCTGGAGCCTGGACTCTCCCGGCCCATGCTCACTAAATCCTCATCTGATGTTGTACTTGTCTTGTTTATGGTGAACTCATGTTGCCTGGATCACTGGGGGCTCTTTGAGGCTCTGATGAAAGCCCTGTTCCCCTACACAGGACTTCTGTTTGCTTCTGACTGTTCTCAATGGTCACTGCTAAAGAATATCCTTGAATTCTGGTTCCACCTTGAGAGTTGTAGGGACGCATGGGTTCCATAAATTTAGGTTATGAACCCGTATGAATGCTGACTTAGAGTCATAAATTCTTGGCAGTGATTTCTTCTTCTTCTGTACTGAACCAAGGCTGAAAGGGCAAGTTGTATTTTGTTTTAAAATTTGTTTTCCAACCCTTTTTCATCGTGAGTTTATTCTTTGTCAAATCTTTTACTGTGAGTGACTCTCTAGGGGTGAGGTATCAGAGTTGTATCTATACTTAAATCTATAACTATGTTATGAATAAAGAACAAAAATACACTTAAATAGAAATAATATAATATGCTATATCATACATAATAAACTATTATGTATGATGTAAGTTATACTCTTATGTATAATATATTGGACTTTCCTGGTTACTCAGCAGTAACAGTCTACTTGCCATGCAGGAGACCCAGATTTGTTCCCTAGGTTGGGAAGATATCCAGGAGAAGGGAATAGTGACCCACTCCGGTCTGCTTGCTTGGAGAATCCCATGGAAAGAGGAGCCTGGTGGGCTATAGTCCATGGCGTCGCAAAGACTCAGACACGACTTAGCAACTAAACAACCACCACCCATATAGTATATTTTGTCTAATGCGTATTGACGGTAATATATATGTTCATGAAAGTAGAATGTGAAAGCTGTGTCTGACTCTTTCTGTATAACAGAAACAGTATGTATAACATTTATACAAATAATATTTGCATATATACAGATTATACATTTATTTACAAATATGTATTACATTATACAAATAATACATAGGTCTTTGGATCTGTCTAGGATGAGAAGTCCCCGACTGGGTGAACCCAGGCTTTCTTCCTGTCTCCTGGGTCCTGAATGTAGTTACAAAGAGGGAGTTCCAGGCAGCCAGGCTTTGCAGCTCCTGTTAGGGAGACTCCTGTCTTCTGGGACTGCCTGTGTCCCAGGATTTCTGGTCTCACCTCCTCGTGTCAGGAATTCATGCAAGCTTATCTGCACGTACTGCTTTTGTCCTACAACGTGACTGCAGGGAGCTCTGCCCATAACAGGACAGGCAGGGCACTTTGCAGGGGGAGCTTCGCAGAGGTGCACGCGGCTGTCAGGCTGTCACTCACTTGGGGGTCGTGTGGCAGCGGTGCCCGGAGCCCTGATGATGGGGAGCGAAATGCTGGTCTCATGGGTTCAGTCTAGCCTGGAATCCATCCCAGGATCTGCCTTCCTTCTACAAGCAGAAGATGCACTGGGGATTTTTACATGAGCCTAAGGACTAGTATCCTCTCAGGAATCTCAGGACGGCTGATGGGAGGCATCAGAAGTATTTCATAACAGAGATAAAATCGTGTTTTTTTAAGAAAAGATTTCCTCCCTGTCCTATGCTCCTTCATTTTGTACTGAGATAAAAATGTTTACCCAAATGACCAACTTATTGTCTATCGGCACATCCTGCCAAATAAAGCAGAGTCACACGGAGCCACTTAATAACAAAGTCACGAATCTGTGGGCTTCCAGAAGAATCAGATCTTCATCCTGCTTCTGAGATCTGCTTGGCCTGAAGTCATTACTGGAGGCAATGAATGAAATGCCCCTACTGGGCTTCTGGGTTCTATTGTTAGCGACTGATTGTTTCTCCATCTGGAGGAGAGAGCTAGTAATTGCCAGCACTTACTACCCTGAATTTGCGTGGGGATTAATGACTCACACAGAAGAATCCGAATATAAAGCCTGAAAGCGGCAATTTACTCCAGCAAAGCGATTACCCATTCCGTGTTAAATGTGCGACTCTGAGAAGCAGTCGTCTGCAGTAGCCAAGTCCACAGGCCTGGCAAGGCTGATTAATGACAACTTTTAAGGTCACGATTCACACACACACACACACACACACACACTGCACACATACAGCTGAAGGAACGTGAAAACAAAACAAAGAATTTTCAAAGGTGATACAGTTTCACAAAGCTTATTTAACATATGATGGTGTTGCCTTTCTTTACCTTCACGGACAAGGGTGGATCAAGCAAACCATGGTTAGTAGTAAGCATAAAGCCTGAGAGCCCATGCATTTCCTAAAATTAGTTTGGAATGTGGTTTGGGGTCTCCAGTACAGGCCTCAGGTCCAACAATTCCCTGGAAGGACTCGCAGGACTCAGCAAAGCCACTCTACACACAGTTAAGGTTTATTTCAGAAAACAGAGTGGATCATGGTCAGAACAGGGAAAGGACGCTGGGGCGGAGTCCAGGGGAGACCAGGAGCCTGCCTGCAGCGTCGTCTCCCAGGGGCGCTGTGGTCTCCAAGCAATGACCTATGACGACACGCCTGCAGTACTGCCAGCCAGGGCAGCTCACGAGCCTTGGGGCGCAGGGGTTTGATGGGGGTCAGTCACGGGGCATGTCTCTCCATAGTCTCTAACCCCTGCAGACCTCCAGCTGCCCTGGGCTCCCACCATCACCACGCTGAAGCATAGCCTCCCTGCTCTGGTCCAGAGGCCCCCAGATCATCAAAGACAGTCTTATTTATCAGGGCTTAAGGATGGATTTTTTTTACCATTTGGATGGGAACACGCCAGACATGCTGCCTCCACTGAACTGGGGATAAAGCCAGGGGAAAACTGTAGAAATGTTTTCAGTGAGAAACACATATATTCATCATCATATTTTATACTGAAGGCTCCTGAGATGGAATGATTCAATTCTAAGTACTTTAAGTATGTAGAGTTCTGAATGAATATATCCGTTTTCTTTGCCTCTGTGCTCTTTCTCCACATGGTATTTTAATGCATGGAGTTGTTTGTGTGCTCTGGGTCAAGGAGGTCCTGGAGAAATAGGATCTGGTGGTTATACACGATGCTGCATGGTTGCCATAAGCAGCGTAAATGCCTCACATGAGGTTTTCATTTTTATTTCAAGGGTAATTGAAGGTTTCAAATGGATATGCAGTATTTTTATCCAGTTTTGGAAAATTTACACCTTTAATATTTGGCTCAGATGGTAAAGAATCAATCTGCAGTGTGGGAGACTCAGGTTTCATCCCTGGGTGGGGAAGATCCCCTGGACTAGGAAATGGCAACCCACTCCAGTATTCTTGCCTGGAGAATTCTATGGACAGAGGATCCTGTTAGGCTACAGTCCATGAGGTCACAAAGAGTCGGACACAACTGAATGACTAACACCAACCAACACCAATTGGGAAATATCCACACAACTTTTCAAGGTTAGAATGGTTTTCAGTGTCTAAGAATGAACATGATTTCCATGTGAAGGGACAACCAGTGCAATTCTCCACTTTTATTTTGATCCCATTACGTTGGGTTTTTATTATGAATTGGAAACAGGCTTAGATGTCAAATTTTATTTGCATCCTACAGGGGGAAGAAACACCCATTCACAGTCAAGTGTCATCTAGATTTCCATTTTGTCTGTCTGAAAGAAAATATGACATTGCCAATGATACTTTTTAAGCAATGTGTCTCTGCGTCTCTCGACCTGCTAGACTTCCAGGCTATAGATATAAATATACATTGGGGTGGCATGTTTCACTGTCATTATAATTTATATTATACTTTACATAGACTTTCTAAGTTGTGTTTTATAAGAAGTGTTCTTTATAAGTTGTTTTCAAGAATGTATTGATCTGTAATTTCTTTAGCTAGTGACATGCTGTTAGCCTTTGCCTTGAGTTTTGCTAAGCAGTTTAGCCAAGAGTACACAGTGGTCATAGCAAACAACCTCTTTCAACAACGCAAGAGATGCCTCTACATGTGGACATCACCAGATGGTCAATACCAAAATCAAACTGATTATATTCTTTGCAGCTGAAGATGGGGAAGCTCTAAACAGTCAGCAAAAAGAAGACCTGGAGCTGACTGTGGTTCAGATCATGAACTCATTATTGCAAAATTCAGGTTTAAATTGAAGAAAGTAGGCGAAACCACTAGATCATTCAGGTATTACCTAAATCAATTCCCTTAAGATTATATAATGGAAGTGACAAATAGATTCAAGAGATCTGGTAGAGTGCCTGAAGAACAATGGAAGGGGGTTCATAACTTTGTACAAGAAGTAATGATCAAAATCCTCCCAAAGAAAAAGAAATGCAAGAAGTCAAAGTTGTTGTCTGAGGAGGCCTTACACATAGCTGAGAAAAGAAGAGGAGCATAAGGCAAAGGAGAAAGGGAAATATACACCCGTCCAAACACAGAGTTTCAGAGAATAGCAAGAAGTGATAATAAAGCCTTTATAAGGGACAATGCAAAGATATAGAGGAAAACAATTAGAGATCACTTTAAGAGAATTGGAGATACTTAGGGCACATTTAAAACCTCAGATATGCAGATAACACCACTCTAATGGCAGAAAGTAAAGAAGAACCAAAGAGCCTCTTGGTGAAGGTGAAAGAGGAGAGTGAAAAAAGCTGGCTTAAAACTCATCATTCAAAAATCTGGGATCCTGGCAGTGGTTCCATCCCTTCATGGCAAATAGTTGGGGAAAAAGTGAAAACAGTGACAAGTTTTATTTTCTTGGGCTCCCAAATCACTGCAGACAGTGACTGCAGCCATGAAATTAAGAAGCACTTACTCTTTGTAAGGAAAACTATGGCAAATCTAGTCAGAGTATTGAAAAGCAGAGACATCACTTCTCTGACAAAGGCCCCTATAGTCAAAGCTATGCTTCCTCCGGTAATCATACACAGATGTGAGAGTGGGTCCATAAAGAAGGCTGATTACTGGATAACTGATGCTTTCAAACTGTGGTCTGGAGACTCGAGAGTCCCTTGGACTACAAGAAGATCAAACCAGTCAATCCTAAAGGAAATCAAACTTGAGTCTTCATTGGAAGGACTGATGCTGAAGCTGAAGCTCCAATACTTGGGCCAAAGAACTGACTCAATGGAAAAGACCCTGATGCTGAGAAAGACTGAGGGCTGGAGGAGAAGAAGGCAACAGAGGATGAGATGGGTGGATGGCATTCCCAACTCAACGGACAAGAGTTTGAGCAAACTTGGGAGATGGTGAAGGACAGGGAGGCCTAATGTGCTGTGGTTCATGGGGTCACAAAGAGGTCACAAATGAGTCATGATTTGGCAACTGCACTACAACAATTTCTTTAGTAATAGAAAATTAGAAGAAGATGGGAAAAACATAAGCAACTATTGCACTGGCATTTGAAAGAACACACTTATCAAAGCTTTTTTTTTTCCTTTTAAAGTAAAATTTGTACTTCTGAAATGATGATTGTGTTTTTTAAAGCCTCTTGCTTCATTTCATCATCTGCCCTTCCCTGAGAGCTTCCTCCTTGAAGCGGGTTACTGTGGAGCAGTGTAGTCACTAAGGAAGGAGGACATTAGACAGAGCCCTCTTTGTATCCTAAAAGGGAAAGCAGAGAGGGATGCAGAGGAGTGACAGGAGACTTGATCTTACCTGTGTTTCTTGACTTTTTAATTGAAATTTCCAGGCTTAAATATCCTGGAAATGAGTCATTTGCATTACAATCATTTTAGTTATTTTTTAAAAGAAATTCCAAGAGAATTTCATCAACTGAATGTTTCATGCATTGAAAAGAGGCATCTGCTTGCTCTAATCCATCTGCAACTCGCATCAAAGGGTGAGAGTTAATCACTGCAGCTTGACTGAGAAATATCTAGAAGTTTCTGGTACTTCTTTTTGTTGCTGTTTAGTCGCTAAGTCATGTCCTACTCTTTGCAACATCATGGACTGTAGCCCCCCAGACTCCTCTGTCAGTGGGATTCTCCAGTCAAGAATACTGGGGCAAATTGCCATTTCCTTCTCTAGGGGATCTTCTCCACTCAGGGATAGAACACAAGTCACTTGTACTGTAGGCAGATTCTTTACCATTGACCTATCAGGAAGCCATTTTGGTATTATCTCTCACTAAAATAATCTCTTATTAAGATGGAAATACCCCAGGAACAGTCTTTAGTTCAGTAACTCAGTGAGGGTAAATAGGGAGTGAGTAGTCAGGAATGAAGCCCAAGGAGCAAAGTGGGGCTCTAACTGATGAGATGAGAGATGCCTCCAGCCAGCCCTGCTGACCTAGGCCTTGACCTTTCCATGATAAAATGGTTATATCACCACACGCTTAAAAGCTAGCACTGCATATCAAAGCCTTTTCAAATCACCTGAGTACCTTTCATCTGGGGATATCTTTTTGCATTTCTGTTAGATTAGTTTTCTGTATTGAGAGCTTTAAAGAAAAACCTTGCTACTTTTCTCCTGACAATGATGAAAACAGTAATAAAGTGAAGGAGAAATACTTGCGATCTTATATAAAAAATGAGAAAATGGACAGTGCATTCACTCGTAGTGACAGAATCTACATTCTGTCTCTAAGTGTGAAGTTTATAACTTTAGGGTAACTGAGATGCATTCTGGAGGGGCAGGAAGAGGCATCTCACTGTGAGTGGTTACAATTTTGTCCTACCATAGATGAAGTCAGATTATCTTTGTGGGACAATTCAAATTTTAAAGAGAGGCTGAGCTTCAAAGATAGGTCAGTTATTTAACTGTTAGTGTCTAAGGCAGAAACATCTCAACTTTCTTCAAAATAAATCGTTTGAGAATGTTTTGTTTTCTCGGGCGCTGTAACTAGAACACCTGCTTTTTTGAACTATTAACCTCCTCCCTCCACCTGAGGTCTTTAGTCTTTATTCAACTCGTACTCAATTTGCTGAAATCACTAATAACCTCCAGTGTTGCCAAATCAGTGAATATGTTTTAATTTCCTATTTACTTGGCTTCTTAACATTGTTTCAAACCACATTCATCTGGGAGATTCTCTTACCTTGGCTTCAGCATGGTATGGCCTGCCTCCTTACCTGCTGCTGCTCAGTTCCTTGGTTGTTTGATCTGCCTGTTCTAGACTCAAGATGTTCAAACCACTCCAGGCTCAGCTGGAGGCTGGCTTCTTGAATTTCTCACATCAGTCATCAGCTAACCCAAATTGTTTTCCTATCATGTGCTGGCCTCTGTACAGATTCTGGGGGTAGACTAATGGATAAGATAGAAAATAATCTACCAAAGGGGCTTATTTTATGTAAGAAGGGCTCTCAAATAAAGAACTGGTATGAATTCTGACAGTGGTAGTTACTTTCAAGAGAAGAAAATGAACACTAAGATGGGAAAGACTCTTGAGAGTCCCTTGAACTGCACAGAGATCCAACCAGTCCGTCCTAAAGGAAATCATCCTTGAATACTCATTGGAAGGGCTGATGCTGAAGCTGAAGCTCCAATCCTTTGGCCACCTGATGCCAAGGGCTGACTCATTTGAAAAGACCCTGATGCTGGGAAAGATTGAGGGCAGGAGGAGAAGGGGAAGACAGAGGATGAGGTAGTTGGATGGCATCACCGACTCAAGGGACATGAGTTTGAGGAAACTCTAGAAGATAGTGGAACCCAGAGGAGGCTGGCGGGCTGCAGTCTGTGGGGTTGCAAAGAGTTGGACACAGCTTAGAGACAGCAGTAGCAACTAGGATAGAAAACAGTGTGGACAGGCAGCTGGTTAACAAGATGTTCACAGAAGGCTCCTCAGGGGAGACCTCAGGCTTATCTCCTTGTGCCAAGAAGGCAGTAATACAAAGATGTGGCTGAAGGGTATTTTAGGCAGAAGGAAGAGCACATGCCAGGAAATGTGCTTGAATTCTTCCAGGGCGAGACGGTGATCAAATCTCATCCAGTATCTGTCAGTGGTGCCCTTGAGCATCAGTATCACCTGTATGACAAGCCCTGTGCTTCTGTGAAATGGTATGTCTCCTGACCCAGCAGACTAGCTGACCTGCCCATTGGGCTTGTCTATTGGCAACTTCAGTGTGACAGATCAAAAATGGAGTGTTTCCCCTTCCGAGCTTAATCCGTTCTCCTCTCGCATTCCACACCCCTGAAATGATAGGTTCCTCGCAGCTATAGACTCCCTGTCTCCCACACCTTTTGACCTCACCAGCCACAAAGTCACTTCCATTTCATCTCCGGCGCAGTGAGACTCTGTAGACTGCGCTCCATCTCCAGTCGCCTGCCAGCCCAAGCCCACATCATCATTTATGTGGACAACGGCGACACCTCCTCCCTCTCTCTACCCAGTCCTCTGGCATAAGTCAGACCTTCTCCCCTGAGCATCTTCAGTGCTTTCCTGTTTGGTTATCACGTCCTCTCGAGCTGCACTGAGATGGGTGACTGGGCCTTCTTTTCTCAATTCTGTATCCTCCCGTCCAAGAAGCTTGACTTTTGGGTTTTACTGGCCAGGGGGCGCATTCTGTTCACCGTGCCCTTAGCTAACTCCACTCACCCTTTACGTTCCAGCAGAGGCCAGTGCCGCCCCGTCCCTGATCTGGCCTTCGTTCCCGTCTGTCCATCACTCTCTCACACCGTTCTGTTCTCTTCTCCATACAGCGACTCATGCTCTAGGGTTTTACTGTCTGATGCTTTCTCTAGGAGCTCTTCTCTCTAGGCCTCCTGGAGGCTAACCCCGAGGTTCCCTGTACTGGGTGTTCAGTCAACACTTTGCTGAATGGATAGTGAATACAGGGATTGGCCACAATTAACTTGCTATTTCTATTTCCACGTGTTATTTCCATGGTGATTTTGATTACTCAAAATATCAAAAAATCATTCAAATTGTTTGCTTCTTATGAATAAAAATGCAGAGTTTGTTCAAAAAAATATGTTAACATCTATTGTGGGCTTTTAAATGCATCACAATAGCACTGCAAGAAACAAGTGTAAATGCTGTGAAAACGAAATTTCAAATCCACCTACTTTTAAGTTGAAAGGCACAATTTCCAATACAACCAGTTTATTTGAGAGACACAAAGCCCTGTGTTTTTGAATGACAGTTCCAAATTTGTATCTCTTTGCCTTTGCCTGCACTGTGCAAGTCATCTCTCTTTTTTCCTTCTCTTTCTTTCTTTTCTTTTCTTTTTTTTTTTTTTACTTTATGAAAGCTGCATGTTGCTTTCAGTAGAATATCATTTTACCTATATTCTTTCTGTGTCTATCATGGGCTATTTTCCATTTCCTTAGTCTTTTATAAAATAAACTAGTGTTATAACAACCTTCAATGAAATTTCGCTGAGGATGGGAATCACGGAGACGGACTCGTGAAATATTAGAGTTGAAGGAAAACACAGAAATAATTTAGCTCGAGGAGTTTACAGCAAAAAAGGGAGAGGAGCAAATACTGGTAGAAGTATTCTTTTTATTAAGAATTGCTTGGCATACTGCAAAGCTAAGACGTTAAATCCTCACAATAATGCTTCATGGTAGATATTTCAGGTGAGAAGATGGAGGTTCATTAAGGCTCAACAGCAAGCCTGCCAAGGTCCCACTGGCATTAAAGCATCTGTGTTTGACCCCAGTTCTACCACCCACCACACCTTGAAAGTCACTTAACCTTTCTGGACTTTACTTTCCAGAATGAAAAGTGAAAGACTTGGTTACATTTTTTTTTTTAAATTTGTCATCACTAAATTTCTATTTTCTAAAACAAACCTTCCATCTTATTTTTCAGTTTACACCCGTAAAAATGCCTGTCTACTTTCCCTTTTTTTAATCCCAGATTGTGTTGCTTTCAGCATGAAAGATGTTGCCAAACTAGCCTAAATGCTATTCTTTTCAGCTACCATTTGTAAGAAAATATAAAATGTTGATTAAGTATACTCCTGTGGTATTTACTATTTAAGAAAGTGAAAAATCCAAAGTTCAAAGAAAACATTTCAGAGTCAATACTTTTGACTAATTATATACAGATCTTTCTTGACAGACAATGGGGTTATATCCTGATAAACTCATCATAAATTGAAAATATGGTTAAGTAGAAATGCACCTAACCTACTGAATACTGTGGCTTTAACCCAGCCTACCTTCAACATGCCCTGGACATGAGCCTTGGGTAAAATCATCCAAAACAAAGCTTATTTTACAGTGAAGTGTTGAATGAGTGTTCTAAGTCACTTCAGTCATGTCTGACTCTTTGCGACTGCATGGACTGTAGCCCACCAGGATCCATGGGAGCCTGCAGGCAAGAATACTGGAGCAGGTTGTCATTTCCTCCTTCTGGGGGAATCTTCTCAACCCAGAGCTGGAACCCACATCTCTTACATCTCCTGCACTGGCAGGCAGGCTAGCACCACCTGGAAGCCCATGTCATTTGTTGAAAAGGGAACTTAAAGAGGAAAACAGAACAGCTGCTGGGGCCAGGCTTTCTAAGTATATGGGCAGTTGACCCTCCTGATTCCATGGCTGGCTGGAAACTGAAGCTGCTGCCACCAACCAGCATCACAAGAGATGAACTGACCACACATTGATCAACGCATATCTCTTTCAAACCACTATAACATCAAAGAATTTTAAGTCAAACAAGTTGTGAGTTGGAGACCATCTGTAGTTCATATATATTTTAGGTTTCAGATTATCAGTACATGTAACTAAACACACACACACATACGCATACACATAATGAAGAAGAGATCTCAATGTCACATGGCATGTAGACATTAAATAAATGAGACTGCTTCTCAGAGGGGAGTGTGGGGGAGAATGGATACATGTATACCTATGACTGAGTACCTTTGCCGTCCGCTGGAAACTAACACAATGTTATCTGTTAACCTGCTAATGTCATTGCTGTTCAGTCGCTAAGTCACATCCAAATCTGCAGCCCCATGGACTGCAGCACTCCAGGCTTCTCTGTCCTCCACCGTCTCTGGAAGTTTGCTCAAATTCATGTTTACCTGATAAATCGGCTATACTCCAATACAAAATAAAAAGTTTTAAAAAAAAGAATCTATAGTGGAAAAGAATCTAATCTGAATCACTTTTCTCTATACCTGAAATGAACATAACAGTGTAAATCAATGATATTTCAATTTTTTTTTTTTTTTTTGGGAAATGAGGAATCTCAGTCAAATGCATTTTTTTGGTTTGACGTCTGCCTCAGTTCTGGGCTTGGGTTCTCTGTATTTCTCAGACCTCCATGTCTTTGCTCACATGTTCCCTTGCCTGGTGTCCCTGCTCCCCACTACCCTCTCCACTTCTCCCTACATAGGGGATCCATCTACCCCTCAAGAATATCAAGCCTTTCCAGCAAAGGTTAGAGCTACTGTCTTTCCTTTCCTCTCTGCTTCTTAATCCTTCCATCATTCTCTCTTTTTCTTCTTTCCTTCTGGGACCTCCTACTTTACTTCTTTCTCCTCCTTTTAATTATTATTTTTTTATTTTTTAAAGGCTATTTTCTAGAGCAGTTGTAGGGGTACAACTAAACTGAGAAGTAGGCACAGAGGTTCTCCATATGTACCCTGTCTACACACAGGTGCAGCCATCCCCACTATCATTACCCCAGCAGATGCTGCTTTTGTTGCCCAGGACAAGCCTGCCTGGACACATTGCCATCACCCAAAGTCTGTCGTTCACCAGGGTTCATGCCTGGTGGTGTGCATTCTGTGAGGTTGGACAAATGTATGGCAGCATGTACCCATCACGGCAGCATCACACAGAGCAGCTTCACTGCCCTAATAGCCCATTCAGCTCTTCTCCAACCCCTTGAGCCCTGGAAATCATGGATTTCCCACTGTCTCCAAAATAACTTGAAGCTGTGTGTTTTCAAATGACCATTAATATTCTGTAAGAAATGTTTTATAGTAGTCAAAAAAATCATTGTTGTTTCTTAATTTCACATTTGCAAAACATCTGAATAAGGTTCAGAATGAAATTACACATACAAATTTCTGAGATAATGAGAATTTTAGGAGTGACCAAACCAGTTTGATTTGCTGATATATTAATGCTAAACTCTGGGTTTTGAAAAAATTATCAATCAGAGAATTTAACAGTTCTGCTCTCCTAGAATTCATAAAGACATTCTAAGCATTCTCTTATTATATAGTATTACTGTAAACATACGTTAATAATGTTGTATAATATATTATAAAAATATATGATAGACAAACCATTTGTATTAAATATTGTCAATGTTTATATATTTAACTATTTTATATAAACACGTAACAGTTATTAATATATATTTGGTTGAATATTTATACCAATTTAATATTTATTTAAATTAATTTAAATTTTAAAAATAGTAACATGAATCCATATATAAACATAACTAAAAACTAAATATATGCATAAAATGTATGATACATGCTGATATCATTTATATTTACTGTGTTAGTATTTACTTAAATACAAGCTTCTAAAATCACTTATAAACTACTATGAGAAAGAAACTTTATATAGGTGCTCATTACTAGATAATTAATATTTCCTATTTTTTAAATCTAGTAATTGACAAATATTTACCTGTATTTAAAAATAAATATAAACTAATTATATATAATATACTCATATCTGTATGTATAGAGTCCTGCAATATATATATATAGATATATATATAGCCCTGCAATCAATTATACTGTATATTGACTTTGAGCTTTTTTCCCCTTTTCTCTCACATTTCAGGATTATTATGCTAGTATTTTAGATCCTGTGCAAAATAGTAATATTAATTGGCCTGGTCACGTGCTGTCTTTTCTGTTAGAAGACCAGGAATGATTAGGTATCCTATAAGACATCTCTGAGTAGGCCCTAAACATTATTCATGAGTCCTAAGTCCAGAGTGCTTACATTTTCACAAAGAGACCAGCACAGAAGCGACAGGCAGGAGACTTCAGGCTAAGGCAGCTAGCTCCTTGGGTGATAGTCACTCTGCATCTGTGAGGGCCAGTGGAGGTCTGAGACAGCTCCTCTGAGTGCTGCCAGGATACATCCTAGTAAACATCTTGGAGGATGCTGTGGAATTGTACAGGGATGAGGACCACTCTCAGGGATCTTATAAAAGATTCAGTGCTGTTAATTTGTACCAATTTTGTACTAGCATATTCTTATATTTATTTTTATTTGAATAGCAAATAAACACCTTGGTTTAACTTGAAAATGCATAAAGGAAGTAATCACTCTCTGAATATTTATTGGCTGCCATAGTGATTGTAGCAGTTGGAGTATAATTATTAATATTATATCACATATAGGAAATTAACTTGGTCGTGCCTTTGTCAGAAAAGCAATTAATTAAAAGAAATGTTAGCTGTTCAATGTTATAGAGAAATAAAAGCTTAACAGTGAGAGAATTTGGAATATTTAAAGATTACCTGGAGGATCAGATCCTTGTAAGTGGTGGTAGGAATAATATTAGAAAGACAGAAGGTTTTGAATGCTGGCCAAATAGACTATACCTCAGATATGCAGATGACATCACTCTTATGGCAGAAAGTGAAGAGGAACTAGAAAGCCTCTTGATGGAAGTGAAAGAGGAGAGTGAAAAAGTTGGCTTAAAGCTCAACGTTCAGAAAACTAAGATCATGGTGTCTGGTCCCATCACTTCATGGGAAATAGATGGAGAAACAGTGGAAACAGTGTCAACCTCTTTTGGGGGGGCTCCAAAATCACCGCAGATGGTGATTGCAGCCATGAAATTAAAAGATGCCCCATGCTGTGTGGGGCCACCCAAGATGGAAGGGTCATGGTGGAGAGGTATGACAGAATGTGGTCCACTGGAGAAGGGAATGGCAAACCACTTCGGTATTCTTGCCTTGAGAACCCCATGAACAGTATGAAAAGGCAAAAAGATAGGATACTAAAAGATGAACTCCCCAGGTGGGTAGGTGCTACTCCTTGGAAGGAAAGTTATGGCCAACCTGGATAGCATATTGAAAAGCAGAGACATTACTTTGCCAGCAAAGGTTCATCTAGTCAAGGCTATGGTTTTTCCACCAGCCATGTATGAACGTGAGAGTTGGACAGTGAAAAAGGCTGAGCACCAAAGAATTGATGCTTTGGAATTGTGGTGTTCGAGAAGACTCTTGAGAGTCCCTTGGACTGCAAGGAGATCCAACAAGTCCATCCTAAAGGACATCAGTCCTGGGTGTTCATTGGAAGGACTGATGTTGAAGCTGAAATTCCAATACTTTGGCCACCTCATGTAAGAGTTGGCTCATTGGAAAAGACCTTGATGCTAGGAAGGATTGGGGGCAGGAGGAGAAGAGGAAGACAGAGTATGAGATGGCTGGATGGCATCACCGACTCGATGGACATGGGTTTGTATGGACTCCGGGAGTTGGTGATGGACAAGGAGACCTGGCGTGCTGCAGTTCATGGGGTCGCAAAGAGTCAGACATGACTGAACGACTGAACTGATACTGATTGGCTTTTGAGGAAAGATTAATATGGATGCTTCCTCCTTACTGTGATAAAGCATCTTGCAAATCAAAAAGGGGAAATGCCTTAAAAAGTATGCATTGCTTTTTATTGCATTAAAGCCTGAGTCCATTAAATGTTGAAGGAACAAATGTGAGTGTTGACTTATTCAAACTGATTACAGCAGAAAAGCCTGTGGTTCATAGTATCCCCCAAAACACACATGCCTAGCGTGGGGTTTTTGACATCTAAAGGTCATTGATACAGTGGAGATATTTCTACCTGAGGAATTTCAACTAGAATGTGTTTTGTGTAACAAGGCTCCTGATTGTTATGCAACTAGAAACATATGTCATCTCTCTGAAAGTTTAAAATGGTTAGAATTAGCCTCAAAATTAATCCAGCTGAAATATGTCTTTAGATCTCTAAAGAAATAAATACCAACAATAAAAATATGCTATAATAAGTCACAGGAGCAAAATCACTAAAAAGCGTGAGTCTTAAATGACTTCTATTTTGGATTATTAATCCAAAGATATATTAATATAAACTAAATTTTAACTTTTAAAAATGGCATCTTACATGAAGATTTAATATTCCAGTCAATTCATTGTTCTAGTGCTCTGAAGGTGGCTAATGGTCTCATGTGGAAAGCCTGTGAATCTGGTCTTTTTTACTGCAAGAAAATTGCCACCAGATGGCATTTGAACTAAACCCTCATGGTTGGGACCATATGGCTTCCCATGTGTATGCTTGACTGGGAGATAACAGATGAATACACCTTTTTTCTTTACTTTTTGGTTCATTTTTAATATAAAAAGAATCTTATTATTAAGAATTTAAAAATTACTGTTAAAAGCTTCACTTTAATTTACAAAGGCCTTTAATATACACTATCCCATCAACTCACTTGAGCAAATGTAAGAAAAGAAGCCTGGATCTATAATCAATTGAGTGGTAACTCTGTCCTCAGTTCATTCTTGGAAAATGGGTTTGACATTACCTCCTCATGGAATGGTTGTAAGGATTCAGTTTAAAATGTGTATAAATGATAACTTGTAGTTTCTTGCCAAGATTAAATTGGCTTTAATTTAATCTTAAGTAGGTTTAATTTTACATTATCATCATCATCATTCTTAGTACTTTATTTTAATCACTTCTGATTGTTTCACTAATGTAAATCTTGTCTCTGCCAGTTTATTTGTGTGTGATCTCCTTTTTTATAGAAGTAATTTGTGTACACGTCTTTTGTAGGGATTGCTTCCTTTACTAGGGCACCAGTCTAGCTATATAATTTGTTCAAAAAATAAACTTGTGTTGAATTTGAATTGAGGATCACAAGACATGTCCTCAAAGACCAGAATAATTTTCGCTACCGAACAAAACTTGTGTCCACTCACCCAGATGAGGTAAATCCAAACTATTGACGCTGTGTTGTGGCTAAGGAAGGTGTAGCATTTATTGCTGGTGCCAAGCAAGGAATCCTGACTGCTAGTGCTTAAAAGGCCTGAACTCCCCATAGTCTTTCCTAAAAAGGATTTTATTTTATTTTATTTATTTATTTTTTTTTTCTTTACATTATTGTGCTGGTTTTGCCATACATTGACATGAGTCCGCCATGGGTATACATGTGTTCCCTTTCAGAACCCCCCTCCCACATCCCTCCCGATTCCATCCCTCTGGGTCATCAAGACAGCATGAGTGGAGGAGGCTTGCTGGGTGTGTGATGGGCTTGTGGACATTCGTCCGACTGGTCGCTGGTGCGGTGACTGGGAGTCAGCACCACCAACCCCCTGGTTCCAACCAGCATGCCTTTGTAGGCAACGCACAGTTACCCTCCCCCACCTAGTGGGTGGGGCTTTCGTATCTTCAAAGCAGCTCAAAGGACATGGCTCCAAATGCTGTCTATCTCTTAGGAGGAACTGAAGGTCCTTGACTTTGTTTAATGGCTAAAGTATTATTATTTTGTCTTGCTTGACTGTTTTTCTTTCTTCTCACATTTTCTCATTTCTCTAATTTAGTTTATTATTTCAAACTTGGGGAAGATTTAAGAGGCTCAAGTCTACAGACAAGAAGAAGGCACAGGACGTTGGGGGGGATCTGTCCTGGGAAAGCCCTGTAGGGCCCGGCTCAGTTACAATTTAGTGGGAAAAGCATGCTCCTTACTGCTCTACATACCTCATAGGAACCTTGTGAGGGTCTAATGAGACAGCGTAAAAGTCAACATGCTTTGAAAGAGTCATTTGATTATGTATACTTTAATATAATTTCCACATTTTAAATCTAAATTCATTCAAAGTCTTTTACAAACTATCTGATTTGTATCTGTTCATCCATGTGTATAAATTTACATCTTACATTGCTATTAGTTAATGATGGGTCATGAAAGTACCTATTGAATATTTCAGTTTTGATTTTAAATTCTAAGGTTTTGACTAAAGTTTCATATACTTGTTAGTATCTATGGCACGTGTCCTATGATATTTGGTGAGATATAATTTGACAAAATTAGAGTTAAAATGATGGTAAGCCCAGTAATTCCTCTCTTTTGAAAATGTTTCTCTGAGGCATCAGGATCCTGCTTGAAGTAGACACATTGCCATCATTCTCTGCAACTTTAAGCTTCAGTTTTGAGAGATGTTAATTGTTGATGATGCTGATGGAACAGGTAGTTGAATTTGAGGGACTCGCTGTTTTCTTGTACATGGATTTCTATCATGATGCTGTTACAAGGCTATCTTTGTTTCAGAAAAGCAACCATATTTTACATTGATCTCTCATGATCTTTTTTGTTATCTTCTGCCATCTGCAAACTATTCAGACTTACCTATTCACTGCTCTCCAAGAATTCCAACTAAGTACTCTTTTTTGAGTAAGTAAGCAGCTTTAACATTATCTTTAAAAAAGATCCAGAATATTTTGAGTTGATTTGTGTGAGTTCCTTCAATTTGTCATTAACATTTTTACTACTATTCCATGTGAGGAAAAACAGAGAAGAGATAGAGGTAGACCTTTCTAAGCCTTTAAGTTATTGAGAGCTCAGTTGGTAAAGAATCTCTCTGAAATGCCAGACACCCTGGGTCAATTCCTGGGTCGGCAAGATCCACTGAAGAAGGGATAGGCTACCCACTACAGTGTTCTTGGGCTTCCCTTGTGGCTCGGCTGGTAAAGAATCCACCTGCAATGCAGGAGACCTGGGTTCGATCCTTGGGTTGGGAAGATCCCCTGGAGAAGGGAAAGACTACCCACTCCAGTATTCTGGCCTGGAGAATTCCATGGACTATATAGTCATGGGGTCACAAACAGTCAGATACTACTGAGTGACTTTCACTTTCACTTTAGACCAGTGTGATATGCTAAAATAGTGAAGTAAGAACCACACTAGTGTGGACTACTTCCTCTATGAACAGTGATGGTCATTCACCTTGAGGAGGTTGACTTCCTCTGACACAGTAATAACTGTTTTACTTGAGCAAATGTGGGAGTTACATAGCTGATGATGGCAGAAAAAATATGGTGAACGTTAAATTCTTTAATGAGGTTTGAAAATGTATTAAAGCTAGAATACTTTTATAAAATACATTTTAGAGATATTTTAGTAGACCACTGACTACAGATTGAAAAACCTGTACTGTAAGAAGATGGTATCAAGAGTTATTAATTTGAAATTCAAACATGATAAGGTTCAGAGTGAAAAAGAGATGATCATTACCAGCTAACAGGAAGATCTTCCCAGAAGCATTCCTGCAGGCTTCCTCTCATATGTCGTTGAACTGAATTGAGTCACAAGACTGCTATTAAAAATTTCTGGAAAGAGAGCATGTTGCCTTAATTGGATTAGACCACTCAGATAGTGGGGTGGTTACTGGAGTAGTGGGCACTCTAACAAGCAAATGAATCCTTTAAAAACTAATCTGTGATTATACAACATCCTAGCAGGAGGAAAGACTATACACAGATTCAAAAATTAAATCAGCACACTGCACAAGAAGATTGCTCTTTGTTTAACTTAAATGATAAGCGTTCTTCATGTTTGCAATATAATCTGTAATTTTATGTGAAATATCTCTTCTATAGATCTTAATAGATAATTAACACTTCCATTTCATCCATCGAAATGAATGAAAGCTATCTTCTGTATAAGCTAAGCTATTTATGGCATGATGCTCTTTTTTTTTTCCCATCATGCTATTAATTGTAAGTTGTCATAAAGGTGATCTTAATGAGAAAATGTTAATTGTATTAAGACTTCTTTAGTAGAGGAAAGAGTTCCCACGGAAGATATTGTTGGCCTCCTCTGTAGAAGTCTGTTTATTTAAGAATAACTGTAGATTTATTTTAACCTAGCTAACTATCTGAGTTCTTAAAAGAACACACGTTGAGGCATCATTGTTAAAGAGCCAAACCTGTCTAATACAATGTTGTTATATGGATGTCTCCTGAGCAGGACCATAATGTTTCTTTCTATTACAGTAACTCAAGGAGGTGTGGCTTTGGTCTCCGACATGTGTCCAGATCCTGGGATTCCAGAGAATGGCAGGAGAGCAGGCTCGGACTTCAGGTAGGAGAGAAAGTATTTATTTCCATAGCATGTTACTTTCTAACTCTTAATGAAAAATCCAACTTAATGGGCTGATCAAAATTTGTGTACAAGATTTTTTTTCTGATTTTAATTTGCTTCCTTCCCATATAAGTTTCCCTGGTGGCTCAGTGGTAAAGAATCCATTTTCCAGTGCAGGAGACACAGCAGATGTGAGTTCTATCCCTGGGTCACGAAGATCCCCGGGAGAAGGAAATGGCAACCCACACCAGTATTCTTGCCTGGAAAATCCCATGGATAGAGGAGCCTGGTGAGCTATGTAGTCCGTGGGGTCACAAAAGAGTTGGATACAACTGAGCAACTAAACAACAACACCTTCCCACAAAAAGAAAATTGTTAAGTGTTAGTCACTTAGTTGCCTGACTCTTTGCAACACCATAGACTGTAGACCTAGAGTCTCCTCTGTCCATGGCATTCCCCAGGCAAGAATACTAGAGTGGGTTGCCATTTCCTTTTCCAGACGATCTTCCTGACCCAGGGATTGTACCCTGGTCTCCTGTATTGCAGACAGATTCTTCATCATCTGAGCCAATTCTAATGCAGTTTAGTTATTGTTTAAAAAAATAGATAATGAAAAACTTAGCTATGGTCTTATAATTATTTCATTAAATAAACTTTTATAATAATGAATGTGAGTGGCAATCAATGCAATTTATGAAGAAAATGTTATGATTAATTTTATTAGGTTATGATTAGTAGAGACTGCTTTATAGTTGATACATTATGAATAAAGCAGTGATTATAATAGTGATTTGTTTTTATATTTTGGCCTTTAATTAGTTCAATAAATTGAACATTCTCTAGCTTACAAGATGAATACTAGTATTAGGGGTAAGCTGCAAAGTCAAAGAGTAAAGGAGAGCAAGAGCAAGTTTCTCTTCCTTATAATCTCGTTATTTTTGAAAAAGAAAGAGAGTTGAGCCTGTGAAAGTGAGCTGAAAATTGAATAAAAGCAGTGATATTTTTAGAGAAGGAAGAAGAAATGTTACTCGGTGAAATTGGAGTAGCAGTGTCTTTTTTTATGACTAGAGGAAATAATAACATTGTATAGTGGCTGTAATGAAGTTGGTAAAATGACATATATATATATATTTTTGTTTTACATGAAAAGGAAACACAAGTACAGATGTGCTACTGCAATACTTTTGACAATTGCATTGTTCATGTTTTAAATGGAATAGACAACTGACTAAACACACACATACATACACACACAACTTGACAGTTGCTAGCCAAGTTTTATTTGGGGCAAAATGCGGACCGCAGTCTGTGAGGCAGCACCTCAGATGGCTCTGAGAGACTGCTCTGAAGAAGCCAGGGGCGGGGGGAGGTCAGTACATAAGATTTCAGTGAAGGGGGAGTTCAGTGCAATCCAATACTTAATTCGCAAAAGGTTTTCTGTTAGTCACCAGGAACTGATGGCACCATGAAGGGATTTAGCGTTTTTCTAGATATGAAGAGATGCAAGGACTGCGATTGTTGGGAGAGCGTGTAATTTCCTCAGTTCTGTCTCACTGCAGCAAAAATTTGAAGCAATGAATTTACCAGTGTTATAGCTCAGTTTTATCAGGAGAAACAAAGGGTGGGCCGACCCAAAAGACAAAGAGAGGCCCCCCGGCTCAATTTTGGCTCCTCTTTTCACATGGTTTTTCTCCTCCCCTTGGGCTTATCCTGTGTAAACTGGGCTAGCCAGGAGGGCTGTTTGTTTTACTGGAGTTCCTCACTCCGGTCCTTGGACCTTCCTTTGTTCTATTTTCACAGGCTTTCCCCTTCTTTGTCTTTTAGCCATTTTGGACTCCTTTTCCTATTCTAACTACCTAACAGGATCATGAAATCAGTTCCTGAAAATATCTAGCTATCTAAGGACCAGTTCCACGAGATTCGCTGGAGCACAGAGTGCCTCACTCCACACCAAGCCCCCTCAGGGAGCGGGGGTGCTGAGGTCAACAGCTGCAGCAGCAGAGGGTTCCGGTCCACAGAGGCAGGTGGCAAATACCCGCGCTGCTGTTGTTCATCCCCTGGCAGTGCTCTTGGCACCTGCCAATTTGTGGTTGGCACAGTGTAAATATCGCAAATATCAAATATATCTTCAGGTGGTAGTATTTTAGTTCAGGTTCCTTTGGTGCAGAGCCTCAGATAGCGACTCTAAAGTGAATTTTTGGAAAAGTGCCCTCTGGATATGGAGAACAGAGAGAACAGGATAGATAGAGTAGAAGGCTGAGCAGGAAGTTGATTTTATCTAGAGATTAGCTTCCATCCCAATCCAGGGGGAATTCCAGGGCATAAATGCACAGATGATCCACTTTTTTGGCCATTGTCCTTGCCTTTCATCATTGGCTTCCTCCATTAGTGTCAAGAAAGTTCCTGGAACAAAACTAGGTTATGAGCAGTTATTAGCACCCCGGGGGTATGTTATATCCTTTATGTTGTGTCTTTTTGGGTGTGGGGTCAGCTAAGAAAGAAAGCTACTGATTTCAAAGGTAAAGTAGGCACCAGTGGAAGGCATTCAGGAACATGATTAGTTTTTAAATAATGCAAATGGTTGAGATTTGCAGTCTTCTAGAACCCATAGAGCATTTTTGTCCTAAGGATTCCTTCCTTATCTCAGAAGTAACCTTTTTTTCTCCCTCACCCAGGAAAAAAAATTAAAGTGTTCTCCAGGCCTTGCTTCCAAAACCCCTTATGCATCTCTCTGCTGGGCTGGAGCAGTAAATCTGCATTATTGTTTTACACACCATCTTCCCCCACCCAACTGAAGGATAGTCAGCGCCTTTTTGTCTCTGCCTCCATGGTGGCAGAAACAGTGGCTGGTGCAAAGGAACTCCGAGGGTGTTCTCCAAAGCCCTTGTGTATGAGAGGATTTGCCCACTCAATGCTCTGTCATCCTTGGAACCCAGAAACTTCCTGGGCCTATGTGGTAGAGCTCTAGTTTAAAACAAAGCTAATTATCTGACAATGTCAAACTGTTCAAATTGTATCATATGGTAAAGAGAGCCAGAGGAGCTGTTGAATTTTCAAAAGTCAACAAGGAATTCAGAACCATCCAGGGTCAGTATCTATTTGGCACAAAGGCAGGAAGAGATTTACTTAGTATGTGAGGTGCCTGTGCTGGCCTTTGCTCTGTCTCATCCTTAGAGCAGCCTTAGTCCTGCAGAAGCTTACCTGAAGATGGGCATTAGCCACTGGAGTTTGTTGGTGTGTCTGAACAGGAAGCCAGGCTGAGTGTATACCTAGCAGGTCAAAGCAGGGGTGCTATGGCTCCATCTAAAACTGTCAGTCTTTCATGTTCTTAGTTTTCAGGAGAACTTCTACTCTGATTAATTAGTTAATTAGTTTACCTGTCTCCGAGTTTATGGCAATCAAATGATATAACAGCTGAGAAAATCATTTGAAAGATTAAATTTTCTGTAGAAGTACATGTGTGTGCATGCTAAGCTGCTTCAGTCCTGTCCAATTCTGTGTGACCTTATGGACTGTAGCCCACCAGGCTCTTCTGTACGCAGGATTCTCCAGGCAAGAATACTGGAATGGGTTGCCATGCCTTCTTCCAGGGGAATCTTCCAGACCCAGGGATCAAACCTGAGTCTCTTAAACATATCCAGCATAGGCAGGCAGGGTTTTTACCACTAGCACCACCTGGGAAGCCCCGATAAAACACATACTATCGATTAAAAAATAAAGTCACAACCTGAAAGTAAAGAGTTATTTTATTTGGTGGAAATGTTTGGGACTCCAAGCCCAGGAGAGAGAATTTCAGTAGCTCTGAGAAAAATGCTCCAAAGAGGCAGGACAGGGAGTCAGGCCACATACAAGTTTGCAACAAAGGGAGCAGGCAGTCTGAACATCAAAGATCAGGAATCAAGTTAAGGAATTTAGCACTCTGCCTAAGGGAAGACACAAGCCCCTGGGCTGATTGAATTCCTTCCTTTCATATGCACCTCAGCCTGTCAGGAGCCAATCTTGTTTCCTTGTTTACTTTGCCTCTTGCATTCCCCCAGCCTCTCAGCAGTCACCGTTGGGGGCTGGCAGCATCCTCTGGATCACAGTTTTGAGAACCCTCAATCACATTTGGAGGCCAGAAATTGGTGATGGCTGTGACATGTCTTGTTTATTAATATGGCAGGAGATAGTTTCATTTCACGGTCCCTCCCCATGGTCATAAACTCCACTATGTTTGCAGGACATTTCATGACTCTTTTTTTATCCCAGGAAACTGGGAAGTTCATCCCAGATCAAGGGAACGTCCTCATTGAAATGTCACTTGATTGTTAATTTCTGGATTAGGCCCATTGAAAATAGCAAAAGATTCTCTGATTCCTCTATCTTCTAACCTAATAGGATCCAGGAGATATTTCCCTTGTTGCCTCTTCCCATAACTAGAATCACACTATTACAATTATTCTATGCTATAAATGTGATCTGTTTCTTGCTTATACATCATATAATACAAAAGACAACAATCTTATAAAAGAAACAAATTATATGTGAAACAGATTGCCAGTCCAGGTTCGATGCATGAGACAGGGTGCTCTGGGCTGGTGCACTGGGATGACCCTGAGGGATGGGATGGGGAGGGAGGAGGGAGGGGGATTCAGGATGGGGGACACATGTACACCCATGGCTGATTCATCAATGTATGACAAAAACCACTACAATATTGTAAAGTAATTAGCCTCCAACTAAAATAAATTAAAAAAATAAACATATTTTAAATAATGCTGCTAATAAGGTGATTAAAGTTACAGATAGGGATTTGTAAGAGCTTTCAGAACCAAATCATCTTATAAAACACCACCCATTACAGGGTCCATCCGGTATGTAAACACAACCTTCAGTCTGAATTATAGCACGGGTGATCCCTTGAGATGTTGTAAGGATATCAAGGACCATACGATTTTATAAGACAGCTTTTCTCATCATAGAGATCTCGGAATTTAGTAGACTAATAGCCTGGTTGCTGTCATTTAATGCCTATTGAGTGAGTTTTGTTAAGGCTTCAATGTGAGAAATAACATTTTCCAATCCTACTGAAGGTGCAAAAATAGTTGCGAAGTGATCATACCAGTGAAATATAGGTCTCTTGGCCCACTGAGCTGGTATTGATGGTAAATTTGCTGGAGTCACATCTAAATTTGCATGTAAGTGGTCTTGAGCCAAAGGGAATCCTAAAGTATGCCCTCCTAGCCAGCCTGGTGGGAGCCAGGGTCATAGATTGGACCCACAAATCCTTTGAATCCTGTTAGGTGCCAGTCAGTTTATTTCTGGTCTTCTGATCTAATTGGTTTCCTATCAATCACTGGCTTTAAGAAAAATGGTACTTTGGCAGATTTTATAAGACGCCCAGCCTGATTTTCTGGTGTTATTAGGTTGATTATCTTTGGTATGATTTAATTGTTCCCAGCACAGGGAGGCCTTGAGGCTTAGACAACCATATCCTGGTATTAGTCAAATAAATCCATCCCATAACTGAGGCAGTATCAGTCCTAATAGTCTAGAGTTTCCTTTTTTTTTTTTCAAACACCTGGAATTTAGCCTGTTGCTCTTATTGAGCTCTAGCAACCTTAAGGGAAAATTCATATTTATGGCCAGGGTCAGAATAAGCACGTCTGATTGGCCAAGTGAGTGGGTCCCACCTAGTGATATCAGTAGAAGCCCAGATAGAACTATAATCCTTTTCTTTCCAAATAAACTTTCTGAGAGCCATCCAATCAGAACCTTGGAGGGGAGAAACCCACCAAGGTAAGCCAGAAGCACTGGATGTAGGCAATTGACCACAAATCCAACAATCTGATTGATTTCTAAAATTTGAATAAGATCATGCCAGTGATGCAAAAAAAACATTTTTTTTCTTTTTTGTTTCACTTGTAAGAGTCCAAGAGACTAGGAATAAAACGTATGAACAATCATATAGGTCAGGCAGGTCTGGCATCCTGGGCCAGCTGTCTACTTTTGATCTTGTCTTCTCTTCCTGATGTTGGTATTTCCATATTATCAGTGTTGCTTTAAGGTGAGTGTGAGGTGAGCAGTTCTCTCCAGAGACAAGTCTGGTGCAGGAGCCCCTTTTAGGGGGTAAATATGAATCTAAGGGTCAATTCCCTTCGTTTTGCTGTACAAGAGCTAGTCAAAAGAACCTGATAACATCTGTTCCATTTAGGTTAGGGGAGGAGGGAGTCCTTTAAATGATGTCTTTTTTAATATAC
Source organism: Antilocapra americana (assembly GCA_007570785.1). Lineage (NCBI taxonomy): Eukaryota > Metazoa > Chordata > Mammalia > Artiodactyla > Antilocapridae > Antilocapra > Antilocapra americana. The sequence goes on along the minus strand of ML661352.1, from coordinate 117,582 downwards.
ATAACCTCCTGGTTGTAAGTCATGGGATGTCTGATCGTCATCTGAGGATACGTTACTATAATAAACTTCAGAAACAAGTTTAGAATGACTTGTCAATAATTTGATTAAACCCTTGCAATAATACAGTATATCTCCCTTAAGTGATATAGGATCATATAGTATTTTATCCAGTCTCACTGGCCTCCCTGTAATAATTTCAAAGGGAGACAAATGGTATTTGTCAAACAAGTGGATCTGTGTTGAGGAGAACCGATGGACTGGCCTTGGGCCAAGGAAGGAATAAGCACATGTAATTTTAGCCAACTGAGTTTTTATTGTTTTAATTTGTTCTTTCCATTAACCCAGAAGACAGGGAACGGTAGTCACAGTGGAAATGTCAAATAATCCGCCAAATTTTGCAAATTTCTTTAACAATTTGATCAGCAAAATAGGTCCCTCTCTCACTATGTAGTTAAGAAGGAATTCCCCAGATGGAAATCATCCTTTCTAAAGCCAATTCCCTACCAATTTTGCCTTGGCCCTTCTGCATGGTTAAAGATTTTAGTACATTGCAGTTAGGAAACTTGGATATTCTGCAACGTATAACATTTTAGTATAACCACTAAAATTACGACTCACAAAATTTATCAGGACATGTCAAATGTTAGGGATTCCATATAAATTTTGGAATATCTGTATTAATGATTTTATCTATATATCACAACCTAAAATTTACATTCAATCACTTGACACAGTTTTTGAATTAATAATACCAAATAAACTTAGCTTAACATTCATCTCTGAGATTCCTCAGAGATGTTTCTTTGAAGCATCCATCCCAGAATCAGCTGGAGGCTAAAAATCATAGTCAGATTTTGACATTTTGGAAGTTTGTTAGCAATATCAAGAAGATTTTTGATAAAACAAAGGATCAGAGGTCACTGAACCAATACCTATCCATTTAACCAATGTCACAAAGAAAATAAATGTATATCATCAAAGGGCACAGAAATTCACAGAATCTGTTATAAAGAGGAACACTTAAATAGAAATAAAATCCCTAGTCTTATATTAGCTTAGTTAAAGTCAATCTAAATTTAATTAATCCTGACTATGCATAAAATTTTTTCCTCAGAGTTCCTCTTCATAATCTCTCATCACTTTTTGTATCCAGCCTATTTTTCATTTTTCATCTAAATGAAATTAACCAGTTCTTTTTTTAACTACAATATAATTTCATTTCTCATATCTTCTTTACTTAAAACATACATTTTATTTCCTATTGTACTCTGAAAAGTTACTGTATTATTTTAATAGTTTTAATTACATGTTTAAATTAGAATCCTCCACCATAAAAACTTAATTTTAGTAAAACTAAGAAGTAAGTAATTAGGTACTGTCTTTACGGTGGCATTTTATAGATTGGTGAGCTTAAACATCAGTGATAATTTTTTTAAACTTTTGTTTTCTTATAGAGAAAATCATAGGTGATACCAATACTTTAATTAATATTTCAGTACTCTTAATTTTTTAAAATAATTGATGTATCAGTATCTTTTAAATAAATAAACTTTCATCACTTAGCTTAAATTGGCACAGCTTTAGAATCTTAAGTTACCAAACATCTGGAAAGATCATTTTAGACATTTCTAAAATATGATTATTTAAAAGTCTTAATCCCAAAGCTTTTATCTCATTTACATTTGCCTTGAAGTTTCATGTTCAGTTATTTTCTTGCATGAGATTAGTAAGGTCTTTTTTATTAAACCTAGGTACAATAAACTATTATACTTCAATTTGATGACTCGGAATGACACCTATATTAATTTATGTCAACAAACTTAAATATTGATATCAGGTATCAACTTAACATTAAATATTTCCCAGTTCACAAGAACCTGAAAGTCGTCTTGGTTCAGGTTCAGCACAGCAGGCCTCCCTGTCCATCACCAACTCCTGGAGTCTACCCAAACCCATTTTCACTGAGTCGGTGATGCCATCCAACCATTTCATACTCTGTTGTCCCCTGCTCCTCCTGCCCTCAATCTTTCCCAGCATCCGAGTCTTTTCACATCAGTCAGCTCTTCGCATCAGGTGGCCAAAGTATTGGAGTTTCAGCTTCAACATCAGTCCTTCCAATGAACACCCAGGACTGATCTCCTTTAGAATGGACTTATAGGATCTCCTTGCAGTCCAAGGGACTCTCAAGAGTCTTCTCCAACACCACAGTTCAAAAGCATCAATTCTTCGGTGCTCAGCTTTCTTCACCATCCAACTCTCACATCCATACATGACTATTGGAAAAACCATAGCATTGAGTTGACGGACCCTTCATTGGCAAAGTAACGTCTCTATTTTTTAATAGGCTGTGTAGGTTGGTCATAGCTTTTCTTCCAAGGAGCAAGCATCTTTTAATTTCATGGCTGCAGTCACCATCTACAGTGATCTTGGAGCCCAAAATAATAAAGTCTGTCACTGTTTCCACTGTTTCTGCATCTATTTCCCATGAAGTGATGGGACCAAATGCCATGATCTTAGTTTTCTGAATGTTGAGCTTTAAGCCAACTTTTTCACTCTCCTCTTTCACTTTCATCAAGAGACTCTTTAGTTCTTTACTTTCTGCTATAAGTATGGTGTCATCTGCATATCTGAGATTATTGATATTTCTCCCAGCAATCTTGATTCCAGCTTCTGCTTCATCCAGCCCAGGGTTTCTCATGATGTACTCTGCATATAAGTTAACTAGACGGGATGACAATATACAGCCTTGATGTACTCCTTTCCCTATTTGGAACTAGTCTGTTGTTCCACGTCCAGTTCTATTTGTTGCTTCATGACCTGCATACAGATTTCTCAAGAAGTGGGTCAGGTGATCTGGTATTCCCATCTCTCTAAGAATTTTCCAGTTTGTTGTGATCCACACCATCAAAGGCTTCGGCATAGGCAATGAAGCAGAAGTAGATTTTTTTGGAACTCTCTTGCTTTTTTGATGATCTAGTGGATGTTGGCAATTTGATCTCTGGTTCCTCTGCCTTTTCTAAAACCAACTTGAATATCTGGAAGTTCATGGTTCATGTATTGCTGAAGCCTGGCTTGGAGAATTTTGAGCATTACTTTACTAGCGTGTGAGATGAGTGAAATTGTGCAGTAGTTTGAACATTCTTTGGCATTGCCTTTCTTTGGGATTTGAATGAAAACTGACCTTTTCTAGTCCTGTGGCCATTGCTGAGTTTTCCAAATTTGCTGGCATATTGAGTGCAGCACTTTCACAGCATCATCTTTCAGGATTTGAAATAGCTCAACTGGAGTTCTATCACCTCCACTAGTTTGGTTCATAGTGATGCTTCCTACGTCCCACTTGACTTCACATTGCAGGATGTCTGGCTCTAGATGAGTGATCACACTCTTGTGATTATCTGGGTTGTGAAGATCTTTTTTGTACAGTTCTTCTGTGTATTCTTGCCACCTCTTTTTACTGTCTTCTGCTTCTGTTAGGTCCATACCATTCTGTCCTTTATTGAGCACATGTATCATGTATACACAGATATAAACAAACTAGACATCTTGTGGCTTACTAAAAGCTTAGATATGAACCAGGTATTACAATATGGGCATAACTTACTGGTTAACAAACAGTTCGATTACCTTAAAGTTGCTTGCTCAGATGATTAAGGCTTACTATCTATAAGGTTTGGCTGTGGGAACATTTTCAGCAGTTTAGATTTAAAACCGCCACTCCCCCTTGGTCTTACCTGCTTAATTGGGCTTAGTCTAAGTCTTTGTCAACTTCTCTGGTGGCTCAGCTGGTAAAGAATCCGCCTGCAATGGGGGAGTCCTGGGTTGGATCCCTGGATTGGGAAGATCCCCTAGAGAACGGTCATGCTACCCACTCCAGTATTGTGGCCTAGAGAATTCCATGGACTGTATAGTCCATGGAGTCTCAAAGAGTCAGACATGACTGAGCGAATTTCACTTTCATTTTCTAGGTCCTTGTGGCCTGTATTCATATTCTGGTTTATATATTTTTGAGTCAAAGACAGTTGTTTCGTTTTTCAAAGAACAGTTTTGTTGCCTAAAGTTTCTACAATCAGTGGTAAGATTTTTAATAAAATTGAAATTTAATTTACAAAGTTCTATTTTTTGTAACTTCAGAGTTTTACTTTAGCACATCATCATAGATTTTTATAAGGCATTTAGCAAAGACCTTTCTGAGTTTATAAATTAAACCACAGCAAAATTGCTATTTTTATTTTATTAACCCTTGCATGTTAGTTCCCAGTTTTCATATTTTCTACATCTCAGGTAACTATTGGTTTCCTCAGTAGTGTTAGTGTTAGTAGCTCAGTCATGTCTGACTCTTTTCGACTCCGCAAACTGTAGCCCGCCAAGCTCCTCTGTCCATGGGATTCTCCAGGCAACAATACTGGAGTGAATTGCCATTTCCTTCTCCAGGGGATCTTCCCAACCCAGGGATTGAACCCAGGTCTCCTGCATTTCAGACTGATTCTTTATCATCTGATCTATAGGGAAGATCCATATTTTGCAGAGTTATGTCTAAGTCATTTGGAAACCTAATCTGAATTGAATGCCTCATTATCACCAGGCAATTGTTCTGACTTTTGAGGAACACACACGCTGCTTCTAAGAGTCTCTTCTGTTCTTTTCTTTCTTCATCTTCCTAGTACAGTACATCTTGTCAAGAAAGATTTACAGTAGGCTGAGTCTGTTGCATAAAACTGTACTGATAATATTCATTTTTCAGAAAATACTCATTTTCTTTCATGTACCTTCTTTAAAACTGAGACAGGTCTGAAAAGGTGATTGAGGTATAAGACAAAGTCATCCTGGATATCTGTAAGTTTCCCAGCTGTGTTTTGAGAAGAGGGAAGGGAGTGAAACAAGAAAGGGAGGTGATCATGAGAGTCATTGAGGGGAAAACAAAGAGAGCACATTTAAAATAACGACCATTGGCAGGCCATGGTCTTCAGCTGGAAGAAGAAAGGGCTCACCTAATGTTCCTCAACTCAATATAGGCAGTTTTCCTGTAAAAACAAAAATCTTCTTAGTCACCTAGCTTAAAAGGTTTTAGAAGACTCCACAAACGCCTTGAACTTTATTGTTGAATCGAAACCTCCTCAGTACATTTAGTTAATATTTCCTCAGTGGCCTTGTTTATCCCACAATATGATTAAATAAGAGCTGTAACCACCTTCTATAAAGCCCATTTAAACATGCTAATTTATATATATTTATCTAGATTCCATCAACTTTTATACCTTTAACTTTAGCTTTCATAAGGATCCAATCAACAACTTTTGGTTGTAGGGGAGAGTTTAGAAGGCTTTTCCCTTTGTTCCCTGTCTATTTTACCTACTTTTATATGAAAGACTCTGGGATCCCCAGAGTTGGGTAGAGCTGAGGAAGTCAGGCTGTTTGGCCAAACTATCCCAAAATAACTGGTGAGATGAAAGAAAGTGAATGAGTTAGTCTCTTGGTCTTGTCCTTTGCAACTCCATGGACTATAGGCCACTAGGCTCCTCTGTCCATGGGATTCTCCAGGCAAGAATACTGGAGCCGGTTGCCATTCCCTTCTCCAGGGGACCTTCCTGACTCAGATATTGAACTTGGGTCTCCCACATTGCAGGCGAATTCTTTACCTTCTGAACTACCAGAGAAGCCCTGGTGAGATATCACAATATAAATTCTTCTAGTCTTTAAATATATAACTTGAAATTAGGGTAAATAGAACAGACATTTTTAGTATTTAATGTTGGGGACCAATAGGGGCTCCCTCTGGCTCATTAACTTTAGGTAGCATAGTAATAATAAATCTTATTTAATCATGTAAATGTCTGTTTTATTAATCCCATTCCAAATAACCATCCAAATGATTTTTTATTCATTTGAAGTAACTCACTTTAAAAAGAAAAAATTATCTCATTGAAATAATCGTTAGACTTTTTTCCCCTACTTTTTTGTTGATATTCTTAATTGTTCTAATTAGTGTTTGTATGAAAAGGCAAAAAGATATGACATAGAAAGAGGAACTCCTCAGGTCACTAGGTAAGTGCCCAATATGCTGCTGGAGAACAGTGAAAAACTAGCTCCAGAAGGAATGAGGAGGCTGAACACAAGTGGAAATAACACCCATTTGTGGAAGTCTCTGCTAGTGGAAGTAAAGTCTGATGCTGTAAAGAACAATATTGCATAGAAACCTGGAATGTTAGGTACATTAATCAGTGTAAATTGGAAGTGGTCAGACAGGAGATGGCAAGAGTGAACATTGACATTTTAGGAATCAGTGAACTAAAAAGGACCAGAATGGGAGAATTTAATTCAGATGACCATTATATCTACTACTGTGGGCAAGAATCCCTTAGAAGAAAAGGAGTAGCCCTCATAGTCAACTTAGGTGAAATCTCAAAAATGATAGAATGATCTGTGTTCGTTTCCAAAGCAAACAATTCAGTATCACAGTAATCCAAGTCTATGCCCCAACCAGTAATGAAGAAGCTGAACTTGAACAGTTCTTTGAAGACATACCAGACCTTTTAGAACTAAAACCAAAAAAAGATATCCTTTTCATTATAGGGGACTGGAATGTGAAGGTAGGCAGTCAGGAAACACCTGGAGTAACAGGCAAATTTGGCCTTGGAGTACAGAATGAAGCAGGGCAAAGGCTAATAGAGTTTTGCCAAGAGGACTCACAGGTGATAGCAAACACCCTCTTCCAACAACACAAGAGAAGACTCTACACATGGACATCACCAGATGGTCAACACCGAAATCAGATTGATTATATTCTTTGCAGCCAAAGGTGAAGAAGCTCTATACAGTCAGCAAAAACAAGACTGGGAGCTGACTGTGGCTCAGATCATGAACTCCTTATTGCCAAATTCAGACTTAAATTGAAAAAAGTAGGTAAAACCACTAGGCCATTCAGGTAAGACCTAAATCAAATCTCTGACAATTACACAGTGGAAGTGACAAAGAGATTAAAAGGATTAGATCTGATAAACAGAGTGCCTGAAGAAATAAAGACAGAGGTTCATAACATTGTACAGGAGGCTGTGATCAAAACCATCCCCAAGAAAAAGAAGCCCAAAAAGGCAAACTGGTTGTCTGAGAAGGCCTTACAAACAGCTAAGAAAAGAAGAGAAGTGGAAGTCAGAGGAGGAAAGGAAAGATATACTGACCTGAATGCAGAATTCCAAAGAATAGCGAGAGATCAGAGAGTCTTCCTAAGTGATCAGTGCAAAGAAATATAGGGAAACCATAGAATGGGAAATTAAAGATCTCTTCAAGAAAATTAGAGATATCAAGGGAACATTTCAGGCAAAGCTGGGCACAATAAAGGACAGAAATGGTATGGACCTAACAGAAGCAGAAGATATTAAGAAGAGGTGGCAAGAATACACAGAAGAACTGTACAAAAAAGATCTTCATGACTCAGATAATGACAATGGTGTGATCACTTACCTAGAGTCAGACATCCTGGAATGTGAAGTCAAGTGGGCCTTGGAAAGCATCAGTACAGAATTCCAGCTGAGCTATTTCAGATTTTAAAAGATGATGCTGGTTAAGTGCTTCACTCAGCATGCCAGCAAATTTGGAAACTGCAGCAGTGGCCGCAGGACTGGAAAAGGTCAGTTTTCATTCAAGTCCCAAGGAAAGGCAATACTAAAAAATATTCAAACTGCCACACAGTTGCACTCATCTCACATGCTAGCAAAGTAATGTTCAAAATTCTCCAAGCTATGCTTCAACTGTAACTGAACCAAGAGCTTCTAGATGTTCAAGCTGAATTTAGAAAAGACTGGATTTATGTCTTTAGAGGGACCAAAGATCAAGTTACCAACATCCGTTGGATCATAGAAAAGCAAGAGATTTCCAGAAAAATATTTTTTTCTGCTTCATTGTCTATGCTGAAGCCTTTGACTGTGTGGATCACAACAAACTGTGGAAAATTCTTCAAGAGATGGAAATACCAGACCATTTTGTTTGCCTCTTGAGAAATCTGTATGCAGGTCAAGAAGCAACGGTTAGAATGGGACATGGAACAATGGACTGGTTCCAAATTGGGAAAGGAGTACGTCAAGGCTGTATATGGTCACCCTCCTTATTTAACTTATATTCAGAGTACATCATGAGAAACTCTGGGCTGGATGAAGCACAAGCTGGAATCAAGATTGCCAGGAAAAATATCAATTAACTCAGATATACATATGACATGACCCTTATGGCAGAAAATGAAGAGGAACTAAAGAGCCTCTTGATGAAAGTGAAAGAGGAGAGTGAAAAAGCTGGCTTAAAACTCAGCATTCAAAAACTAAGATCATAGATCACTTCATGGCAAATAGATGGGGAAACAGTGGAAACAGTGACAGACTTTATTTTGGGGGGCTCCAAAATCACTGCAGATAGACTGAAGCCATGAAATTAAAAGAAACTTACTCCCTGTGTGTGGGGAGAAAAAAAGCTATGACAAGCCTAGACAGCATATTAAAAAGCAGAGTCATTACTTTGCCAGCAAAGGTCCTTCTAGTCACTGCTATGGTTTTTCCAGTGGTCATGTGTGGATGTGAGAGTTGGACCATAAAGAACACTGAACACCAAAGATTTGAGGCTTTTGAACTGTGGTGTTGGAGAATATTCTTCAGAGTCCCTTGAACTGCAAGATCAAACCAATGTATCCTAAAAGAAATCAATCCTGAATATTCATTGGGAAGACTGATGCTGAAGCTGAAGCTGTAATACTTTGGCCACCTGATGCGAAGAGCTGACTCATTAGAAAAGACCCTGATGCTGGGAAAGATTGAAGCAGGAGGAGAAAGGGATAACAGAGGATAAGTTGGTTGGATGGTATCACTGACTCAATGGACATAAGTTTGAGCAAGCTCCAGGAATTTGAGATGGATGGGGAAGCCTGGTGTGCTGTAGTCCATGGGCTCGCAAGGAGTTGGACACTCCTGAGCAATTGAAAAACAACAATAGCATTTTTGTAAGGCCCCTTGAGAAGAAAGCCTCAAGGAAGCTTCCTAAGTCAGTTTTTCTCATTCCAATAAAAGTTCTTAGGTTAATTTGACCTTTGTTTTGTAAGTATCAACAAAACAGTTGTTTGCAGTGAGGACACTCTAGATTTAATAATTTTTTAGTTTCTCTAATTTTCAAAGAATCCATCATCTGGCCACCAATAAATTAAAGCTCCATGGTGATGAAGATGATTAAGAATACTAAAAGGCCTCTTATAGGCCAAAAAGCAACAAATGCACAATAAAGCAACCTAGGAAAATCAGACAGAATATGTATATCTCAAAGTCACAGAGAAGTCTAAACTTGCCCCTAGAAGGCCTTGCTTAAGATTTTATCAAGCCAGCTTTTAATTTTTAACTGCAGTATGCATTGCTTCATGGCATATAGATTGGGAAACAATGCAAACAGTGACAGACTTTATTTTCTTGGGCTCCAAAATCACTCCAGATGGTGACTGCAGCCATGAAGTTAAAAGATACTTGCTCCTTGAGAGAAAGGCTATGCTAAACCTAGACAATGTATTAAAAAGTAGAGACATTACTTTGCCAACAAAGATCCACATAGTCAAGGCTACAGTTTTTCCAGTGGTCATGTATGAATGTGAGAGTTGGACCATGAAGAAGGCTGAGCGCTGAAGAATTGATGCTTTTGAACTGTGGTGTTGGAGAAGGCTCTTGAGAGTCCCCTGGACTGCAAGGAGATCAAGCCAGTCAATCTTAAAGGAAATCAGTCCTGAATATTCATTGGAAGGACTGATGCTGAAGCTGAAACTCCAGAACTTTGGCCACCTGATGTGAAGAGTCAACTCATTAGAAATGACTCTGCTCCTGGGAAAGATTGAAGGCAGTGGGAGAAGGGACGATAGAGGATGAGATGGTTGGATGGCATCACTGACTCAATGGACATGAGTTTGAGCAAGTTCCAGGAAATGTGAAGGACAGGGAAGCCTGGCATGCTGTAGTCCATGGGATCGCAAAGAGTTGGACGTGACTGAGCGACTGAATAGCAACAACAGTGCATTAAAGAGCCCCCTCAATATTTAGGGCAAGATTTAATTTCTCCAGTTAACTATGTACTTGCAAGTATGAGCTCCATTCCTTATTTCCTTCTATGATGGAGCCACCTCAGGATCTTTCAGCCAAGTCCCAGGTAGTTTTCGTTAAAAGGGAGCCTGCCCCCATCCGAACGTTTCCATGGGTGCAAATTCTCTAGGTGTCTTCCACCTGAGCCCCACTGACTATCTAGACCCTAGATGTGTATTTCCCGGTGTGTCTCCATCGCCACTCTCCCCAACATCTTACTGACAAGGGGCAGATTCCTCCTATACCCCACCAACTAAAAATTCAGGATCTCAACACATATGAGAGATCCAAGGAGCAGAAGATGCTTAATTAAAGCTGTCCTGAACCCCCCAGAAAGCAGAGGGGCACAAGGGCCTCTGCTGGTGCCCCAGCTCCAGTTTCCTGTAGAGCTCAGGCAGAGGGTTGAGATCTGCTCCCGGTCCTTCTGCTTGGTCGCCAGAGCTGTCAGCTAAAAAACACAGTCACAGCCGGAAAGCAGAGTTATTTTATTTGGTGGGAATGTTTAGGACTCTGAGCCCAGCACGCAGCATCTCAGTAGCTCTGAGAATACTGCTCTAGGGAGGCTGGTGGGGAAGTCAGGCTATATACAAGTTTGCAACAAACGGAGCAGCCAGTCTGAACATCGCATGAACTCTCATTCACATTTGGAGGCCAGAAATTGGTGATGGCCGTGACATTTCCTATTTATTAATATGGCAAGAGATATTTGCATTGCACAATACCAATGTAAATATTATTTATGCCATTTTGAGTGCATAGTGTGTGTTTATACAGAAATATAAGCTAGTTTTAGGAACTTTATTTTTATAGATTTACTAGGACTTTTGTCCTAGTTGATCCTGTAAACTACAAATAAAGACAGTTTTACTTTCTTTCTTTTCCACTTGAATGTAGTTCATTTATTTTTCTTTCTTGGAGGAACTGGCTAGTATTTATATTATGAAGATTAGTGAGACATTCTTGCTTTATTCCTGATCTTAGAGGGAAAACATTCTGATTTCATCAGTAAGAATGATATTAATTATAGATTTTTTTCATAGATTCCTTTTATCAAATTGTGGAAGTGTCCTATTTTTAGTGTTGGGAGTTTTTACAGAAATGGGTGTGGGATTTTGTAAAAGCTTTTCTATATCTATTGATGTGATTTTTTTTGTTTGTTTAGTTGTTAATACGATTAATTACATTGATTGATTTTCAATATTAAACCAGCCTTACATTCTGAGATAATCTTAATTTGGTCATGATGTTTTATCCACGTTATATAATGTTGGATTTGCTATTTTTAAGTGTTGTTTTTTTTTTTTTCTTGTATGGTCACAAGACATTTTGGCCTACAGTCTTTTCTTGCAATGACTTGGTCTGAATTTGCTATCAGAGTAATAATATTATTTTTATAAAGTTAAATTAGGAAACATTCTATCCTCTGAAATATCCTGGAGGAGTTTGTGAGAGTCAGTAATATGTCTTTCTTAAGCTTTTGAGAAATTCATCAGTGAAGCCACCTGTAGTTAGAATTTTCTTATGAGTTTTTTAAAAAATTATTACTCCTTAAGCTTCTTTTCTACCTGCACATCTTTCCAGTTATCTATCTCTATTCAAATGAATAGCTTTGATAATTTGTATCTTTCAAATTTAAAGGAATTTTCAGTTTAATCTAAGTTGTCAAGTTTATTGGCATAAAGTTATTTATAATATTCCCTGATCATCTTTAAATCAACAGTGATAGTAAATTTCTAATCGCTGATGTTGGTGATTGTGTTTTTCTACTTTACCTGATTATTTGTCTATGGATATGTCGTGTTAATGATCTTCTCAAAAAAATACATTTGGCTTTACTAATTTTTCTGTATTAGGCTTATTTTTCTTATATTCCACTGATTTTGTTCTTGCTATTTTCTTTATTCTGATTACTGTTGGATTCATTTGCTCCTCTTTTCCTGGTTTCCTAATATTGAAGTTGTGATTTAAGATCTTTTTTTCTTTTCTAATGTGGGTGTTCAGTGCTATAGATTTCACTCTTATAATTACTTTAACTACATCCCATAAATTTCATATTTATCTTTTCATGCAGTTCAAAATACTTTACTACTTTCTCTTGAAATTACTTCTGCCAATTGTGGGTTATTTTTAAAGCATCTTATCTAGTTTCCAAATATCTAAAGGTTTTCCCAGGATCTCTGTGGTCAGAGAACATATTTTTATGGCTTGAATCCTTTTAAATTTATTAATAATGATTTTATGGCCTAGAATATGCTCCTACTTGGCAAAAATTCCATGTAACTTGGAAAAGAATGCATGTTCTACTCTAGTTGGGTGAAGGGCTCCTTAAAGGTCAATTAGGTCAAATTAATTCATAGTAGCATTCAAATCTTTAATAGTTTTAGTGATTTTGTTCTAGCTGTTTTTGTGAGAGTCATATTGAAATCTTCTACTACTGTTATCAGCTTGTCTATTTCTTTTTGTAGTTTTATCAGTTTTTGCTTCATGTGTTTTGAAGCACTGTTATTAGGTACATATGTGTTCAAAATTGCTATGTATTTTTAGTGAATTCATACCTTTGAAGTTATGAAGTGACTCACTTTATCCTTGGTACTGTTTAATACTCTTGGCAATATTTTTTTGCATTCTATTAGCACAGCTACTCCAGCTTTCTTGTAATTAGCATTAATTTTGTAACCCTCCATATGGATCTGTACATCTGCTTCTGCACTTAATCTGTTGCACTAGGTTGTTTGAGATAAAATATTAAAAATAAAAAGAATCCTGCCTCACATATGGTTGAAAAAGGAATGGATATTTTAATACTTTTTTTTCAAATAATTATTTATATCCTTTTATACTATAACAAAAAAATAGTAATTATATTTTCTAAATTGTTAGCTGCTCTTTGAAATATGAAACCATAACAATAAATGTGCCATACACTAAAAGCTGTTGATCTAGCTTCCTTCTTGAATTAATGTTTTATATGTGCATGATTTTATACCACCATGCATTGATCATTTGGCAAATAATAATTCATTGAGTTATGAGTTCTTCCACATATTGATACATTTCACTATACAATATCTAAGATGTCACAATTGTTAATGTCATTACATATATTATCAGAAAAAAGAAATCTTTAAGCAATGGGAAAATGTCAAACTCATGGTATCAGATATAAATTTTAAAAAATTTTAATATTTTAGACAACCTGAATTGTACCATAGAAAAAGGAAGGTCTTAGTATTATTATAAAAATACAAGACCCTCTAAAAGGGTCTCAATACTCACTACAGGTATTTTGGGGTCACATTTTGAAAAGAGATGCACTAGAAATACCAGTGACTCTATCCAATATAAAGATTGTTGTTGGACTTATGGTGAGAAAGAGCATAGGAAGATAACAATATGCTATTCAGATATTTGTTATATTGCAACTAAATTAAAATTCCATGTCATCCTTACTGGTAGTTAAGGACTGTGTAGAGATCACAAGGGACTTCTCTGGTGGCTCAGTTAGTAAACAATCTGCCTGCATTGCAGGAGACTGCCTGTAATTCACTAGACCTGGATTTGATCCCTGGATCAGGAAGATCCCCTAGAGAAGGGAATGGCAACCCATTCCAGTATTTTTGTCTGGGAAGTTCCATGTGCAGAGATGACTGGCAAGCTACAGTCCACGGGATCATAAGAGTCAGACACACCTTAGTGACTAAACCACCATCACCTCTAGAGATCATGGACATTAGATGTGCACCATCTTTGTTTGTTTATTGACTGCCTCCAGAATCCGTGTGCATCCATATACAAACTGGAAGATCAGAGTTACATGAACACATCTGACACTCCTTTATTGAAATGACACGTGGATGTGCCTAGCATAAGCTCACTGTAAACGTTTGCTTTCTGAGCAGAGAAGAGGGATACTCTTAATTGTTTAAAGTCTTTTTGAGACTGTTTTTAATGAAAGGCAATTCAGTTCTTTTTAAATTCTTATAATCAAAACGAATGACTAACATATAATCCAAACTAATAACCAACATTGTCAAGATGAGTGGATGGAATTCATTTGTAGTTAGCACTGTAATTATGTGTAATTTGGAGCTGTTTTTGTTTGAAAAGAGTACACTTTATTAGGTTGGTAAAATATTCCTCATCTGATTTTATTTATACTATTATTATTGTTTCTTTGGAAATCTTTTGTTTTCCTTGGACAGTCTAAATATTCATTCTAGCATTATCCATAAAGAATTCTAAATAATTAAAGCCTAAAACACAAAGCTTTTCTATTTGAATTTAGATCAACTGGTGAACAATTTTCTGACAGCTTTCTTCACCATCAGTTGCTGTCTTAAAGACAAAGTGTATTTATTGGAACCAAATATTAATGAATGAATTGATGGAATAGTTCAGATACTGCTTTGTGGGGATGGAGTGCTTATGGATGGGTTCTGGCATATGTTATTCATCCATTTCCTATGCTACTAGGAGATGTACCCTATGTATAGGCAAGTATAATTACTCTCATTTTGCAAATACAGCTCTTGAAATTCAGAATGTCAACATAATAAGGTATCTAATCACAGTTAGAGCTGAGATTTGAAATGACCTTTTTGACCTCAAAGTTTGAAAGGAGGAACTTTGACTTTAGTGGTTTGCAATCAGACAAATGACAGTGACTAAGCATTCTCACACCTATCACGAAAGCCCAGTGGAGAAAGGTGTGCAGTGTGTGGACATCACAAAGTAACAAAGCGAGGAGTCGAGATACGGTTGAAATCCAGCCTGGAGCCCAGTGTCCCAAGCCATGCATTTTAACCTGAAGCTGCCAAAGCTCAGCACAAGGGAGACCTTGTTATATTTGATTCCTGGCAGGGGAGGTGTCTGTCACCTTCTGATTTGCACAGAGAATCCACATAGGTTGACAGCAGACTTGCTACTTACTGCTAGATATTATAGCATCTTTATATATATATATATATATATACACACACACACACATATATATATGACATAAATATCATCCATTTATATAAATATTATGTACATCATGTTAAAAGTTCTTCATGTACATTTAGGAGCCTAAGATGCATTGTTAAAATCTTTCATTGTATATAAAAGACCCTGTAATTGAATTTAGGGACATCCCTGATGGCTCTCCTTTTCTGAGCTCCTCTCACCAACCTTCATAACCAAACCACATTTAGCAGCAAGCCTAGGTTGATATGAGATGCGGTGCCCATCCTAACTGCTCCCCCAACTTCAGAGTGGCCTCCACGCCCTCTGCTTCTGTCTTCCTGTTTTCTTCCACCCCTGCCACACTCTTCATCAAGGATGGTTTTTCCGTCCCCCAACACCCACACCCACACCCACATCAGTTGATGAAAGATGCAAGCAGGGTAGGGCAGGCTGGTACAGAGCAGCCTCAGAAGCATGTTTATTTTGTTAGATGCTGAGTATCCTCATCTCTGTGTGTCCTGATCTCCTCTCCGTCCACACAGTTGGCTTCCGTTTTACAAAACACTCCACGTCACTTCATCTTGCTGTTTCAGCTTTTCCCAGTGCTTTTGTGTCTGTGACACATATTTATGCTTGTATCATCTTAGACTCATCTTAGAATAATAGAAACATATGTTTATGTTAGATGTGTGTTTCTCTCACGTTAGATCTCAAGATCCCAAAGGAAAGAGGAAGGATTATTGATTTCATTTCTTATTACTGTGTCCACCACAGAGTAGCCACTATTTTCTTGTTGAATTGCATTAAACTGAAGCTAACAAGCCTACCCCTAGGGATGTACAATCATAGCCTCATTAGTGCTCAGCTAAACCAATTAAGTTAACACCCTTGGTCAGAGAATAGATCAATGACATTTTCTTAAAACATGACCTATACTCAGAATGGCATTTTGGAGTTGAAAAGTGATAGTTATGATTTCAAAGCTAAGTATTTCAAAATAAGTATTTATATTATTGATATTTATGTATCATCACTCAACCTAACAATGTTTTAAAATCAAAGTATAGTGGATTTATAATGTTATATTCATTTCTACTGTACAGCAAAGTGATCCAGCTATACATATACACACATTTTAATTATATTGTTTTCCATTTATAATTTATCATAGGATACTGACTATAGTTCTCTTACTCTACAGAAGAACTTGCTTATCCATTCTGTATTCATATATGTAATACATGTTGCATAATACATGTTATAAAGTTAGGAGGGCCTAGATGGAGTTATGTGTCATCAGATGGAAGGAGAAACTGGGATACATAAAGGGAAACTTACATAATCAGTGAGAAATGGTAAAAGAAAAAAAAGTCCTTTCCCAACACCTTGCATTTGATTTCCATCACCAAAGTCCCCTGACAGGCTCAAAGTATTTTTAGAATTTGAAAAAAACTTGAGCAACATAATACTATTCTATGCCATTTACTGACTGCAGGCACTTTACTTCCTACTGAAGTTTCACTATTACTAGGAAACTGAAGTAGTCTAGAAAAAATATTTGCCAATGACTACTGTATTTTTAAGGGGCACTGACTGTATTTTTAAGAACTACTTAAAGGAATACCACAACCAGTATTTTTCCGTTCACACTATTTGAAACCTTTTTGTCCTTTGGAAAAAGGGCATGCTGCAATGTTTCAGATCGCATTTACCTGGCTAAAGCTATTTCTGATGAAGAATCCACTGAGTAAAATTCATGGCACATTCTCCCTCAGTCTCTCCCAGTCTCCACAGTATCTTGAATAGCAAATTAATTTTTGTCAAAATATCCATTTAAATAGTTTTCTGGGAGAATTGTTCATTGTTATTGAAGCATACATCAATTTCTTAATTCCAAAATGCAATAGAAATTATTTTTTAGCAACATTATTATGACTGCCAAAAATGAGATTTCAGAAATGCTTTAACTATTAACACTCTTTACAATGACCTTTTTTTCCCTTTTTTTCACATTTCTTCTTTTTTTTCCATTGAAGAATAATTGCTTTAAAATATTGTGTTGGTTTCTGCCATACATCAGCAGGAATCAACCACAGGTCTACACATGTCCCCTCTGGAGATTCTTTAAAATGACCTTCTTTACTATAGATTGTTTCTCTGTTCTTGGCTTCCTCATCTGTAAAGAATCAACAGAAATAGAATACGATAATCCCCACAGTTCACCAAAGCTATAAAGCTCTGTGTATCTTAGTCATGCCTTTGCCAGAGTCTAATATGATTCTGCTGAACTTCTGTGTGGCTCCCTTTGAGTTCTGATGCCCTTGACACTTGCTGGTTTAGACATCTTCTATGTTTCTGTATTTATTTTTTAAATTTATTTATTTTAATTGGAGGCTGATTACATGTTTCTGTATTTATATTCTTGTATAGCTAGTTAGTTAATGAAAGTAGTGTTAATCTCCCACTCATGTCTGACTCTTGGTAACCCCCTGCACTGCAGCCCACCAGGCTCCTCTGTCCATAGTACTCTCCAGGAAAGAATACTGGAGTGGGTAGCTACTTCTTTCTCCAGGGGAATCTTCCCAACCCAGGTATCAAACCCGGGTCTCCTGTACTGCAGGCAGATTCTTCACCGTCTGAGCCACCAGGGAAGCCAGCTAGTAATCAATAGGGTAACTTGTTAAGTGGTTTTGGATTTGACTATTCTGCCCGCTTCACCTGTCAGCTGCATTCTTTTCATACCACCCTCCTAAATTTGATCCAGAGCACTTCCTAATCTTCCTATTGGTAAAAGTGGGGAGGAAAGTAGGATAGGGGAAAGGCAAGTGGGCAGACATGTGGGAAGATTAGGAACCTGAGGATTCATCAGTTTTTAGCTTACTGATGCCATCTACAGTTTTTGCATGTGTTTTTAAATTAATTCCTCAGCTCTCTTTATAGAGCAGACTTCTGTTAAGTGTTCAGTAAGAACTAGAACCAACACTGCCCTTTGTGGGAAGCAGAGAGGGTGTCTGCCTGGTGGAGACTCTCCCCTCTCCTTCACTTAGGTCTCTGGACCTAGGGATCAGGACGTTGCTCTGCTGCTTTTTGCTCTGATGAAGTGGAGAGGCCTCTGGGTGGGCAAGACAGCTCACCATCTGGTCCCATCACATAGTCTGGTGTAGGGACAGTACATCAAATGTTGCTCAGAGCAAATCTGGATAACAGGCAAGAGACAAGGAGCACCTGGAGGAAGGACCTGGGCCTGGAGGAAGGACCGCCTCATGACGAGGGGCAGGGCACATCCTGGGAGAGCTGGAGGGGGGCCCTGATGAAGCCCAGCAGTGAGGCAGCTCCAACCTGCGTTCCTCTGCTTATAGTCCTCCTCCCACAGGAAGAGGGGAGAGAAAGCACAGATCACTAGCTGGGGCCACAGGTTGAGAGATTCAGGACCCACCCTTGTCATCCTTATACTTATTAATTCATGAGTTGCCTTCCTTTCCAAAATGTGCTGAGCCCTCAGAACCATGACATGCTCCAGAGATATAAGGACAAACCAGAACACTGAGCAGGAAAGGCATTCTTTTTTGGAGACAGAAGAGCAGCGAGAGGCTCCAGGGAGGTGGCTTCAGAGCTGTGCTCAGAGAATAGTAAGGAGCAGGTCTAAGCCTGTGAAGTAGGGGAGTGGGACCAGCCCAGGCAGAAGAAGACCCGAGCAAAGACCCTGAGGTGGGACAAGCCTCCCACCTCTTGTCCCTGGAGGTGAAAGTAATCATGAGGCTCTGAGTCCATATGGAAAGAAGGTGAAGCAAACATACCGGCTGTCAAAGCCACATGGGCACAGAGGAGGTGGTGTAAGGGGCAGCCAGGGACACCCATCTGTGCAGGTACTGTTCACCCTGTGACTGAACACCTTCACGACCTGCTGTGGCTTCAGCATTACTGCCCCAAGATACCTTTTCTGCTCTCCTTAGGATCCCTGATCCATGCTTTTCTCAGCTTGGCTTGGTCCTGCAGCCATGAAATTAAAATACTCTTGCTCATCGGAAGAACATCTATGATAAACCCAGACAGTGGATTAAAAAGCAGAGGTGTCACTTTGCCAACAAAGGTCCATCTAGTCAAAGCTGTGGCTTTTCCAGTAGTCACGTAGAGATGTGAGAGTTGGACCATAAAGAAAGCTGAGTGCTGAAGAATCAATGCTTTCAAATTGTGGTGCTGGAGAAGACTCTTGAGAGTCTTCCTAAAGTCAGTCCTAAAGGAAATCAAACCTGAATATTCACTGGAAGGACTGCTGCTGAAGCTGAAGCTCCAATACTTTGCAAAGAGCCAACTCATTGGAAAAGACCCCGATGCTGGGAAAAATTGAGGGCAGGAGGAGATGAGGATGACAGAGGATGAGATGGTAGGAGAGCATCACCAATTCAATGCACATGAATTTGAGCAAACTCCAGGAGATAATGGAAGACAAGGAAGCCTGGCATGCTGCAATCCATGGGGTTGCAAAGAGTTAGACATGACTGAGTGACTGAACAACAAAAGCCACCTATATGAAGTGGGTGGGTGGGAGTCTAAGGATTTCATGTTTCTACTTAAACAAACAAAAAAAAATCTTCTAGTATGCTAAATAGTGAATCTCCATGAACTTAGGACATATTCTGAAGATGCAAATTAAATTTGCAGCGTGGGAAGATTCACAGGTTCTTCTAAATGCTGTACACACACATCTAAGCTCTCAGAGTCTGAAGGTCCCTGTCATTTGAAGCCCTCTTCACAGCATTATTATTGCTTGTACTTAGATCTCTGTCAGGGGCCTTTGTTGTGCTTTTATTAACATATAGTATCTAAAAATCCTATGAAATATTGGATTCTTTTCTTTCCTTAGGCTAGAGAGATCCATCTACTCTCTAATGCGTTTTCAGTGACACTAAATTGCCTTAAGGCTTGAAGAGACAAGTCTGAAACTTGTCACTATAAGAAGAAAAATGACCCAGAAATGACACATAATGTGTGAAAATCAGAAGGCTAATAAAAGGATTGTGATATTCACAGCAGCCACACGCGCCTCTCTCAATGATGCCATTGTCTGCAAGGCTGCGCACACCTCTGACGCTGTCTTAGGAGGGAGGGGCTGGTTTACACGGACCCTCTTGCAGCCTGAAGTCAGTCTGCATGTTTTAGGGCCAGGTCTTGCCACCAGTGGAGCATATACAGCTGAGCATCAGAGTTCGTTTCCCAGTACAGTGTGGCCCATTTATCAAAGAATCAGTAGGCTATCCAAAACAGCTTCTTTTGAAATAGAGGCACGTGACCACAGACACAGGCTAGCAAGGTGGCTCCTGGGGTGGGTTTCGCTCGCTGCCCTTGGAATTTACTCCTGGAGTCTTGGACTGTGGTGGCTGGTTGCGCATTTAGTGCAAGGTGCAAGGCGGCTGAATTCATGTCTTTGTCTCCTGTTTGTCCTGTGTAGTCATCAACAAGTATCTATCTCAGGGATACTGTAAGCGCAACAAGCTCCGCTGGAGGCGGTGAGGGATTTCAAGGTGAATGAAATGTGAGGCTTTCCCTCAGGAAGCTTTCTCCTGGGAGCTGACTCTCTGTGGGGCTTCTCTTCCCAGTTTTTCCCAGCTTCAGGTTAATATTTCTCCAGTGAAATATTGTGCGGAGCAATGAAAGAGCTAAGCTTACCTCAAAGAGTGGGAAAGGAGGAGGGGTGGGTAAGAAGAAGACCCGGAATCCTGGAGTCTACAGGGGAACCTCTGGAGCAGGAAGGAATGGGCAACTGTTTGGAGCAGCAGTCTTCAGGGCAAAGCTGGCTACCCGCCATTCCCTGAACAAATCACCAACTCTGAAACCAGCAGGGCTTTCTATCGTGGGTTTCACTCCAGCACACAGATACTCAATTAGAGCAAAGTGAGGAGATCAAACCAGTCCATCCTAAAGGAAAGCAACCCTGAATATTCACTGGAAGGACCAATGCTGAAGCTCTAGCTCCAGTGCTTTGGCCACCTGATGTGAAGAGCCAATACGTTGGAAAATACCCCAGTGCTGGGTAAGATTGAGGGCAGGAGGAGAAGGGGGCAATAGATGATAAGAAGGTTGGATTGCATCACCGGCTCAATGGACATGAATTCGAGCAAGCTCCAGGAGATAGTGAAGGACAGGGAAGCCTGGAGTGCTGGCGTTCATGGAGTCACAAGAGTCAGACATGACTTAGCGACTGAACAACAACAACGAAAAATTAATTATATGGATCTTTTAATACACAACACAAATTTAAATTTCTGGCCTTTTCAATTTCTTACCTTTTCACTAAAGGCAAAATCATTTTCCCCCATAATAGTTTATATTTACTTACCTCATTGTCCAACAGTTGTTTGGTGAAGTATCTCTTGCCCGCGTTAGCTCATCAATGCACCCTATGACTAGCAGGGCGCCTCTTGCTAAAAGCCAGACCATAACCAGTTGTGAACCAATGCAGGTAAAATTGTTATTTTTCTCTCTTCTTCTCTTCTATTTAAAATACAAAATCACTCTACTTCAATTATTTAACTTAAAAGTTGCCATTTAGATATTTGTTATCAATCACAGTTTATCTTGAGATTAAAGATAAAATTCAGTTTTGTATTATTTGTGACAATGTCCAACTATTAACAATCATCAAAATTGTTTGACAAAATTAATCTAAGATGTTCTAAATTCATTTGCCAGTGGGAAGGTACTAATAATTTTTTCTGTTATTTTCTTCTGAGTACTTTCCAGAAAACCAAATTACTTTTCCTAATGTTATATGTATGCCTTCAAACATAGTAATCATAAAATCTAATCATAAATAAAAGCTTAGTTTATTATGTATTGAAATGGAAAGTGTGCATGGATTTTAAATCGGACTAATTTATATGCTAGATAAAACCAAAGCAAGAAGTTGAAATAATAAATTAGAAGTTGGGTCATCATCAGCCTTATTCATCACAATGCAGAGTTTAACCATCAGTGGCTCTGTTTTTCATTGCATGGTCAAGAAAAGAGGTTGCTTATTAGTGATTTTTATTGTTTGAAGGTAGAGAAGCCTCGCTATTTTATCAGTTGTTATTTTCAATCATTTGTCAAAAGATTTCAGGCCAAAAATTAAGGAATGGATTCTGTACATACTTTGGACAGACTTCCCCCAGAACCCAGATAGAGATTTCTGAACTAGATCTTCTGTGGTACCCTACACTGATTATGGAACATTAGGAAGAATCCTTACCTCTGGTAGAAGAGCTTCTTTAATTTTTGTCTGACGAAAATAGGAGGTGGATATGAACTCTGTTAGGTGTGAGAGAGTTCTGTCTCAGTGAGTGGGAACAAAGGGCAATCTAATACTAGAGTCTTAAAACATTTTAAAATTTAACTTGTAATAAAATCAGAAGTAGTACAATTATTGATATATAGAAACAAGAGTGTATTTGTGATTCTATCAGCACTCTAAAAATAGCTTTATGCTGATTTTTCCTGATACACAGATTCAGATACTTATAAAGCTGAGAGTTACCTGGGGTAACATTTTGTAGAAAATCCTTTTCTTCTCTGTATTGCTACATATTTTGCAGAAACATGGTATCCTTTAAAATACAAATGGAATAATATAGTCAATCATATTTCTTCTAATGGGCATGACTTCCAAAAAGCAACTCTGGTCATATTTTCTCCTACTTTGGATAATAAATCTGTATTATATTGCCAGAAGTGAGATCTACCAGTCAACATTAATGGGATTCACTAAGAATACCTAAAGGAAATTGATCAGATGTATGAAAAGCATGCATGAAAAAGATAGACACTTTGTTGGAGTGGAGTGCATCCATTAGAACTATGAATAACAGGCTTTGGAACTGAAGTAAGTGGATGCTAAGGAGAAATAATAATATCATCTTCCTTCCTTTATGTTTGATCATGCCCAAAATATTGTGTGAGACACTAGCACTCTAGTTTGAGAGGATCAAAAAAATATTGACACACTCTCAAATCCCAGCGGTTCCTCAGTTCAGTTCAGTCACTCATTCGTGTCTAACTCTTTGTGTCTCCATGAATCGCAGCACGCCAGGCCTCCCTGTCCGTCACTAACTCCCAGAGCCTACCCAAACCCATGTCCATTGAGTCGGTGATGCCATCCAGCCATCTCATCCTCTGTTGTCCCCTTCTCCACCTGCCCCCAACCCTTCCCAGCATCAGGGTCTTTTGCAATGAGTCCACTCTTTGCATGAGTTCACCAAAGTATTGGAGTTTCAGCTTCAACATGAGTCCTTTCAATGAACACCCAGGACTGATTTCCTTTAGGATGGACTGGTTGGATCTCCTTGCAGTCCAAGGGACTCTTAAGAGTCTTCTCCAACACCACAGTTTGAAAGCATCAATTCTTCAGCGCTCAGCTTTCTTCACTGTCCAACTCTCACATCCATTCATGACTACTGGAAAAACCATAGCCTTGACTAGACAGACCTTTGTTGGCAAATGGCTCTGCTTTTCAATATGCTACCTAGGTTGGTCATAACTTTCCTTCCAAGGAGTAAGCGTCTTTTAATTTCATGGCTGCAATCACCATCTGCAGTGATTTTGGAGCCCCCCCAAAATAAAGCATCTCTTTTGCTCTCTCGAGGGTTCTCGTTACCATCTTTCTAAATTCCATATATATGCGTTAGTATACTGTATTTTTGTTTTTCTTTCTGGCTTACTTCACTCTGTATAATAGGCTCCAGTTTTGTCCACCTCAGTAGAACTGACTCAAATGAATTCTTTTTAATGGCTGAGTAATATCCCATTGTGTATATGTACCACAGGTTTCTTATACATTTGTCTGTTGATGGACATCTAGGTTGCTTCCATGTCCTGGCTATTGTGAACAATGCGGCGATGAACATTGGGGTACACGTGTCTCTTTCAATTCTGGTTTCCTCGGTGTGTATGCCCAGATTGCTTTGGCTATTCAAGGTTTTTTTGTATTTCCATACAAATTGTGATATCATTTGTTCTAATTCTCTGAAAAAGACCTCTGGTAGCTTTATAGGAATTGCATTGAATCTGTAGATTGCTCTGGGTAGTATACTCATTTTCACTATATTGATTCTTCTAATCCATGAACATGGTATATTTATCCATCTATTTGTGTCCTCTTTGATTTCTTTCCTCAGTGTTTTATAGTTTTCTATATATAAGTTCTTTGTTTCTTTGGGTAGATATACTCCTAAGTATTTTATTCTTTTTGTTTCGATGGTGAATGAAATTGTTTCCTTAATTTCTCTTTCTGTTTTCTCATTGTTAGTGTATAGGAATGCCAGGGATTTCTGTGTGTTGATTTATATCCTGCAACTTTACTATATTCACTGATTAGCTCTAGTAATTTTCTGGTAGAGTCTTTAGGGTTTTCTATGTAGAGGATCATGTCGTCTACAAACAGTGAGAGTTTTACTTCTTCTTATCCAATCTGGATTCCTTTTATTTATTTTTCAGTTCTGATTTCTGTGGCCAAGACTTCTAAAACTATGTTAAATAGTAGTGGTGAGAGTGGGCACCCTTGTCTTGTTCCTGACTTCAGGGGAAATGCTTTCAGTTTTTCACCATTGAGGATAATGTTTGCTGTGGGTTTGTCGTATATAGCTTTTATTATGTTGAGGTATGTTCCTTCTATTCCTGCTTTTTGGAGGGTTTTTATCATAAATGGATGTTGAATTTTGTCAAAGGCTTTCTCTGCATCTATTGAGATAATCATGTGGTTTTTATTTTTCAATTTGTTAATGTGGTGTATTACATTGATTGATTTGCGAATATTGAAGAATCCTTGTATCCCTGGGATAAAGCCTACTTGATCATGATGTGTGATCTTTTTAATGTGTTGTTGGATTCTATTTGCTAGAATTTTGTTAAGGATTTTTGTGTCTATGTTCATCAGTGTTATTGGCCTGTAGTTTTCTTTCTTTGTGAAATCTTTGTTGGGTTTTGGAATTAGGGTGATGGTGGCCTCATAGAATGAGTTTGGAAGTTTACCTTCCTCTGCAATTTTCTGGAAGAGTTTGAGTAGAATAGGTGTTAGCTCTTCTATAAATTTTTGGTAGAATTCAGCTGTGAAGCCATCTGGTCCTGGGCTTTTGTCTGTTGGAAGATTTATGATTACAGTTTCAATTTCTGTGCTTGTGATGGGTCTATTAATATTATCTATCTCTTCCTGGTTTAGTTTTGGAAAGTTGTACTTTTCTAAGAATTTGTCCATTTCTTCCAAGTTGTCCAGTTTATTTGCATATAGTTGCTGATAATAGTCTCTTATGATCCTTTGTATTTCTGTGTTTTCTGTTGTGATCTCTCCATTTTCATTTCTAATTCTGTTGATTTGGTTCTTCTCCCTTTGTTTCTTGATGAGTCTGGCTAATGGTTTGTCAATTTTATTTATCTTCTCAAAGAACCAGCTTTTGGCTTTGTTGTTTTTTGCTACAGTTTGTTTTGTTTCCTTTGTATTTATTTCTACCCTGATCTTTAAGATTTCTTTCCTTCTACTAACCCTGGGCTTCTGCATTTCTTCCTTTTCTAGTTGCTTTAGGTGTAAAGTTAGGTTGTTTATTTGACTTTTTTCTTGCTTCCTGAGGTAAGCTTGTATTGCTATGAACCTTCCCCTTAGCACTGCTTTTACAGTGTCCCATAGGTTTTGGGTTGATGTGTTTTCATTTTCATTCATCTCTATGCATATTTTGATTTCTGTTTTGATTTCTTCTGTGATTTGTTGGTTATTCAGTAGCACGTTGTTGAGCCTCCATATGTTGGAATTTTTAAATGCTTTTAAAAACTTCTGTAATTGATATCTAATCTCAGTGCATTGTGGTCAGAAAGGATGCTTAGAATGATTTCAGTTTTTTTGAATTTACCAAGGCTAGGTTTATGGCGCAGAATGTGATCTATTCTGGAGAAGGTCCCGTGTGCGCTTGAGAGAAAGGTGAAATTCATTGTTTTGGGATGAAATGTCCTATAGATATCAATTAAGTCTAACCAGTCTATTGTATCATTTAAAGTTTGAGTTTCCTTATTAATTTTCTGTTTAGTTGATCTATCCATCGATGTGAGTGGGGTATTAAAGTCTCCCACTATTATTGTGTTATTGTTAATGTCCCCTTTCATACTTGTTAGCATTTGCCTTACATATTGTGGTGCTCCTATGTGGGTGCATATATATTTATAATTGTTATTTCTTCTTCTTGGATTATGTAATGTCCTTCTTTATCTCTTTTCACAGCCTTTATTTTAAAGTCTAATTTATCTGATATGAGTATTGCCACTCCTGCTTTCTTTTGGTCTTTATTTGCATGGAATATCTTTTCCCAGCCTTTAACTTTCAGTCTGTATGTGTCCCTAGGTTTGAGGTAGGTCTGTTGTAGACAACATATATAGGGGTCTTGTTTTTGTATCCAATCGGCCAATCTTTGTCTTTTGGTTGGGGCATTCAACCCGTTTACATTTAAGGTAATTATTGATAAGTATGATCCCATTGCCATTTACTTTATTGTTTGGGTTTGAGATTATACACCCTGTCCATGTTTCCTGTCTAGGGAAGATCCTTTAGCATTTGTTGGAGTGCTGGTTTGGTGTTGCTGAATTCTCTCAGCTTTTGCTTGTCTGTAAAGTTTTTGATTTTTCCTTCAAATTTGAATGAGATCCTTGCTGGGTACAGTAACCAGGGTTGTAGATTATTTTCTTTCATGACTTTAAGTATGTTTTGCCATTCCCTTCTGGCCTGAAGCGTTTCTATTGAGAGATAAGCTGTTATCCTTATGGGATTCCCCTTGTGTGTTATTTGTTGTTTTTCCCTTGCTGCTTTTAATATTTGCTCTTTGTGTTTGATCTTTGTTAATTTGATTAATATGTGTCTTGGGGTGTTTCACCTTGGGTTCATCCTGTTTGGGACCCTCTGGGTTTCTTGGATTTGGGTGATTATTTCCTTTCCCATTTTAGGGAAATTTCAACTATTATCTCCTCAAGTATTTTCTGATGGTCTTTCTTTTTGTCTTCTTCTTCTGGGACTCCTATTATTTGAATGTTGGTGCATTCAACATTGTCCCAGAGGTCTCTGAAATTGTCCTCATTTCTTTTAATTCTTTTTTCGTTTTTCCTCTCTATATCATTTATTTCTACCATTCTGTCTTCTACCTCAATTTTCCTATTTTCTATCTCTGTTATTCTACTGTTAGTTCCCTCCAGGGTGTTTTTTATCTCATTTATTGCAT
Source organism: Antilocapra americana (assembly GCA_007570785.1). Taxonomy (NCBI): domain Eukaryota; kingdom Metazoa; phylum Chordata; class Mammalia; order Artiodactyla; family Antilocapridae; genus Antilocapra; species Antilocapra americana. The sequence goes on along the minus strand of ML661352.1, from coordinate 90,320 downwards.
TATTCACTGTTTTTTGACTCTTTTTCATTTCTTCTAAGTCCTTGTTAAACCTTTCTTGCATCTTCTCAATCCTTGTTCCCAGGTTATTAAACTATAACTCCAATTTGTTTTCAAGATTTTGGATCATTTTCACTATCATTATTCAGAATTCTTTATCAGGTAGATTTCCTATCTCCTCCTCTTTTGTTTGTTCTGGAGGGCATTTCTCCTGTTCCTTTACCTGCTGGGTATTTCTCTGCCTTTTCATCTTATTTATATTGCTGTGTTATCTCTTTATTGTGGAGGTTCCTCACTATGGGTGGTGTTGGATGGGTCCTTAGTCAAAGTTTCCTGGTTGGGAAAGCTTGTGTTGGTGTTCTGGTGGGTGGAGCTGGAATTCCTCACTCTGAGGAGCAATGAAGTGTCCAGTAGAGAGTTTTGAAATATCAGTGGGCTTGGTGTGACTTTGGGCAGCCTGTGTATTGAAGCTCCAGGCTATATTCCTGTGTTGCTGGAGAATTTGCTTGGTATATCTTACTCTGGAAGTTGTTGGCCTTTAGGGGGTGTTTGGTTTTAGTTTAGGTATGGAGGCATTTGATGGGCTCCTATCAATTAATTAACTCCTGGATCCAGGAGTTTTCTGGTATTCTCAGGATTGGGGCTTATCCTTCTGTCTCTGATTTTCAGCCTTTTTCTTCCAGTAGCCTCAGGACTCCTCCATCTATATAGCAACGATGGTAGAACATCTAGTTTAATAATGAAAAGTTTCTCCACAGTGAGGGACACCCAGAGAAGTACACAGAGTTACATGGCATGGTGAAGAGGGAGGAGAGACATAGAGGTGACCAGAAGAAGAGAAGAATCAAATGGTGAGAGAGTGAGCTAGCCGGTGATCACTTCCCTGTGTGCTCTCCACAGTCTGGATCCCTCAGAGATGTTCACAGAGTTATACGGAAAAGAGAAGAGGGAGGAAGGAGACAGAAGTGGCCAGGGGGAGGAAAGAGGGAATCAATGGAGAGAGACAGACCCAGCCAATAATCAGTTATCTAAGTGTTTTTCACAACTTGTAACACTCACAGAGATTTACAGAGTTGGGTAGAGAAGAAAGGGGGAAGGGGGATGATAGAGTTGGAAAAAAAAAAAAAAGGAGAGTCAAAAATGGGGAGAGAGCAGTCAAGCCAGTGACCTCACTCCGAAGTATAAATGGGTACTGAAGATTGGGTTCTTAAAGATACAAAGTTGGTAACAAATACTAAAAAGCAAAGACAAAAAATCTAGAGTAAAGGTTGGATTCTCAAAAATACAATTAAAAAAAAAGAAGAAAAAAAAAAGGAAAAGAAAAATAAAAAAAAGAGGAGATTAAAAAAAAGAAAAAAAAATAAAACAGGCGACCAACAGCAACAAAAAGAAACAGTCACTGAAATTTACTTAAAAGATAGGGTGTTTTTTTTTTTTTGCTAGGTAATAGAGAGTTTTAAAAATGAAACTTGAAGGAGTTATAGGGAACTTAAAAATAAAAAAAATAAAAATATAAAAATTTAAGAAAATAGTATTAAAAAAAGTTTTAAAAATTTAAAAGATTATCATAGTAAAAATATATCTAAAGCTTTCTCTGGAGCTGTTGCATACAGTGAGGGGTCAGTTCATTTTCAGATAGTTCCTTGGTCCGGCTTGTACTTCTCAAGGTCTATAGGCTCTTTTCTATGTAGTCTGTGCCAACTGCAGGGATTTACTCTCTTACTCCTGTCAGTTCCAAAGCGGTTCCCTCTGCTTATTTTAGCGTCTCTTGTTTGCTGGTCTCTTCAGCGTCTATTCAGCTGCTCCAGGGTTTGTCCCACTCCCTGGGTGTGTGCTTTCCCCACCCCCTCTGCTCAAGCTCTCCATTGCTCCCCCGGGAGCAGCCTGAGGCGGCTGCTGGGGCCACCTGCACTTCCCAGGGCTGAGCCACCCGGCGCGGTTTGGGGCTTCAGCTTCTCCACTCCCCCGGCCCAGCCGCTCGGTTTTCTCGGTGTGCAGCTGGGCGTGCCTTCTCAGGTGTGTGGAGAGCCGATCTCTGGCCGCATCCATCCAGAATCCCAAGAAGCCTTGGTTAGCAAGGAATTCTGCCTGGATGCCTCGCTGGGGCCGCGATTCTGCCTGCTGCTCTGGGGGGGTGGGGGGGGCTGGGCCCGTCTGCAGCCCAGCCTCCCGCAGCCCTTTGTTCTGTGGCGGGCCTGGCGGGGGCTCTTCTGCCGGAAAGCTCCCGGCAGTCTAGGTTGCTGTCTCCAGTTAGCTCCCTCAGGCTGCCCGGGGCGTTCAGTCCCAATCCTCTCCCTAAGGCGCGGCCCGCCCCTCCCTGAGCAGTCCGTGCTGGCTAGTGGGGGATGGGGCTCCCCGGCTCCCGCTCCGCTAGGAGTTGCAGTTAGGCATGTAATCTGGGATCTTAATTATTTATCTATTTTTACTCCCGGTTATTTTGCCCTCTGAGACTCACCACAGATCTGCCAGGGAGAATGTTTCCTGGTGTTCGGAAACCTCTCTCTTTTTCAAGACTCCCTTCCTGGGACGGATCTCCATCCCTACCCCTTTCTCCTCTCTTTTTTTTTTTTTTTTTTTTTTAATTTTGTCCTACCTTCTTTCGAAGGCAATGGGCTGCCTTTCTGGGTGCCTGATGTCCCCTGCCAGCATTCAGAAGTTGTTTTGTGGAGTTTGCTAGGCTTTTAAATGTTCTTTTGGTGTATTTGTTGGGGAGAAAGTGGTCTCCCTATCCTATTCCTCCACCATCTTAGTTCCCCTCCAGGCTTGTAGGATTATAAAGCAACGCCGCACTGAGTTGTATGCCAGACAGAACACTTAGAAGAAGCGATCGGGTATGCTCAGACCCGAGGCATGCCTCTCGCATTTCCTCATGCACCTGTTGAGTTGTGATGCTGCGGTCACATTCTGTTACTGCTCCCAGCCTTAAGGCTTCATGTTTCCTGAGGCAGCTCTGGAGCCAAAGCAGTTTTTCCTCTAACTCTAGGCTGGATGGATCGCTTTTTTTCTAAAGCAAAATATCTTTTCCTGTAAGATGTATTTCTGAAGTATAATAGCACCAGCCTTCTTCTGAATATAATTAACGTATTAAAGTGGTATCAAATTCTTTGCAGGCGCATATGCTTATTCGTTTCAGTTGTGTCCATCTCTGTGTGACCCCATGGACTGTAGCCCACCAGACTCCTCTGTCCTTGGAATTCTCCAGGCTAGAATACTGGAGTGGGTTGTCATGCCCTCCTCCAGGGGATATTCCCAACCCAGAGATCGAACCTGCGTCTCCCAAGGCTCCTGCGTCGCAGACTTCCCTCTGAGCCACCAGGGAAGCCCCAACAAATTCTTTACTGAGACATTTTTTCCCCTTGTCTTTCATTGGAAGCACGTTTTATGAGGATGATAAAGACACTTAATTTGAAAAGTATCTTTAAAAAAATTTAAGTGTACATTACTGTTGACTAAGCTGCAATGATGAATAGCAGACCTTTAGACATTATGTATCTTACTTAACTTAAGCTTTATGGCTTTGGATTAATAACTGCCCATTTCCCTCGACCTCACTGGCCTGTGGTCACCACCCTTCCAGTTTTTGATTTTATAAATTTGATTATATTTGACACCTCATATAAATGGAATGCTAGAGCCCTTGTCTTTGTGTATACTGAGCCTTTTCTTAACCTGGGATTTTATTTTATTTTATTTTTGGTGGGATGTTTATCCACATTGAAGAACATCCAACTTTGTTTTGATTCCAGGGCTTACTTCTTTCAGATGCATTTCTTACTGAAGCTGCAGCACCTGGTCCTGCCATGTCTGTTATGTTCATTTTAGAGAAAACACCTTAAGGGTCATATATTTACTTAAGAGAAGTTGGCAAAATGGGAATTTGAACCCAAGTGTTGTGCTGCATTAGAAAGGGTTTCTCTGTGAATAGTTACTAATGGTTCACTTAATGTTTTTGTATTGTTTTGATGGCATCACAGGGTAGCAGCACTGTGATGGTTTCTTTTAAAGACACCTTCCATGAGTAATACGGGTTGTTTTTGGTTTTGTATTTGCTCAGGGTTGGTGCCAGTGTACAGTTCTCCTGCGAGGACAATTACGTGCTCCAGGGATCCAAGAGCATAACGTGCCAGCGAGTCACAGAGACCCTGGCTGCGTGGAGCGACCACCGGCCGATTTGCAGAGGTGAGTCGGGGTGGTCACGTCTGCCCAGATTATCTCTCCTTATAGCTGAGTACACAAGGAGATCCAAGTGCAAAGTCCAGTGTATAGCCAGCAAAACGTGGGGATGATTTATGCTTTCGTGGTGATGTCAGTTAACAAGAAATATTTTTTTGAAATGTTTTAGGAAACAAACATTTCCAAGGATGTTTGTGCTTTCTTAAATTTCAGGAAATACATGAGCAAACCTAATAATTCCAACACATTCTATATACCTTGATATCCATCTATCTATACACACAGCTTGCATATGTACGAAAATATGTTATATAACTAGATGCTTTGGAAAACAGAATGCAAGTCCCTGTAAATCTAAAAATGCTCACTTTGCAATAGCAGTGAACTTAATGTTTTGAATTTTGATAGTATCAGTGATAAAGGGAGTTTGTTAGCATGTTCTGAAGCCATCATTTTATTAGTAAACTAATCTTGGACATAGAACAAAATGTGGCCTTATCATCATCTTCTTCAATGGGGTCAAACATTTGTTGCATATATGAAATATGCGAAAAATTCTACCAGAATTATAGGAGTCATAGTGAGACCAGCAGAAAACTGTTTTGGATATTTTACTAAGGAAAAATTAACAAAATTAGGAGAAAAGCTAGCTGTTTTGTTTTGTTTGCATTGAGGCCATCAAATAATTTATGCAAGGTGGTAGTTTTAAAGGAAGAAGAAAACAAGTACTAAGTTGAACAAGGAATAAAAGGGGGAGTTTCATATGTAACAATATCTTTTCCCTCCTTATAGTCTTTTTCAGCTGAATGGGTTTATAAGTTTTTATTTAAAATGTTATTTGTTGTAAAAAGGTCTAATACAAAATGAACCATGTCAGTTACATCCTGTGAAATGAAGTAGCTGTGAAATACATGGCTAGTTTCATCAAAGTTAAGCCACTAAATTGCCTGGTTTACTACAGAGCATCCTTACCTATAAAAGGTAAATGCCCTTACTCTTTCAAGTGTAGCAACATGCCTTTGTAGCGTCTGTGCACCCCGAGGGGAGAGTGGGTGTGTGGTCCGCCTGCAGGTGACCCTTCCCTGTTAGATGCTTCCCTTCCTGGAGGAGCACTGCTCTCATCAGGAGGAGTGTGTGTCTATGCCCTGCCCCGTTGTCACTAGACTACGTGTACACTAATATTTACTATCGTGACATCATTAGGCTTTCAAGGGAACTCTAGCAAAACCCGTTCTAACACCACACAGTGGTGATGCTCATTCTCCCAGTGACAAATGAGGACCAAGCCTCAGGTATTAGCCTTCGTCTTAAGGGGGAAAAATGTGCTTTCATTTTTTAATGTTTTTCTTGCTTTTCTGGATCCGGAATATATGGCATTATTTTAAAAGCCCATGCTAGATAAAACTGGTAAATGTACATCTGTTTCAAATTGATATTAAAAGTAACATAAAGGGAATATCGAGCAGGACATTATTTGATTCTTACCTTATTTGTTAATTCAGAACTTTTCCTCCTACCCTCTTTGGGCCAAATCTCATCTAGACTCTGAACACGTTCTCAGATATTGGGCCCTAGCTGTCCCCTGACATGGTACCGAACACCCAGAGGTGCCTGTCTCAGCAGACAGCTGCTCCAGCCAGGCCAAGGGCAGGGCAGCTCCTCATCCCCCTAAACCACCAGCTGCTCACTCTCAGAGGCCCTAAGAGGAGGGGTCGCCTGACTTCCTGTTCCCACAGATTCTAACAGTCTGCTTTGTCACATTTGAGAGACATGTTCTCCCACAGGGTGTTTGTCTGTTTGTGATCTTTGGTCTGGTTTCCCATTGACAGCTTCTCCCCTCTCTCCAGCACCCGCTTCTCCCCTTCACACTCAGATTTCTTCACCTCTTCCCCTCCACCCCAGACTCCCAGTTGATGACTCAGCTGTTTTGCTTCAATTAGATGTGTCTTCCTTTTCAGACTAATCTTTTAGTTTATTTCCACTTATTACTTGTAACTCCCTGAAATGATGAGCTTTAGCAGCTGGGGATGATTCTTAAGAAAGTGTTTTTTATAGGATGTGTATTTTAAATCTATATATGTACTAGAGCACACTGTGTCTGGGGAACAATAAAAATATCTTTAAAAACACAGTTTTAAAGAAATCTATATTTTAGAGCATTTAGAGTATAAGACATTAAATAAACCTTAAACCAAAAGTCCTGAAATCTCCTAAATAGAAGAATTTGACATTAACTGTTTAGGATAAGGTGATAACAATTAAATGACTTTAAAAAATACACCTCAAGAGAAACTTAAGTGGAGGTGAATTTTTCTTTCATATATAATTAAGGTATAGGACAAGGATGGGCAGGTCTGTGTCAGAGATGGAAATTTCCTCAAGTCTCATTCTGTCCTCCCTATGGTCAGACCTCCATCCTCATGGTCCAAGGTGGCATCCAAACTCCAGGTGACAGGATGGAGGAGTTTAGGAGAGAGTCTGCGAAAACCATCACATGCATTCCTTCTCAGTCCAGTTGGCCAAAATCTAGCCAGATATTCTCACCTTGTTGTGAGACTTAGAAACATATATATATATATATATATATATATATATTCTGGGTAGTTATGTATATAGCAAACAATTATACTTCTATGAAAGAAAAGGAGCATAGGGGTGTATTTCTATAAGAAGGAGAGATGGAGTCAATCACTCAAAATATGACATTTTTTTCCTACCCTGTATCACCTGCAGCTTTTCATGAGTGGAGAGTGTAGATAAATTAAGGAATCAATCATCCCTCTCTCATGTCCCTTGGCATTTTTGTATCAAGTGTAGGATTATATTTGTAAGCAATATGGATGAGAAGAGGTGGAGCTGTGTGCCTGTGAATATCCTACTTTCTGGACCAGAAAGAACTCATCTCTAAGTCTTGTGGTTAAGCAGGGAACCTGCCCTCCACACTCAGCTCCCTTCCTCTGCCCTGTCCTCACATCCTGGCCACACAACCTTCTTCCAAGAGGTCAGCTTCCTTCTGCAAAGCCAGCAGGAATATCCCTCCCTCTAGTCTGGATGGCAGTCTTCTATTTATCAAATAGTCACCATGCACCATGACCTAATCAGGTACATGTACAGATGGATGGCCAAGTGCTTCATTGCATCTTAGGCTGACCCTATAGAGGATCGCTTCAAGGAGCTTCTAGAGCAGGGCTCTCAGCTAGAAATAAAATGCAAGCCACTGAGCTAATTTTAAGGAGCTCAAATCTGGTGATCTGTGACAACCTAGAGGGGTGGGATGGAGATTCAAGAGGGAGAGAAAATACATATACCTATGGCTGGTTCATGTTGATGTATGACAGAAACCAATGCAATATTGTAAATTAATTATCGTCCAATTAAAAATAAATATTTTTTAAAAGAAGTATCTAGTAGCCAGATTGGAAAAGGAAAAGAAGCAGGAGCAATTAATTTTAAGAATATAATTTAACCCAAATATCATTCCAAGTATTTTAATGTACAGTCAAAAAAGAGTCTAAAGAGATACCTTTTTTCCCCTTTGTTTTATTCATACTCCGTCTTGGAAATCCATTGTGCATTTTATGCTCACGGCTCAGACCAGCAGCATTTCAAGCGCTCAAGCGTCAGATGCGCTGGTGGCTACCACGGACAGCGCCATGCTCACTGCAGGTCTCGGCCCAGTCCCGGCTGTCCCAGCTCTCAACAGCCTTGTGGGTGTGAAGGGCAGAACTGGTCTCTGGGTCACAAGCAGAGTCCTGTTGATGTCCCTCACCAGGGAACATACTTTCTCCTTTTAAAACCCATCCATTTCCCAGGCTGGCAATGTTAAGGGACCCTGCGTCTGTCATCAGCCCCTCCTTTAATTAGTGTCTCTACTGGCTTTTAACGACCGATTCCCCAACTAAAGAAGGGCTCAGAAACCTCTATTTAAGAGGAGATTTTATGACTATTCTCTAAAGATGGCTTTAGCGGTCTAAAATGTAGGGAGATGTGGATAGCATGAAGCATAATGCTATTTCAAATGCTACACAGAACAGAATACAGGAGTATTTCCTTAGCTATCCGTAGGTTCCAAACACCAAGGGCAGTTTTTCAAGTTCATCTTCCCCTCTGTGCTACTGCTGTAATACTTTGTAAGCCGGAGGTGAGCAGTACACGTTGGGTATTCCTGATGCACTCTGAGCTTTTAAAGCAGCCCTTATATTGATCATCTCAGCCGCATGTTCTAAACTCAACCATCTATCAAATGCAATAAAATGCCCCTGGTCTGAGCACTGCACACATTATGAGATTTCAGATCAGTCAATTAAGGAAGGGCTGATTCTCAAGGTTCCAATCTTCACGAAGGGTCTCTAACTCTTAAGTAATTATCATGCCTTCTCCATGGGAGGATTATCGGATGGAAGCATTTGATAAATTGCAGTGAGTCAGAAGGGATCTTTCACATCTGGACACTGGGTCCTAAGCCAATGCTTACATTAGCTAATTAGCCCTGAGGATGGGGGATGTTACCTTTCCTTCCTGTTAGCACACAGATGAATGGTTGCCATAGCTCAGTAATTACACAAGTGATTTTGTTTGAAATTATACTTACTTCATTTAGGGATATGAAAACAACCATTATGATTTTTCACAGGGTAAAATATTATGAGTTGTTTGAAACTGTATAAGTACCTTTAACTGGCAATATATATTTTTTTAAATAAGCAAACAAAATAGAGAAGAAGAGGATGTACTTGTATTTCCTTAAGTAAAATGTTTCAGCTGGCATTTATTCCATCAGTGTTTGAGCGGGGTATATAGGGAGAATTTCTTTTAATGCTAATGCACGTTGAGCTGTGGAATTAAAATTTTTAGTTGCTCTCTGAGTTGACAGGGCACATAAGAAAAGTGCAGTGGTTTTTGCAATTGTAACTGTGGTTACATGGAAGCCAGTTAGAGCCTCCGAGGGGCACAGAATAAAACTATTATTATCGCAGGATTCCAAGTCAGGTGAGCCCAGCAGTATCCTTAACTTATTAACTTGTCACTTACTGAGAGCTTTACAGTGTATTCTTCCCTACTCATATTTTCTCTCCATAAAGAAATGACTTTTTAAATAGTAGTGAAAAGACCATTTATACCTGAAAGATGACTTCATTCTACCAGACTAAGGGTCCAGAGCCAATTTGAAGACTGTATTTTAATACTGATTATTATGTCAGGTAGCTTTGAGCCCAGAGATTTAAAAAAACATACACTTTAGAGGAAAAACAACAACAAAAAAAAACACTTCTTTGTCATAGATATAAAAAAAAATCTATGCACTCTGAACTTTTAAAGCAGCCCTTATATTGATTATGTAAGCCACATGTTCTAAATTCAACCATCTATCAAATGCAATAAAATGCCTATGGTCTGAGCACTGCACACATTATGAGATTTCAGATCAATTAATTAAGGGAGGAATTGACCTTGATTGAGAGCTCTTAGGATTTATTCTAAGAATTTTCATACATAACAGACACTGGTATTTAGTGCATTTATCACGTTGTGCATTGCATTCCTAGCACTGATTTGTCTCATAACTAGAGCTTTGTACCTTCTGACTACCTTCTTCCAATCCTCCCCTCTACTGTTCTCCACCCCTTAGTAACCACAAACCTCATCTATTTTTTTTATGAGTTTGTTTGTGAAGTGTAATTGCCTAGAATACCATGTTAATTCCTGTTACCCAACACAGTGATTCCATATTTCTATACAGTCCAAAATGATCATGACAATAAGTCGCATTACCGTACATCACTGTAAAAAGGTATTAAATTATTATTGGCTATATTCCCTAAGTCATGTCTCATTTATTTGATGACTGGAATTTTTTTTTTGTACCTCTTAATTTCTTACACTTTTAACTTTTACTTTAGTCCCAGTGAATTTGCATAAATTTCTGTTTTTGCTTCTAGACCCCTAAGGATTTGTACTCTTTACTTGAATATCACTTGGGAGAAAAACATGCTTTTCTCCATTTCTTATTAAGTTACTGAAAATAAAGTCATGTATTTTCATGCCACTGCTCTCAAATACACCTGACATAAAACGACTTGGAAGCCAGTGTTAATTGGGTGCTATAATGCTCCTGAAACATGCCTGGGGCGTTTCTGACAGCCTCCCTGCACTGGTTGTCTTCCTTCTGCCTGGAGCACTGCTCCTAAGACCTCCAGGTGGCTCTCCATCTCGCACCCACCATCAGATGTCATCTCATCCAAACCCTTCCATGCCCACCCTCTTCCAGATGCTCTGTGAACCCTGGCTCTGCTTTCCTGCAGAAGTTGAGTGTCCTCCTGACACTAGACATTCATGTGGTTAATCCCCTGATGAAGGCACAGAACTTAATTTTGTTTTTTCTTTGCTGTATCCTCTATGATGGAAACAGCACCCAAATCTCAGTAAGCATTCATTGTGTATTTTTTTAATTTCCTGTGCTATGGTGTTCTACTTACATTCTTTCCTTCAATCCTTATAAAAATCATGGATGAAGTTATGATTATTATAATAAGTGGATAACCTGAGAGGCTTAAGATGAAATAATTTAAGATAACACATCTGATAGCTTCATAAACCAGATCTGGAACTCAGGAATGGTTCAGAAAAGCAAGCTCTTAACCTCTGGCATACTTTTTCCATTTTGGCTGAGTCTGAATATAGACACAAAATTGGTGATTTTCTTTTAAATCCTATAAGAATTATACTATCCAATATAATTCTTAATTTGCTTTTAAAAAGCTTCCTAGTCCAGATATCCTATTAATTTAAGTTTAGTCAATTAGAATATTCTTCTCTTCAATTTAATTTCAGTAAGTAGTTACTATAGAATGGCAAAGATTCCCAGAACTGATTGTACATAAATAGATAAATTACTACTTCAACTTGCATAAGATAAATCATGTGAAACAAATACATGTTATACTTAATAAATACTCAGTGATTAATGGATAAATAGCACATATTGGCATTCAAAACTGGTTAGTTTTCTTCTCTCTTTCCACTTTCCTTCTTTATATGTTATATTTTCAGTGATCATTTTGTAAATTCTAGTTTAATTTTAAAAATACATAAGATATAAGTAAAATTTGAGTTTACAAATTTAGAACACTGTCACATAAATAATATTAATTGTACATTAATTAGATCATGGTTATTATCAAAGATCATTTATTAAGCATTTTTAAGATTTCTGTGCAAATTACTTTACGTTAGGTGTTATATTTCCAAAAAGATTCTGACACGGGGGAAATGTTTTGGCAGGAGCAGAAAGTGGTGGGTGTGTACTCAACTCTAAAACGTGTAAATGTGTGTATACATTTCCATTATGGGAATGTGTTTATATCTTGCAGTAAAGACTTGCTTGACACTAGCATATTGTAATTACCTAATTATTTGCTTAATTAAATACTTTGTTGACAAATTGAATATGTGTTTAGCACAGAGCAACTGTTTGGGAAGTAGGTCCTGGTCTCCAAGGACACAGTGAGCTTGTTCATCACACTCAGAGCAGGGTGCTAAGCCTTCTAGTGTCTGAGCAGCTTCACAGCCCTTCTGGCGAGGAGCGAGGAGCCAGCAGAGTCCAGGAGTGGAGAGAGACAGGCAGGGGGAAGGCTTCAGACTCAGATCATACAGCCTTCTGATCATCAGCTCAGCTCATACTCAGTTATAGCAGAAAAACCGCAGCTTGCAAAGCAGCATGGATGTGGATAGTAGATAAACTGAGCCCACCTGCCCACCTTCTGCAGAAGGGTCTGCACACAGGGCCTGGACACCCTCACCACCCTCACTGAACGTGACCCTCTGGATGCCCTCACCAGCCAACTGAACGTGACCCTCTGGACGCCCTCACCACCCTCACTAACGTGACCCTCTGGACGCCCTCACCACCCTCACTGAACATGACCCTCTGGACGCCCTCACCACCCTGACTAACGTGACC
>ML661352.1:0-78180 GCA_007570785.1 Antilocapra americana | reverse complement strand
ACCCTCTGGACGCCCTCACCACCCTCACTGAACATGACCCTCTGGACTCCCTCACCACCCTCAGTAGCGTGACCCTCTGGACGCCCTCACCATCCTAACTGAGCATGACCCTCGGGCTGGTGGCAGAAACTCCCTCCACAATCATTCCCAGAGCTTACAAATGTAGAACACTATCACATAAGTAACATTAACTGTACATTAATTAGATCATGGTTATTATCAAAGAACATTTATTAAGCATTTTTAAGATTTGATTAAAAATCTGGCCTGCTGATGTTCCCTCACAGGATACACTGAGATGCAGCTCTAGTCCCGGTTCACCTCTCATCTCTATGGCTGCTCTGTGTTCTTCTCTGAAAGACTGGGTGTTTGACAAACATGTCAGAGCGCAAAGACAATGGAACACAATTAGCCTTATGGTGCTGGAAGTTGATGGAGGAGGAAGAAGAGGGGAGTGATGGGGCAGGAGTGGCATTCGCTCTGTTTCCCTCCTCTCAGCAGCTCAGGGAGATTGCAGCTTAGTCTGGGCCTTTCTGCTGCAGAACCAGAGCACAGAGAGAAAACCCCAGACAAGTTGTCTGCAGGAGATGTAGAACATAACCTCCAGTCTGCCCTTCAGCCTCTGTGCAGACTTAGAGAATGGCACGTAAGGATCATGGTAACTCAAGACACATTACTATCTGATAGAGACTCTACACATGGGCAGTTGAACTTTGGGTTGTCACCAGTAGCAAATCACTAGTAGCAAAGCCTTGCTATAAGAAAATAGTACCTAATGAATTGTAATTGGTGTGATGATGATAGGATCATCACATAATGAAGAGGCAGATAATCAGAAGGTGGACAACTTGAAAACATCGAAGACTGAGGTACTAGCTAAGTTTCAACAGTTCGCCAAGGAAGAGGATCAAAACTAAATACTAAGGATATCAGTCTACTCCAAAACTACAGCAACAAGCATCTATGGGGATAACTATTAAATATCAGGAATTGTTCTAATTGTTGAGATTACACATAATTAGGGAAACGAAACAAAACAAAATCCCTGCCATGAATATTCTCACATATTTCATTTCAGCTGGTTATTTGGATGTCCTGATTAAAGGAATGAGTAGAAAAAAATTCCAAAAGTTAATTTATTAGGAAAGTACAGACAGTTCTAAGAAAAAGAAAAAAAAATTGCATACTAATTTGACAGCTTTTGGTGAGAAATACCTCTGAAGGGACTGGATTCACAACTCACTCTGTATGAAACACAATACCATCTATGCAGGAAAGTATAGAAAATGTGCTGGTTTCCCATGAATATTTTACTAATAGTTATCACTCTAAAAATATAATCACTAATAATCCTATCTCCCCAAGCAGTGGGTAAGATGAATTTCACGAAGATGAATTTCATAAGTCAAGTTAGAGGTCAGGCTTCAAAGCAGACAACTGGGACCCATGGCCATTGACGGGCTGTCAGATTTGGTGAACTTTCCAACAGAGTGGCAGCTGGGGCTAATGACTGGAGGAGTACCAACTGTCAGTGAGAACGTAGCACATTAGTTCCCCACAGTACACATTCTTCAGATGAGTTTGTCTGCAAGTCTGAAATGCTTAGAATAGCACTTGGATAATATTAGTTCAGAATTAGTCAACAGATATTTCTTTATTTGCACTACACTGTATTTGTCAGCTCTTTGGTATGAAATTTCACAAAGTAGAAACGTGTAATACAAAGGTATGTTGACTCAAATTTTATTGTTAACTATTAGTCTTTCTAATTAATACCAGTAATATCGTTGCTGCTGTTTAGTCGCTCAGTCATGTCCGACTCTTTTGCTACCCCATCGTGGACTGTGGCCCACTAGGCTCCTCTGCCCATGGGATTTCCCAGGCAACAACACTGGAGCGGACTGCTATTTCCTTCTCCCAACTGGAAGTATTAGAGTACTTTAAGAAAACTCTGGATCCGAAGTTCATGGCCCTCTGAAGAACACACTCCTGACTCCTGAAAGTAGACTCCTTGGAAAGTGAAACCGTACAGTACAGGAGTGTGTGCTTATGGGCACTGCTTTACTAGGAGACTTTGGATCCACGACATACCCACTGGGCTTGGGAAACCAAATCAGCTTCCATCTGTATTGATGAAATGCATGCACGCATGCTAGGTCACTTCAGTCGTGTCCAACTCTGTGCGACCCCATGGACAGCAGCCCACCAGGCTCCCCTGTCCACAGGATTCTCCAAGAGCGGGTTGCCATTTCCTTCTCCAGTAGTGATGAAAAGGTGTTGTTCATTTGAAAGCAAGTGCCAATATTTTGAAAGATAGCTTTCATGTCTTTGTTAATCAGTGTATAGTAGGTTAATTCTTAGCTAGTATTAAGCAACAAAAAGGTTGTCTAAAGTCATTTTCTCACTTTATTTATGTCTACAACTATTGACATTAGATATGGTACTGAGGATGTACAGTCGGTGAAGGAAGGATGCTTTCCCAAGATCAAAGGGTAGACAGTCTTTTTGGAATGAGAGATTTGTAGGTTAATAATGACAAAAAAGGACTATTGTTAGAAATAGGCATAATCAACATTAATGCTATATCAATATAAATGGAAAAGGGAATAGTTAGGCACTGCCTGATTAAACAGTTTCTTCAGCCTCCTCCTCTACACGATGGCCCTTGGGAGTCAGAAGCCAGTTCTGTTTCATGCAGCAGCTTAGCCTCCTAGAAAAGCGCCTGACCTGTACTGATGCTCAGCTGGCAAAAAGAAGGAAGGAGGGAAGGATGGGTGGTGACTAAAGTCTGCTCTTCAGTGGATGGCAGTTTAATCAGTTTATGATGACATCTTAGGGAAATGAACCTGAACTTCCCTTACATTAGTGCTTATTTATGAAGTTAGTTTCCTCCAGTCTTTTCTCAAATGTAGTTCAAATTATTAACATTAAGAATGGAGTTTAGGATGACATTTGATTTCCAAAACTTGAGATTCATTTAAACAAATCTTCTTTTTCAAAGAGAAGATCAATTGAAATATTTTTGTATTCAAAACTTAGTCATTTTTATTGGGTCATGCCATTTATGTACTCTTTCAATTTTAAGGTATTTTCTTTTTCCTTTTGGAGTCATCATTTCTATTTTCTTTCTTCATACTTTCAACTGTATTTTAAGTTGTAATTTTCATTGTGATATAATTTGTTATAGAGTAAAGTCTAAAACTTGAGTGGAATTTTAAATATCATCTCTTGCTTCATTCTCATCTGAAATAGAAAAAGAGGGACTTCCCTAGTGGTCCAGTGGTTGAGAATCTGTCTGCCAATACAGGGGGCTAGGGATTTGATCTCTGGTCTGGGACGATCCCACATGCCTTGGGGTGACTAAGCCTGAGCGCCCCCCACTCCTGAGCCCATGCTCTGGAGCTGGGAACCCTGACATGGGAAGCCGTGGCGATGAGAAGCCCACACACTGCAGCCAGAGGGTAGCTTCCACTCACCCCGGCTAGAGAGAACCCATTCGCAGCAGCAAAAACCCAGTGCAGCCAAAAATTTGCAAATAAAATTAAAAAATAGAAAGATTGAGGTTGTGGGGGCTGGGATTCTTTATTCAAGGTTATATCCTGTAGGGCATAGTTGAGACGTTAACTCTGGTCTCCTGAATTCTTATTGCATTGCGTGCAGCCAAATGCCTTATCAGACCCTTTCTGCAGAAGTCAGAATGGGGCCTGCAATGGGTTAATTAGATTTGACTTTGTCCAAGGTGCTTTTGTTGAGATTTCCTGGTGGCTCAGACGGTAAAGAGTCTGCCTGCAATGCAGGAGATCTGAGTTCGATCCTTGGGTAAGGAAGATCCCCTGGAGAAAGAAACGGAAACCCATTCCGTATTCTTGCCTGGAAAAATCCTGTGGACAGAGGAGGCTGATGGGCTGTGGTCCGTAGGGTCACAAAGAGTTGGACATGAGTGAGTGACTTCACTTTACTTCAAGGTGCTGTTGTCGGGTCATTCTGTAAAGGCTGATGCTTTGGGAAATATAACAAAGAGTTCCAGGTAAGTGTTGCAAATACCAAGCAAAGGTTCTGAAGGCTGAGCAAAATCTACTTGCCAATTTGATTTCACGAGCAGCTCTTTATCACAGCCATGGGAGAGGAAACCTGAAGTTCCACGCGCATTTTGTGTCTTCACCACACAGTTGAAATCCTGTGGGAAATAACGTCATCTCTGTGTATTTCTAGCAAGAACATGTGGATCGAATCTGCGTGGGCCCAGTGGCGTCATTACCTCCCCTAATTACCCGGTTCAGTACGAAGACAATGCTCACTGTGTGTGGGTCATCACTACGATGGATCCTGACAAGGTAAGACTCTCGGCTCCCCTCTGCACCTTTGATGAACTCCTCTCTCTACCTGAGCAACTGTTTACCGTGAACAATCTGGTGAGTGTCAGGCACCCTAGCATCTTGTTTGAATTGAAAATCCGCTGCTGTGTGGTGGGTCTGTCTACCCGCCTTTATTGGAAAGCCTACCTAGGATTCAGTTATAAAGTATTCTCAGCATGCTTGCCTCCTACTGCTTCTGAAGGTTACGTGTATATTATGGTTTTATTTCCAGTTTGACTGTAATATAACAATTGACATACAACATTGTTTTAGTGTAAGGTGTGAAACATAATGATTTGATATGTATTTATATTGAAAATTGGTTACCGCAATATTTAGTTATCCTGTATCATCTGGTATAGTTAAAATATGTTGTCTTGTGATGAGAACTTTCAATCGCAGTAGCAGTCAGTAATCAGTCGATTACCTCTGGGTGGAATGTAGGGAGTGAAAGAAGGGGATCCGTGGGCAGGTGGTTTTAATTCTCTTAACACTGTGCACACATGGCTTCCCCTTGCAGCAGGAGGAGGAGGAGGAGGAATCCAGATTGGCTTTGGGGTGGGTAGTGAAACCCGGAATGCGCACAAGGTCCAGCCTCCCGGGGGAGTCCCAGTGAACATCCCCTGTCCTTGCATAATCACTGATAACACCCTTCTTTATTCTCCTAATCATTCCTGGTTGGAACAATTAGATTCTAAGTGCTCCCTACCTGGAAATGGGGAAAGGGCCTCAGGAACCAGCCCTTTATGGGAAGACAGAATGGGTTTGGCTCTGGGTGCAGTGAGAGTGCGAAGCTTGCTGTATTTCCAAGTGCGAGTCCCTCAGAGAGGTCAGCTCGGGATTCCCAGGTGTGTCCTTAGCTGCCGAAAGCTGGGATGAGGGTGACATCGTGCAGAGACACCAGAGAGAGCCAAAGAGCATCCTGCTGGCGGCATCACGCTTCTCTCAGGGCCGGTCGGAGGGTGTGCTGGGCTCCAGTGTCATGAGTGATGGTGATCTTGCAAGCAGAAGTATCCATGTCAAGTTTTGAAATACTAAACTCTTGTATGGATGATGCCCTGGCATTTCAGCAGGAAAGCAGCAGCTTCAGATGAAATCTTCAGGGAATGTGGTTAACTCCCTCCCAATAGTTTAAAATTCATTTACATTCAGATTACATGTGGATAATCATAAATATTTTTCTATATGAAAGATACCCCTATATATCTGTGTTTCTATTTCTTTTCTATTGTCAACTGAAACAAGGTACAACCTGAAAGTTGAGAATTAGTGTCATTTGGAGGGCCTCCAGAGGATGTAGGGGCTTCCCTGATGGCTCGGTGGTAAGGAAACCGCCTACAATGCAAGAGATGCAGGAGGCGTGGATTCGATCCCTGAGTCAGGAAGATCCCCTGGAGGAGGGAATGGCAATGCACGGCAGTATTTTTGCCTGGAGAATCTCACAGTCAGAGGAGCCTGGGAGTCAGCTTCTCTGACTGAGGAGACACGACTGAGTAACTAAGCACGCATGCAGGCACGGAGGTTGTACACCCATGAGACGGGCTCTCAGATGACTTCAGGGGCTGTTCAGGGGAGGTCGGGGAGGAGCCAGGATATACAGCAGTTTTCAGGAAAAATAGGTAGTCAAACATCAAAAGATTACTGTTAATACAAGAAAAGCGGACGTTTGAATTTAGTGAATTTAGCTCGTCTCTATGTATGGGGAGATGCAGAGCCTGGACTCAAAGGAATCCCTGCTTTGATGTGCGTCTCAACCTTCCAGGGCCAGTATCCTGCTTTCTTCCACCTTGAGTGCCCCCCTGGGGCAGAGGCTGGTGCCTTGATGGCCACAATGCCCTTCATTTACTGGCGTGACAGGCAGCATTCTCTGTCCACACTCTATATGCTAGAATGACCGAAATCTCTGTGCAGACAAAAGCAGCTTAGAGTTACTCTTGTCTAAACCCTTCACTCGTCAGCAAGGAAGCTGAGACCCGGGGAAGGTAAGATTTCAGAGCTGTTTACTCCTATTGCAGGATAGAAACATGCGTGCTCTTTGCACAGCTCAGATAGCCTCTTCGTTAGCTTTCTTCCACCCGGAAGAAGAGTCATTTCTTTTGCAGTTATCTGTTCCATTATCACTTTGATGAGAACCACAAGGAAATGAAACAGTAGGTTATTCAGTGCAGTGATAGGATGCTCCTAGCTGTAGATAATAGAAGAGCTGACTAAAAGCCAAACGTTTTTAGGGAAATATTGTTTCATGCAATGAAAGGACAGAGCCAGGGAGATCCCAGGTTTAATTCAGGAGCTGAAGGCTCTGGTGTGTTCCTTTATATCCTGCTCTGCTCTTTGCGCAGCGATCGCGTTTCCCTCAGGTCACAAGATGCTACCATACCATCACGTTCAGTGTTCAAGGAAGAAATGCTGTATGTCTTCCTGAGAAATGGCAGGAATTGTCTAGAAACTCCTAGGTGCTCCCGCCTTAAGACCAACTGAGCTAGATGTCCATGCTCAAGATGCTGAGCAGCTGGAGGAAAGAACCACCTGGAAGTCAGAGAAAAGGGCTGGTGGTTGTTGGAGATGCAAAATGTCTACTACACACAGACAAGCAAAAGGTCAAGGGAAGAGTTTTCAGTTATCGGATTCCTCTTTGGCTTTTTAAATGTTTCACATCCCATTATCTTCCTGTTCTACTGGACACCAATGGGCTAACGTTAGTTAAAAGTCAAGAAATTTGTCCCTTGGCGTTTTGAAGCTGATTTTAAAACCTGCCCAAGCGGTAAAATGACAAATGCAGTAATGACTTTATGCAGTTTGGGTTTATGTATTTCTCTCATTATGCAAGCTTACTTTTCTCTCATATCTCTGTACACTTCCATAGGTTTGTGTAAAGACTTCGTATATCTTTTCTTGGCTCTGAAAACATAACAATTTAACAAGTTAAATTTCAGGAATCTTGTGTTACACTGCTCCGGAAATTTCTTTGCCTTCCTGCATTTATTTTGGTGAGGTGCTCAGAGAACAAGCCAAGCTTCCGCATGGATAGGCTCACACGGCTCCTGAAACAAGAGCACCACTTAGACACCTGACGGCATCTCAATTAAGCAGAATTGCCATCCAAATTAAGCAGCAGACATTGCCATTAAGCATAATTAGGCCTAATTTGATTCCTTGGGAGACGTTCCAAATAAGGGGATTTCCCGACTAAGTTCGTGGTGATGAAGGTATATTACATTTTGAGCATAAGAGTAAAGAACAGTTACGTCAAGATTTCCAGACAATGGCTCTTGCTGGAACACTATCAACATTTTAGACAAGAAGGGTTGGTGCACCTCGATTTTTTGTTTGACATGGTTTGTAAATTTTAAGAAACAGGATGGAATAGAAATCTAAATTTCCAAATTGATGAGTCAATGAGAGATGAGTTAATTAACTCCTCTTTTGCTGAAAGACTAACCCTCTCATGATGACTTGCACTCTTTCCTGGTCTTAGACCTGCTTTGACAATTATATAAGCATGTTCCACGTGTCAGTTTATACCAAGTGTTAACATGAAATGGCTCATACAGAGAGAGTAGTCATTGTGGGAAGTTTGTTGTGTCTCTTACTAAAGTATGTTGTAATTTATAAGATTGTGGAATGCCAAGTTAAATCCATTCACTTACATCTGTTTATTTATATATATAATTATCATAATACATATTAAGTTAAGGTACATATTCTATATAATGCATATTTGTAGAATTATATGTATTGTATTAATATGCATATATTAGGAGAACATACTATGTAGGCAGAAAGTTTAAAACAAATAGTTCCTCAAGAAGATTCACTTTAGTAGAGAAGTGGGTTTCTAAACAGTTGTATTGTTCTTGCTGAAATAGCCTAGCAGAAATTCAGTAAAATTAATATAGTACTATAATATTTATTAATATATTTTATTATAGATACATTCAACTGTCCATATTTTCCCAGATAAAACTCTTAAGGATTCCTATAATTAAATCCTTAAGAAAGTAATCTGTGGTTAGTGAACCACAGATTATGGGAACTTTTAGGAAATGCTCTCAAACATTTATCACTGGGGTTTCCATTGAAAGGGTTAAACATAGATGACAGCTTTCCTTAGAATCCTTTGATATATGGATACTGTGTGTGTATTTTTCTCAAATACATTTGGCTAGCAAAGTTTCAGTACCTAATTTTAGTTTGAGCTCTTCAGAGAGTAGTGTTTTCGTTGGTGTTAAACTCAGGATTTAAGTGATTTAAGGCATTTGAACTTTGTCTTAGGTGGTTCATCCATTGAATTTTGTGCTATGTGGTTCATGCAGGCTGCTATAACAAAATATCACAGACTAGGTGTGTGATACGAAAAACAGACGCTTAATGTCTAACAGCTTTGAGCTCCAGTGTTTCCTTACGGTGTTAGCAGCTCCTACTTCTGAAGGTTGTTGTGAAGAGTATACAGTCAGTGTGAAGCCCCTGAACATAGCTTTCCAGATCCTACACAAATACCTCCTCCCTCCACCTCCTCTCAGCGCCGCCTCCTCCTCCTCCTCATTACTAATGACTGCATTCAACAAGACATACACGGAGCCTGCGTGGCAGGCAGTGGTGCCGGCTGTCGGTGCCGGGCACGAGGGAGGACATCATGCTGCCTCTGTGCCTTAGAGACCGTTCTGCCCACAGCCATGTGCACAGAGCTGAAGGTCACACGACTGGAAGTGGGAAACCTCAGGACTTCATTTCCACTGTGAGACAATAGAGACCTACTTGAGGCTCCCCAGGTGCTGCTTGTGAAGAAGCCGCCTGCCAGTGCAGGAGACGCAAGAGTCGTGGACCTGGTCTCTGGTCCGGGAAGGTCCCCTGGAGGAGGAAACAGCAACCCACTCCAGTATTCTTGCCTGGAAAATCCCATGGACTGTAGTCCATGGGGTTGCAAAGAGTCGGACACGAATCAGTGACTGGGCTTAGGGACCTAAATCAGAACAATGAATGACATCAGATTTGGAGAGAAGAACATGGATTCAGATATATTTAAGGGATGGGTAACTAGTCACAGCAGTTTATACACCAATATTGCACCTTAATGAATAACTCAACATCTTAAGACAAATAAGAACATTTGTTTCATGTTCACGGTTTATAAGAAAATACAACTGTTCATCAATGCCCTTTTGGAGGAAGGAGTGTTCACTTCTTTTATTATTAATCAGTGGATTTTGTACGTAATTTGAAGTAACAAATCCATACAGATACAGGAAAGGCATTCATGTGCATTCACCACATGTTAAGTGGTTTTGAAGTGGAATTTGAATAGATACAGTTCAGTAGATTTTCTTGCCTCACTGAGGGAGCCACAGACCGGAACCAGGGTCGAATGTCACACTGCATCGCGCCCCGTGTTTCCCTCACAGATGCCTCCGTGGTGTCTGTTTAACCGCCCCTCACTTTTCTCATAGGTCGCTGGCCTCTGCAGGGAAAGCCGGTTCCCTGCCAGCGTCCCTTCACTGCACGTCTGGCGAGGCTCCCTCGAATTCTTCTATGTTGTCGTCATCCGTCTTCTGTGAGGACCCAGTACTTGGTCCTTGTCGACTCCCCAGTACAGCCCTTCTCTGAACCAGCTCTTTTGTCCTCGGTGTCGTCCCGATCATCACTGTTTAGTATTTGCAACTCCATTTGTGAACTGAGTTGGGTTCCAGAGACTGTTTCCTTCTCAGATCTCTCTGGACTTCCCCTTCTCAACGTCCTGTCTTTTCTGTGGCAGGCACACCTGCGCTCCCTTCATTTTGCTCAGCTCTGACTGGATTTCTTAAGTTTACTTATTTTTGTCTCTTCTTGGCACTCAAAAGAAAATAGAAAACAATGTGTGAGCTTTGATTTGCTTGCAATTTTAAACCAAACCTGAATTACACACACACACACACGTACACACATATGTGTGTATAATGCATTCACATGCACATGATGGAAACAGCGCTAGTAAGTGTGCAGGCTGTAGTTAAGAGGTGAAGAATGCCTGTGGAGATGCAGATAAAGGCTTCGTGTGAGCAGCAATAATATTAAGTTGGCCACAAAGTTCATTCAAGTTTTTCCGTAAGATTTTACAGAAAAACTCTAACAAACTTTTGATTCTTGGTCCTAGGGAGAGAAAAGTGGAGAAGGCTTGAAATGTGTTCTTCTGTTTTCTGCAAATGGTATGTGTGTGAGAGAGAGAGCACGCTTTATGATAAAGTGAGGCAGCAGTGCAGATTTTCTTGAGGCTCTGCGGTTCCCTGGTTATTTCTCCCATTCCCAGTCCACTTTACATACCTCAGACATGCCCAGCTTTTCTTTGACTTTTCCTGTGGGTCACCCACTCGCTCTTTTCACTTAAATGCGTCTCCTTCTGCACCCTTTCTCCTTTTCAGCGCTCTTCTTATTTAAACACAACAAGTAGCCAAAGTAGTTATACAAGTAGCCAAAGAAGATCTATTCATTCAGCAAATGTTTGGGCGTCACAGTCCTATAGATAGTTGAGAAGAGTTACGAACCGTCCTCGTGACGATGAAAGAGGATGGGGACGTGATATCTGAAGGATATTTAGACATTTGTAAAATAAAGGAAAAGTTAAGGCTTTCTGTAACGCTTTCCATCTGGACATAACCCAGACATATATTTTTGTTTTAATATATGGCCTTGTGTTTTTCATGTACTCAGATCCTAATTTAGTAAAAACTGAGGTGACTCTCAAAAGACTTTTATGTCGCCCTATTAGAAGACAAATGCAAGAGTGTCCACAAGTGAAACAGAAAAGGCTCTGTTTTTTTCTTCTTTTATTTTTTTCACTATCTTAAATTGAAAAAGCTAACTTTCATACTCCAAGCATTGCAACTGAAAGCTGAAGAAATGGTCAAATTCCCCAAAATAGAGGGGAAAAAAATCCCCCAAGAGAAATAGATTTGACCAGTTCATGACTAATTCAGAGCTAAAATTACACTTTATCTTATTTTTAAGAGCTTTGAAATTTTGTTTGCTTATCTCTTAATGGTACAAAACATCATGGTATATCTTGGGAATCTTGATTTGGATGAATAAGTTTTTATCTTTTGCAAGCAAGTCTGTCTCTAACATCTTTGAATTTCTAGTCTCTTGCACGGTGGATAGCATATAATGATGGCCATTTGATACTGAATAAGTAGCTATGACAATGGACAGGCAGGCGTTGCTTTATATC
The DNA here is from genome assembly GCA_007570785.1 of Antilocapra americana. Taxonomy (NCBI): domain Eukaryota; kingdom Metazoa; phylum Chordata; class Mammalia; order Artiodactyla; family Antilocapridae; genus Antilocapra; species Antilocapra americana. The sequence goes on along the minus strand of ML661352.1, from coordinate 66,627 downwards.
ACTAACGAGGCTGAGAAAATAGTGCCATAATTATTGTTTTTAAATGGATATAGTTATTTCCAAGCCAGCAGTCTCACAAATCTACATGCTATTTAGGTCTTAAACATGAGCAAATATAGTAAACAAAAATGTTTCATTATAAACAGAATATTATTCTCTTAGCAACATTTGTTGTATGTAACACAAAAGGTACATTTGTTGCTATTAAGCTTGGGTGTGAGTAACACTTTGCAAACAGTTGGCTTTCCCCATATTTTGTTGCTTGCATTAGGTTGCTTTGTATTTTTGATGATCTCTGCTACCCATCTGTTTCCAGCAATATGCAGACTTAAAAAGAAAATATTCCAGAGGTCTGGCTACTATGTTCTCCTGTCTTTACAGTCCTCTAAGTGATGCTTTGACATGTGTGTTTGAAAGACTGTGTTAATAACTTGGGGATTGTTTTCATGGGTTTGCACTGCAGTGGGGAGCACTGATGGTATCAGTACCAGGAGCTGGTCCCCGAGGGTAATGGCAGTGTGGAGGAAGCCACAGCCAGCTACCTTCTGCTTGTGTCTCAATGGACAGATGCTGGGCAGCTGAGGCAGAAGAAATCACACCTTTCTTTCAAAGAGCTCACAATGGAGAATGCAATTATTTTCATTAACAGCAGACATATCCAGCACCTGCTTCACTGTTTTGTGGTTTCCTTAAAGCAAAGGAGTGACTTTGAATTTTTCTGTGTATAATAGGAACATTTTGCTTTATTCACTTTACTCGAGGTGTGAACCAATTCTATCATCTCAGAGAATCCCTTCTAAATTGTAACATGACAAGCACTCTTACTTAAACTAGCAAGTAGTCTTGCTTAATTAAATTAAATAAATTTCATGTTTATAAAACCAATTTTGGACATTTAGGATTCTGAATTGTTTCAATATCTGGTGCTGCTAGGTATTGTGAGGAGTCTTACATATATATGTGGAATAATACAGGTTTTAAAATATCTAGAGCATAATTTTGGTAGCTACGTTCATATCTTATGTGTTTTGTTGTTGAAAGTGAAAGTGTTAGTCATTCAGGTGTGTCCCACTCATTGTGACCCCACAGACTGTAGCCCTCCAGGTTCCTCTGTCCATGGGATTTCCCTGGCAAGAATACTGGAGTGAGTAGCCGTTCCCTTCTCCAGGGGATCTTCCCAACCCAGAAATCGAACCTCCATCTCACGCATTGTAGGCAGATTCTTTACCATCTGAGTCACCAGGCAAAGCATGTAAGTTTGCAACTTTCATATGTCACATGCTTTGTCCTTGGCCTGGATTAAAATCACCGGTTTTAACATTCTCCCATTTAACACCAAGAAAACATGATTATTTAAATACTTGCTTTAATATGACATTTGCTTGACTTGCAGATACAGTGTGATTAAAATGCTCAACTAGTATATAGTTCATAGAAAAAATGTTTGGCATGTATATATAATTAAACAAATGAAAAATAAAGAGAAAATTCAATTATGATTGGTGCATATTTAAAAAAAAAAAAAACCCTCATCTTTGAATGAAAAGTTTCCGGAAGCGAATGTATATATACATATGTATTTTTTAATGTATATGTAAAACAAGTTTGTCTTGATGTAGGATTAAAGTAAATGAGCTACAATTATGTACAATCTCCAGTGAAGCAGGCTTTTAATAAGTCCCTTCAGGTGTGGGATTCTCAAGGTGTGCGACTCAAACCCTGAGGCACTGCCCGGCCCCCGCCTCCCAGAGCTCCGCCCGCCCAGCCCTGCAAGGGGAGGGGCCGTGGGGGACCCGCTGACTCTTCTGGGGGATGCCCGCTGTGCTCTCCCAGGATCACCCCAGGTCAGCCTGGCCGTGTCTGGGGGACAGAATGGAAACCACCGTGGCGCTCCGCCTTGAAGCTCTTCCCCAGTTTCATCGCATGCTCCTGGACACCCAGTTCCATGCCAACCCCAGGTAGCAGCGCTCTCCAGGTTTTCCTCCAGCTGCTCTGAGTCATCTGCTTACCTTCTGCTGCGATCTGACCTGATAGAGAAAAAAAAAAAATGGTGCCATTTAGACAGTAATTAAATCATTTTCAGGCTTTCTGTGTCAGTATGTATTTAAAGTTTCCAGTAATTCCCTCCATCTCTCCTTGCAAAGCATACTCCAGTTTTCCCCATAGACAGTCCTCCCTGCTATGGGAAATCCCATCTCTGTCCTTATATATTAAGACAGAGTCAGTTCCTCCACCTAGAGAAGCTCTCGTCACTTGTTCCAAGGTTCTTGCCATTTCTTTCAGGGATACAGAACATGAATCAATGAAATCATTTTTTCAAACCCATGCCATAACATCTGAGTTAAATTCAGCCATTCCAGTCCATCTTAGTTCACCAATTCTTAGAATGTCGATGTTCACTCTTGCCATCTCCTGTTTGACTACTTCCAATTTGCCTTGATTCATGGACCTAACATTCCAGGTTCCTATACAATATTGCTCTTTACAACATCGGAACTTGGTTCTATCACCAGTCACATCCACAACTGGACATCGATTTTGCTTTGGCTCCATCTCTTCATTCTTTCTGGAATTATTTATCCACTGATCTCCAGTAGCATATTGGGCACCTACCGACCTGCGGAGTTCACCTTTTAGTATCCTATCTTTTTGCCTTTCCATACTGTTCATGGGGTTTTCCAGGCAAGAACACTGAAATGGTATGCCATTCCCTTCTCCAGTGGACCACATTCTGTCATACCTCTCCACCATGACCCTTCCACATGGCATGGCTTAGTTTCATTGAGTTAGATAAGGCTGTGGAAGGATTGGGGGCAGGAGGAGAAGGGGAAGACAGAGGATGAGATGGCTAGATGGCATCACTGACTCAATGGACATGGGTTTGGGTGGACTCTGGGAGTTGATGATGGACAGGGAGGCCTGGTGTGCTGCGATTCATGGGATCACAAAGAGTTGGACACGACTGAGTGACTGAACTGAACTGATGCCATAACATTTCCTTCTCATTCGAGACTTAGAACGTCATTGCCCCAGTGCAACTCAGGAAGTGTGTGCCTGGGTCTAACAAGAATGGACCTACAGTGTCTCACATCAAGTCTGGGATTTGCAGGGTTGGATGACCGGGAGCCCAGGTCACCTCCAGCATACCCATATTTTTACTGCGTCCAAGCTAGCTCTGCTCACCACAGAACAGGCCAATGAATACAAGAGGTGAATGGTTAAGACACGAAGGGGACTATATTCGGGGAGCTGACTGACAGAGAACATGGCAGGATAGCACCTCAAATAACCGTCTTGTCAGGGTCTGGATGCCAAGTTGTTTTGTAGCTGTTCAGTAGCTCAGCTGTGTCTAATTCTTTATGTCCCCATGGACTACAGAACTCCAGGCTTCCCTCTTCTTCACAATCTAGCTGAGCTTGCTCAAACTCATGTCCATTGAGTCGGTGATGCCATCCAACTCTCTTGTCCTCTTTCGTCCCCTTCTCCTCCTGACTTCAATCTTTCCAAGAATCAGGGTCTTTTGCACTGAGTCAGCTTCAGCATCAGTCCTTCCAATGAATGTTCAGGATTAATTTCATTTAGGATTGACTGGCTTGATCTCCTTTTGGTCCAAGGGACTTTGCCATTGCCCTTCTTTGAGACTGGAATTAAAACTGATGTTTTCCAGTCCTGTGGCCACTACTGAGTTTTCCAAATTTGCTGGCATATTGAGTGCAGCACTTTAATAGCATCATCTTTTAGGATTTAAAATGTATAATCATAAGGCAGGGGGGGTGATTTATACCTGAGTGGCTTAGTGGTTTTCCCTACTCTCTTCAATTTAAGTCTGAATTTTACAACAAGGAGTTCATAATCTGAGCTACGGTTGGCACCTGATCTTGTTTTTCTGGCTGTATAGAGCTTTGCCAACTTCAGCTCCAAAGAATGGAATTGATCTGATTTCGTTATTGACCAGCTGGTAATGTTCTTGTGTAGAGTTGTCTCTTATGTTGTTGGAAGAGGGTGTTTGCTATGCCCAGTGCATTCTCTTGGCAAAACTCTGCTAGCTTTTGCCCTGCTTCATTTGGTACTCCAAGGCCAAGCTTGCCTGTTACTCCACGTATCTCTTGACTTCCTACTTTTGCATTCCATTCCCTTATGATGAAAAGGGCATTTTTTTTTTTTTTTGGTGTTAGTTCTAGAAGGTCTTGTTCAGTTCAGTCACTCAGTTGTGTACGACTCTTTACGACTCCATGAACTGCAACACATCAGGCTTCCTTGTCCATCACCAACCCCCAGAATCCACCCAAACCCATGTCCATCGAGTTGGTGATGACATCCAGCCATCTCACCCTCTGTCATCCCCTTCTCCTCCTGCCCCCAATCCTTCCCAGCATTAGGGTCTTTTCCACTTAGTCAACTCTTTGCATGAAGTGGACAAAGTATTGGAGTTTCAGCTTCAACATCAGTCCTTCCAATGAACACCCAGGACTAATCTCCTTAAGGATGGACTGGTTGGATCTCCTTGCAGTCCAAGGGACTCTCAAGAGTCTTCTCCAACACCACAGTTCAAAAGCACCAATTCTTTGGCACTCAGCTTTCTTCAATGTCCAACTCTCACATCCATACATGACTACTGGAAAAGCCATAGCCTTGACTAGATGGATCTTTGTTGACAAAGTAATGTCTCTGCTTTTAAATATGCTATCTAGGTTGGTCATAACTTTCCTTCCAAGGAGTAAGCATCTTTTAATTTCATGGCTGTAATCACCATCTGCAGTGATTTTGGAGCCCCCCAAAAATAAAGTCTGACACTGTTTCCACTGTTTCCACATCTATTTGCCATGAAGTGATGGTCTTGTAGGTCTTCATAAAACCATTCAACTTTAACATCTCTGATATCAGTGCTTGGGGCAGAGACTTGGATCACTGTGATATTGAATGGTTGCCTTGGAAACGAACAGAGACATACTGTCCTTTTCGCATTTTGGATTCTTTTGTTGATTATGAGGACACTCCACTTCTTCTAAGGGATTCTTGCCCACAGTAGTAGATACAAGTGTCATCACACCCTTTAGTTCACTGATTTCCTAAAATACTGATCTTCACTCTTCCCATCTCCTGTCTGACCACTTCCAATTTACCTTGAGTCATGGACCTAACATTTCAGGTTTCTATGTAATGTTGTTTTTTACATCATCAGAATTTACTTTCACCACCAGACACATCCACAACTGGGAGTTACTTCCACTTTGGCTCAGCCTTTTCATTGCTTCTGGCACTATTTCTCTGCTCTTCTCCAGTAGCATATTGGGCACCTACCAACCTGGGGAGTTCATCTTTCAGTATCATACCTTTTAACTTTTTCATATTGTTCATGAGATTCTCAAGGCATTAATGCTGAAGTGGTTTGCCATTTCCTTCTCCAGTGGACCCTATTTTGCCAGAACTCTCCACCATGACCTGTCCATCCTGGGTGGCCCTCTTTTGTATAGCCAGAGAGAAAGATACAAGGAGGAACTAAAGTCAAAAGGCAGAATACAGAAGGAGAGGCAGTTGGGAAGTAAACTGAAAGGGTCTTTCCTCTTAAAAACATCTCCAAAGGAATGGTCAGCCCTTGGAGGCCTTTGTGGGTGGGCTGTGTTAATCTCTTCTATTCACAGATGGGCAGGGGCAAATTACCTCTCTATGAGCTGAAGGAAGACATTTTAGTTTACAGTCAAGCAGAGGGGCAGAGTCCTCTGAGGCAAGCTCTTAAGTATAATTATAATAACAAAAGCAAGGAAAACCAAGGCAAAGAAAGATTTTCCAACGTGGAGTTGGAACTGGCTCTTTCTCTGCAGCAGTATGAACAGAGAACATCCTGTCTGCCCATTGCCTTCAGCAAAGAAGTGCTGAGACATGCGGCAGAGTGTTTCTTGTATTAGTCACATCTGTATCGCGTAGAATAAAATACCATCCTGTGGTTTAATATCCATCCTGAGCTATGAGAAGCATAGTGGATCATCAAGAAAAACTTCAGTATCTTTGCTAAAAATTCTGAAAACAGAACTGTACCAATGCAGAAGTCATGATTAGGGAAGTAGAGGATGTTAACAAACATAGTTATAAAGAAAACTGTGTATTCGTAGAGTCTGTTTGCTTCTCAGATTCCCAGAGGGCAGAGCAGTGCCTTTCGTCCATGGCACCCTGAAGCATTTACACACGACATCTCCCCAAAGACTTACAGCCAGCAGTATTCAGTTCAGTTCAGTTCAGTCACTCAGTTGTGTCTGACTCTTTGCTACCCCATGGACTGCAGCACACTAGGCCTCCCTGTCCATCACCAACTCCCAGAGCTTGTTCAACCTCATGTCCATTGAGTCGATGATGCCATCCAACCATCTCGTCTTCTGTAATCCCCTTCTCCTCTTGCCTTCAATCTTTCCCAGCATCAGGGTCTTTTCAAATAAGTCAGCTCTTCACATCGGGTGGCCAAAGTATTAGAGCTTTGGCTTCAGCATCAGTCCTTCCAATGAATATTCAGGGTTGATTTATTTTAGGGTTAACTGGTTTGATATCCTTACAGACCAAGGGACTCTGAACAGTCTTCTCCAACGCTACAGTTCAAAAGCATGAATTCTTTGGTGCTCAGCTTTCTTTGTCATCAAACTGTCACATCCATATATGAATACTGGAAGAACCATGGCTTTGACCATACAGACCTTTGTTGGCAAAGTAATGTCTTGCTTTTTAATATGTTGTCTAGGTTGGTCATAACTTTTCTTCCAGGCAGCAATTGTATTTTAATTTCTTGACTGCAGTCACCATCTGCAGTGATTTTGGAGCCCCCAAAATAAAGTCTGTCACAGTTTCTATTGTTTCCCCATATACCTGTTTGCCATGAAGTGATGGGAGCGGATGCCTTGATCTTCATTTTGGAATGTTGAGTTTTGAGGCAGCTTTTTCACTGTCTTCTTTCACTTTCATCAAAAGGCTCTTTAGTTCTTCACTTTCTGCCATAAGTGTAATGTCATCTGCATATCTGAGGTTATTGATGTTTCTCCCAGCAATCTTGATTCCAGCTGGTGCTTCATCCCCAGCATTTCGCATGATGTCCTCTGCATATGAGTTAAATAAGCAGGGTAACAATATACCGCCTGGACATACTCCTTTCCTAATTTGAAATCAGTCTGTTGTTCCATGTCCAAAGTGTGTTAGTCTTCATAATTTGTTCATTTAGCAGAACTTCCAAATATTAATATTTCAAGGATGGAAGTGAGTGGGGATACTATAATACAAAAAATGTGCTGGAAGATATTATCTAATATTATTGACAAATTAGCTTATTTTAGAAACTTGAAGAAATTGTGCTCATTATTTTACTAAATCCTTAAAATCCCTCTACTCTGCTGAAAGTATTACTCAGTTGTGTTTGACTTTTTGCAACTCCATGGACTGTAGCCTGCCAGGCTCCTCTGAGTATCCTGCATTGCAGAAGAAGGTGGCTCAGATGTAAATTTGCAATACAGATGAGGCAGGTTTGATCCCTGAGTCATGAATATCCCCTGGGGAAGGAAATGGTTGCACATTCCAGTATCCTTGCCTGGAGAATCCCATGGACAGAGGCCCCTGGTTGGCTACAGCCTGTGTGGTGGCAGTGTCAGACGCAACTGCATGACTGTGCTCTGTCATTGTTCCCTTTCCAAAGAAAAGAAAACTAAATCATAGAGATGTTGTCTACATTTTTAACCACTTCCCTTAAGCAGCATCAGCTCCAAATGCATCATGAAGATGACAATTCAAGTCAGATGATGTTTATCCTGATAGATAGGCAGCTGGAGAGTTTTGAGAAATGAATCTTCCTGTGGTCACTGATGAAGAGAAGTCACATGAGATGCGATATGCTCTTGGATTTTCACAAAAGAAGCAGAGACTAGCAGCATCTGAACACAGGCTACTTATACCTGGTGTTTTAGTTTATTTACTCATTGAGAATGAGTACTCATAGAGTATCTGTGTGTGACCCAGGGCTCAGGACAGAGTAAGTGCGGCCTCTCATGGAACTAACTTCTAAATGAAATGAGAGGCAGAAAATGAAGAAGCAAAGAGACAACATGATTTCAGGTGGTGACAGGTACCTTGGCGATGCAAACAAACCAGTATATAAACCAGTCAAACTGAGCAAAGAGATAGAAATTCCAGGTCTCCCACCTGGAATAAGGGAGACCCAGGTTTGATCCCGGGTGGGGAGGATCCCCTGGAGGAGAGCATGGCAACCCACTCTTATATTCTTGCCTGGAGAATCCCCTGGACAGAGGAGCCTAGTGGGCTACAGTCCATAGGGTAACAACGAGTCAGTAACGACTGAGCGACTAAACACAAGAAGGCAGACAGGGTGGAATGGTAGGCTCATGGAATGAGGTCCCTGCAGACACGAGTTTCTGCAGGTCTTCTCTTCTTCCACAGTCTTCTTCCTCTACGTGTCCCCACGGTCCTTACACATTCTGAAGTTTGTCTTCAGTTCATGAAGTTCATCACTTTGTAGCTTCTTCCCCAAGCTTTTACAACATGCCCTTCCTGTAAGAGAACCATGTTCTGTGACAACCTGAGGAGTCTCTCTTGTAATCGAGTCAAACCTCCCATGAGGTTAAAAAATTGAGCACCATCTGTGGAGGTGCCAACACAGTTTCTCTAAGACATCTTTTATTTAGGAGCACAAACCGTCAAGGACATCTTGGCCTTTGCTGACTTAAAGTACTTGTTTACAGCAGAAAACGTGTTCAGGACTTTTACCACCATTTATGTTTGTTAGTGAGATCTGTTGACTAGTAGGTTGTTGGGAAGGCTGTTTCTCCAGTCTCCTGTAGAAGCCCTCCTCAGCATCCTGTGCTGTGTCATCAGTGTGTGGACTGAAGTTGCCCTTTTATCGTTTGGGAGGAGACATCTCCTTTATGGTTCTCACTCTGCATCTTACCACCTGGGAATGCCAGTCTGCAGTCACTGTAAGCCTTTATGCTCAGTTTTTAAGGTTTCACCAACTGCTGGGCTTTGTCCTTTCTGCCCAATAAATTCTGCTAATAAATAATTGCTCCCCGAGCCTTTTTACCAATGTGACTTCTCTTTCAACAAGTGTTCTTCTATTTGAGATTCTATAGCTGTTTAAAGTAACCAGCACCATTACATAACAAATGGCGGTGATTTGCTGTTGAAGGTATTCAAGTTTGCCAAAGCCAGTGCTGTGTCTGTAAGTTGTTTGCATGTACAATGCAGTAGATGAAACAGTGAATTGGGCAACTTGGATCCCCTGTGAAAGATGATGACAAGTCCCTTTCACTGTAAAGACAGAATTCTTTTGTATCCTATGGTGCGTTGGATGCACAGAAATGACACAAAAGAAGGTGGCTTCTTTTTATCACTGACCTTATCAGAATCCTCTGGAACTTTAGCAAGCTTCTCTTCTACTTCCCACCTTATCTTTAGAAATCACCACATCAGGCTATCAGGTATGCAAGCATGGTGCAAATGGTAATAACATTTAAAAACGCAATTGAGCGGACTGTGAAAATACAACTTCACCGTGCTGCTTACATGTAAGCATGTGCTATTCACACTTGACAACATATAGAGCAACAGTGAAGGGCAGTTCAGTGATGGAGCATAACAACTCCTTCCTTAACATGGAAATTTTGTTGTAATATTTATTTGCAAAGTGGAGCAAGCTTACTTTGTGAGCTGTTTGGCAACACATTAAGGGAAGTTTGGGTAGATGATTGAGGGAGGAAGGGAGTGGATACCAGGATGCTCTTATCACACGTCAGCAGCCTCCCCAGGCCTGAGTCGGGAAACAAGAGCAGACTGGACCAAAAGAACAAGGTCTTAGTGGGCATATATTCGGTATGCCAGTCCACCGATGACATCAGCAACAGGTATCTAGTCATGCCATCACTATGAGCATTGACATCATGAGCTGGAGAATGGTCAAACCACGATGCTCATTTTTCTTCTATCACAAGTTCTCACTGCGAATGCCAGTTTAAGAAACCCGGGTATTAAATTGTGCCATGCAAAATACATTGGTAATTCAAATGGATTCATGAGAATAAAATGGAAGATGCAGATTTGATAGTCATTCTCAACTTAAAAGGACTGATGTTGAAGCTGAAACTCTAATACGTTGGCCACCTCATGCGAAGAGTTGACTTGTTGGAGAATACCCTCATGCTGGGAAGGATTGGGGAGAGGAGGAGAAGGGGATGACAGAGGATGAGATGGCTGGATGGCATCGCTGACATGATGGACATGAGTTTTGGTAAACTCCAGGAGTTGGTGATGGACAGGGAGGCCTGGCATGCTGCAATTCATGGGGTTGCAAAGAGTCGGACATGACTGAGTGACTGAACTGAACTGGACTTAAAATTAATAAGATGTTGCTCGCAAGAGTCGGGGCGAGAGATCTTCAGAAATCCCTTTCACAGTGTAAACCAGAGAGACTTATTGCAAAGTAAGATTTATTTAGAGACCCTGAAGCATACTCATTCTCTAGCAGAAGTACTAGATTTCTCATGGCCTCCCTGCCCATTTTCCTTGTGGGTCAGCTCTACCGTTTTGGTGACCACAAAGCAGAACTGCTCCTGGAACTGGACTTTTGGCCATGGATTTCAGAACCCCAGCAGGTATTCATTTCCAAACCACAGGGCCCATCCTGAAGGAGTGAATGTCCTTATTTATAAAAAAAACAAGGGCAGGAATAGGGGGAGTTTGACTTGCTGAGTGGGGTTGAAATTTCTTATGGCATTTCCAGCAAGAAAGGGGGAGTATATTTTCTGGGAGAAGCAAGCATATGCTAAAGAAAGCACAGCAGGAGAAATTGTGTGGTGGTAGTGTTATGTTGGTGCAAAAGTAACTGTGGTTTTGCATTGTGGAACTTTGCTGTTTGATACTGGAATACATTCTTAAATAAATGTGGTTATTATACATCATATTAATGCACATTTCTCACTTTATGCTTTTTTGCTAGTGACTTATTACTTGCTGTTTATTTTATGTTTATTTTAGATTAGGGAAATGATGTTAGACAAGAAGCATATTTGAATGATTTTCTTATTCAAATTCAAAATGGATCATTGAGCAGTGGGGACACCTCACACCATCAACAGCATGTTTGGCCCAGGAACTGCTAACGTACAGTGTAGTGGTCGTTCGAGAAGTTTGTAAAGGAGGCAAGAACCTTGAAGATGAGGAGTGCAGGGGCCAGTTATGAGATGCTGACAGCAGCCAGCTTAGAGGATCGTGGTAGCTGATCCTCTTACAACTGCATGAGAAGTTATAAGAAAGTCTCAACATGGGCCATTCTATGGTCATTTGGCATTTGAAGTGAAGTGGAAAGGTGAAAAAGCTCAATAAGTGGGTACCTCATGAGCTGACCAAAAATCAAAAAAAAATCCTCATTTTGAAGTGTAGTCTTCTCTTATTTGATGCAACAGGGACGAACTGTTTCTTGATTAGATTGTGATGTGTGATGACAACCAGTGATGACCAGCTCAGGTTGACCAACCTGAAGAACAACCACAGCTCGGTCCAGTGGTTGGCCTGAGAAGAAGCTCCAAAGCACTTCCCAAAGCCAAACTTTCACCAAAAAGGGTCATGATTCCTGCCTACTGGTCTTCTGCCAGTCTGATCCACTATAGCTTTCTGAATCCCGGCGAAACCTTTCCATTTGAGATGTATGCTCAGCAAATTGATTAGATGTAACAAAAGCCACAATGCCTGCAGCCAGCATTGGGCAACAGAAATGACTCAATTCTGTGTGACAATGCCCGACCACATGTCACACAATCAAAGTTGAGCAAATTGGGCTACAAACCTTTGCCTCATCTGCCATATTCACCTGACCTCTCACCAATGAACTACCACATCTTCAAGCATGTCAACAACTTTTTGCAGAGAAAACATTTCCACAGCTAGCAGGAGGCAGAAAATGCTTTCCAAGGATTTACTGAGTCCTGAAGCATGGATTTTTATGCTACAGGAATAAACCAACTTATTTCTCATTTGCAAAATTGTGTTGATTTTAATAGTTCCTATTTTGATTAATAAAAATGTGTTTGAGCCTAGTTATAATGGTTTAAAAATCACAGTCTGAAACTGCAATTACGTTTGCACCAACCTAATACACACCAGTAAGCTATGTATGAATTACAACAACCTATGAAGACTTGCCAGGGAACACAGCCATAATTGAGTATTAAGTCCTTGAAAAATTAATTCCAACTTTCTTGGGCCCAATTATAATCACATCTTGGATTACAAACCATTAAAATCTGAGTATATCAGCATTTTAGTCAGATGAGAATCTTATCTAATAAGTGAAAGTTTTGATCCAAATGTCTAATGCCATATTCTATTGAGATAATAAATTAAACCTGTATTTGTACGATAGCTATCTTTCATTCTAAATTGCTTTCCACTGCTGAATAAGTTAAATTGTTTAAAAAAAAATAAAGAACACAGATTTGTAGTCTGTCTTTCTGAAGAATTTAAATATTATGTTGTTAAATGTGAGACTTGCCATTTTAATTTATAAATTCTTAAGGATATTTCCTTTCTTATAAAATGGCTGTATATGTTTCACAGATTTTCTATTATACAAGAATATGTTAAGTACTGGAACAAAACATTTTTTTTAATTAAACCATTTTATTTAGTAGAATTCTAGAGACAATAGAACCTTGAAATTATTACAGCCACCTCTGTCTTTGAGATAGAAAATATGTGTGTACACATATACAAGCATATACACACCTGAACACACACACGTGCACATACTTATACATGCATGCACACATGTACATGCGTACACACACCTGTACACACACACTCACACATATGCATGCACACATACGTATACATCAAATTGCCAACATGGGTTGGAGCATAGCAAAATTAAGAGAATTCCAGAAAGACATCTACTTCTGCATCATTGACTAAGCTAAAGCCTTTGTGTGAATCACAACAAACTGGAAAGTCTTCAAGAGATGGGAATACCAGACCACCTGACCTGCCTCTTGAGAAACCTGGATGCAGGTCAAGAAGCAACAGTTAGACCTGGACATGGAACAACAGACTGGTTCCAAATTGGGAAAGGAGTAAGTCAAGGCTGTATATTGTCATCCTGCTTATTTAACTTATATGCAGAGTGCGTCATGAGAAACACTGGGCTGGAAGAAGCACAAGCTGGAATTAAGAGTGCCAAGAGAATGAGGAGGGACTAAGATGGCGGAGGAATAGGACGCGGAGTCCACACTCTCCCCAACAAATACACCAAAGGAACATTTAAATACCGAACAAACTCCATAAATCAACATCTGAATGCTGGCAGAGGTCTTCAGGCATCTGGAAAGACAGCCCATTGCCGACGAAAGAAGGTAGGACCAAAGGAAAAAAAAAAGTAAAAAGAGGCAAAGAGGCAGGGACTGAGATTCATCTCAGAAGGGGAGCCTCGAAAGAGATAAAGGTTTACGAACGTCAGGAAACATTCTCACTGGCGGAACTGAGAGATCTGAGGCGAATCTCAAAGAGCATAAAAGTCGGGACTTAGAAGCCGATAAATAGTTAAGCCCCTTGGAGAACGGAGCGGCGGCCGGTCGCCCCATCCCCCACGAGCCAGCGGACTGCTCAGGGAGGGGCGGGCCACGCGCTTAGGGGGAGGACTGAGATTGAACGCCTGGGGCAGACTGAGGGTCCTAACCGAGGGTGCTAACCGGAGATAGACCGCTGGGTAGCCTTCCCGAGGAAGACCCCCGCCAGGCTCGCGAACAGAACAAAGGGGAGCGGGGACTCGGACCACGGCACGAGACAGCCGGGTGGAACAGGGAGGCTGCGGGCTATGGAGAGCGCCCCTGTGAGGCTTCTGCCCCCAAACCGCAGGCAGAATTGGGTGATAGCCAAGACCTCTGGGGACTCTGGACAGTCGCCACCAGAATTCGGCGCTTCTCATATCTGAGAAAACGCCCCCAGCCGCACATTGAAAAAACCGAGCAGCTGGGCCGGGGGAGGGGAGAAGCCGCAGCCCCCCAACTGCGTCACCAGAGTGCGCCGCCAGAGTCTGCCGCTGCACATCTGAGAAGACACGCCCAGCTGCAAGCAGAAAGAGCCGAGCGGCTGGGCCTGGGGAGAGGAGAAGCCACAGCCTCCAATTGCGTCATCAGAGTGCGCCGCCAGCAGAGAGCCTGAGCAGAGGGGGCGGGAAAAGCGCAGGCACCGCGAGCGGGGCAAACCCCAGAGCGCTGAATAGACACTGAAGGGGCCAGCAGAGGTCGCCAAATCAAGCAGGACAGACCGCTTAAGATTCCAACCAGGAAACTCTGACAAAACACTCATCCAACCCCTCCCATAGTGAGGGAACCCCACAATAAAGGGACAACACACCAAGATAAACAAGATGAAAAGGCAGAGAAATACCCAACAAGTAAAGGACCAGGATAAATATCCCCTAGACCAAACAAAAGACGAAGAGATAGCTTGTCTACCTGACAAAGAATTCCGAATAATGATAGTGAAAATGATCCAAAACCTGGAAAATAAGTTGGAGTTGAAGCTCAATAACCTGCAGGCAAGGATTGAGAAGATGCAGGTAAGCTTTAACAAGGACTTAGAAGAAATGAAAAAGAGTCAAAATACAATAAATAATGCAATAAATGAGATCAAAAACACCCTGGAGGGAACCAAGAGTAGAATAACAGAAATAGAAGACAGGGTAAGTGAAATAGAAGATAGAATGGCAGAAATAAATGAAACAGAAAGGAAAAATGAAAAAAGAATTAAAAGAAATGAGGACAATCTCAGAGACCTCTGGGACAGTATTAAACGCACCAATATTCGAATCATAGGAATCCCAGAAGAAGAAGACAAAAAGAAGGACCATTAAAAAATTCTTGAAGAAATTATGGTGGAACATTTCCCTAAAATGGGAAAGCAAATAACATCTCAGGTCCAAGAAACACAGAGGGTCCCAAATACAATCAACCCCAAGCAGAGCACCCCAAGACACATATTAATCAAATTAACAAATATCAAATACAAAGACCAAATATTAAAAGCAGTGAGGGAGAAGCAAAAAGTAACCCACAAGGGGAATCCCATAAGGATAACAGCTGATCTCTCAATAGAAACGCTTCAGGCCAGAAGGGAATGGCAGAGCATTCTTAAAGTCATGGAAGAAAACAAGCTACAACCCCGATTACTGTACCCAGCAAGGATCTCATTCAAATTTGAAGGAGAATTCAAAAGTTTTTCAGACAAGCAGAAATTGAGAGAATTTAGCAATACCAAACCAGCCCTCCAACGAATGCTAAAGGATCTTTCCTAGATAGGAAACACGGATGGGATATATAATCTCGAATCCAAAACAATAAAATAGAAGAAATGGCAACAGGATCATATTTATCAATAATTACCTTAAATGTAAACGGGCTGAATGCCCCAACCAAAAGACAAAGACTGGCCGATTGGATACAGAAACAAGACCCCTATATATGTTGCCTACAAGAGACCCACCTCAAATCTAAGGACATATATAGACTGAAAGTTAAAGGCTGGAAAAAGATATTCCATGCAAATAAAGACCAAAAGAAAGCAGGAGTGGCAATACTCATATCAGATAAAGTAGACTTTAAAATAAAGGTGGTGAAAAGAGATAAAGATGGACATTACATAATGATCAAAGGATCAATCCAAGAAGAAGAAATAACAATTATAAATATTTATGCACCCAACATAGGAGCACCACAATATGTAAGGCAAATGCTAACAAGTATGAAAGGGGAAATTAACAACAACACAATAATAGTGGGAGACTTTAATACACCACTCACACCAATGGATAAATCAACTAAACAGAAAAGTAACAAGGAAATTCAAACTTTAAATGATACAATAGACCAACTAGACCTAATTGATATCTATAGGTCACTCCACCCCAAAACAAGGAATTTCACTTTTTTCTCAAGCGCACACGGGACCTTCTCCAGGATAGATCACATCCTGGGCCATAAATCTAGCCTTGGTAAATTCAAAAACATTGAAATCATCCCAAGCATCTTTTCTGACCACAATGCAGTGAGATTAGATATCAATTACAGGAGAAAACCATTCAAAACCTCCAACATATGGAGGCTCAACAACACACTGCTGAATAACCAACAAATCACAGAAGAAATCAAAAATGAAATTCAGTTATGCATGGAAACGAATGAAAATGAAAACACAACAGCCCAAAGCCTATGGGACACTGTGAAAGCAGTGCTAAGGGGAAGGTTCATAGCAATTCAAGCTCACCTTAGGAAACAAGAAAAAAATCAAATAAATAACCTTACTTTACACCTAAAGCAACTAGAAATGGAAGAAATGCAGAAGCCCAGGTCTAGTAGAAGGAAAGAAATCTTAAAGATCAGGGCAGAAATAAACGCAAAGCAAACAAAAGAGACCATAGCAAAAATCAACCAATCCAAAAGCTGGTTCTTTGAGAAGATAAATAAAATTGACAAACCATTAGTCAGACTCATCAAGAAACAAAGGGAGAAGAACCAAATCAACAGAATTAGAAAAGAAAACGGAGAGATCACAACAGAAAACACAGAAATACAAAGGATCATAAGAGACTATTAGCAGCTATATGCAAATAAACTGGACAACCTGGATGAAATGGACAGATTCCTAGAAAAGTACAACTCTCCAAGACTAAACCAGGAAGAGATAGATAATCTTAATAGACCCATCACTAGCACAGAAATTGAAACCGTAATCAGAAATCTTCCAAAAAACAAAAGCCCAGGACCAGATGGCTTCACAGCCGAATGCTACCAAAAATTTAGAGAAGAGCTAACACCTATTCTACTCAAACTCTTCCAGAAAATTGCAGAGGAAGGTAAACTTCCAAACGCATTCTATGAGGCCACCATCACCCTAATTCCAAAACCCAACAAAGATGCCACAAAAAAAGAAAACTACAGGCCAATATCACTGATGAACTTAGATGCAAAAATCCTTAACAAAATTCTAGCAAATAGAATCCAACAACACATTAAAAAAAATCATACATCATGATCAAGTAGGCTTTATCCCAGGGATGCAAGGATTCTTCAATATTCGCAAATCAATCAATGTAATACACCACATTAACAAATTGAAAAATAAAAATCACACGATTATCTCAATAGATGCAGAGAAAGCCTTTGACAAAATTCAACATCCATTTATGATAAAAACCCTCCAAAAAGCAGGAATAGAAGGAACATACCTCAACATAATAAAAGCTATATATGACAGACCCACAGCAAACATTATCCACAGTGGTGAAAAACTGAAATCATTCCCCCTGAAGTCAGGAACAAGACAAGGGTGCCCACTCTCACCACTATTTTTCAACATAGTTTTGGAAGTCTTGGCCACAGCAATCAGAGCAGATAAAGAAATCAAAGGAATCCAGATTGGAAAAGAAGAAGTAAAACTCTCTCTGTATGCAGATGAAATGATCCTCTATATTGAAAACCCTAAAGACTCTACTAGAAAATTACTAGAGCTAATCAGTGAATATAGCAAAGTTTCAGGATACAAAATCAACACACAGAAACCCCTGGCATTTCTATACACTAACAATGAAAAAACAGAAAAAGAAATTATGGAAACAATTCCATTCACCATCGAATCAAAAAGAATAAAATACTTAGGAGTATTTCTACCTAAAGAAACAAAAAGGAGTATTTCTTTTGTTGTATATAGAAAACTATAAAACACTGATGAAAGAAATCAAAGAGGACACAAACAGATGGAGAAATGTGCCGTGTTCGTGGATTGGAAGAAGCAATATAGTGAAAATGAGTATACTACCCAAAGCAATCTATAGATTCAATGCAATTCCTAACAAGCTACCAGAGGTCTTTTTTAGAGAATTAGAACAAATAATTTCACAATTTGTATGGAAATACAAAAAAACTCGTATAGCCAAAGCTATCTTGAGAAAGAAGAATGGAACTGGAGGAATCAACCTACCTGACTTTAAGCTATACTACAAATCCACAGTCATTAAGACAGTATGGTACTGGCACAAAGACAGAAATATAGATCAATGGAACAAAATAGATAGCCCAGAGATAAATCCACGCATCTATGGACACCTTATCTTTGACAAAGGAGGCAAGAATATACAATGGAGAAAAGACAACCTCTTTAACAAGTGGTGCTGGGAAAACTGGATAGCCACTTGTAAAAGAATGAAACTAGAACACTTTCTAACACCATACACAAAGATAAATTCAAAATGGATCAAAGATCTACGCATAAGACCAGAAACTATAAAACTCCTAGAGGATAACATTGGGAAAACACTCTCTGACATCAACCAAAGCAGGATCCTACATGACCCACCTCCCAGAATATTGGAAATAAAAGCACGAATAAACAAATGGGACCTAATTAAAATCAAGAGCTTCTGCACTGCAAAGGAAACTATAAGCAAGGTGAAAAGACAGCCTTCAGAATGGGAGAAAATAATAGCCAATGAAGCAACGGACAAACAATTAATCTCAAAAATATACAAGCAACTCCTGCAGCTCCATTCTAGGAAAATAAACAACCCAATCAAAAAGTGGGCCAAAGAATTGAACAGACGTTTCTCCAAAGAAGACATAAAAATGGCTAACAAACACATGAAAAGATGCTCAACATCCCTCATTATCAGAGAAATGCAAATCAAAACCACAATGAGATATCACTTTACACCACTCAGAATGGCTGCAATCCAAAAATCCACAAGTAATAAATGCTGGAGAGGATGTGGAGAAAAGGGAACTCTCTTACACTGTTGGTGGGATTGCAAACTAGTACAGCCTCTATGGAAAACATGGTGGAGGTTCCTTAAAAAACTGCAAATAATCCTGCCATATGACCCAGCAATCCCACTGTTGGGCATATATACCGAGGAAACCAGAATTGAAAGAGACACGTGTACCCCAATGTTCATCGCTGCATTGTTTACAATAGCCAGGACATGGAACCAACCTAGATGCCCATCAACTGATGAATGGATAAGAAAGCTGTGGTACTTATACACAATGGAATATTACTCAGCATTAAGGAAAAATTCATTTGAATCAGTTCTACTCAGATGGACGAAACTGGAGCCCATTATCCAGAGTGAAGTAAGCCAGAAGCAAAAACAACAATACAGTATATTAACGCATATATAAGGAATTTAGAAAGACGGTAACGAGAACCCAGCATGCGAGACAGCAAAAGGAACGCAGATGTATAGAATAGACTCGTGGCCTCTGTGGATGAGGGAAAGGGTGGGATGATATGGGAGAATGGCATTGAAACATGTTAATTATCATATGTCTAAGCAATAGCCGGCCCAGGATTGATGCTTGGGACTGGTGCAACGAGGTTTCCCGGGGGTAGGGAGGAGGGAGGAGTGTTCTGGAGGGGGAGCATATGTAAACCCATGGTGATATCATGTCATTGTTTGGCAAAACTAATTAAAAAAATGTTAAAAAAAAAAAACAGTGCCAAGAGAAATATCAATAACCTCAGATAGGCAGATGACACCACCCTTATGGCAGAAAGTGAAAAGGAACTAAAGAGCTTCTTGATGAAAGTGAAAAAGGAGAGTGAAACAGCAGCCTTAAAACTCAACATTCAGAAAACTAAGGTCATGGCATCTGGTCCCGTCGCTTCATGGCAAACAGATGGGGAAACAGTGGAAACAGTGATAGACTTTATTTTGCAGGGGGGCTCCAAAATCACTGCAGATAGTGACTGCAGCCATGAAATTAAAAGACACTTGCTCATTGGAAGAAAAGCTATGATCAACCTAGACAGTATATTAAAAAGCAGGGACATTATTTTGCCAACAAAGGTCTGTCTAGTCAAATCTATGGTTTTTGCAGTAGTCATGTTTGGATGTGAGAGTTGGCCAATAAAGAAAGCTGAGAGCCAAAGAATTGATGCTTTTGAACTGTGGTGTTGGAGGAGACTGTTGAGTATCCCTTGGATTGCAAGGAGATCCAACCAGTCCATCCTAAAGGAGATCAGTCCTGAAGATTCATTGGAAGGACTGATGCTAAACTGAAGCTTCAATACTTTGGCCACCTTATATGAAGAACTGACTAGTTGGAAAAGACCCCGATGCTGGAAAAGATTGAGGACAGGAGGAGAAGGGGACGACAGAGGATGAGATGGTTGGATAATATCATCAACTTGATGGACATGAGTTTGAGTAGGCTCCAGGAGTTGGTGATAGACAGGGCAGCCTGGCGTGCTGCAGTCCATGCGATTGCAAAGAGCCACTGAACTGAACTGAACACATATACATGCATACACACGTCTCCCCATGTATGTGCACATCTATGCATACATGCGCATGTGTACACACATATACATACACACATCTATACATGCATGCACACAATATTTTACCTCCTACTATGTGCTGGTTATGAGGTCATGCACTCTGCTAGATTGTAAGGTACTAGTGAGAGTTAATATCTACTAGGATTTGTCCTGTGTAAAGGTCATAGACAAGGCTCATTTTCATAAAATAATATATTTTAAAATTAACATTATACCACCTTGATAAATCTGTCTGAGAGAGTAAAAGAAAAAAATAAGGAAAGATCAAGGTGACATATGGAGGAGAAAAGATGTAATATATTTTCATTACTTCCAGATTAAACATAATGTCATATTGATTTATAGAACTATCCACATTTATATTTTACTGACATGAATGTCTTGGACTAGTGCATTTCTGGACACCCCATCTTAGAACAGTTTCTCTTTAGGATAAAATCTCTGCTAAAGATTGGCTGTGTTCCCTGTCTCAGAACCCTCTCCTGCTCTCCCTGGAGCCCAGCCTAGACAAGCGTTCACCCTTCCATCCTGACCAGAGATCCGAAGATGTATCTGTGGAGGTATCTTGCTTTCAGGTCTAATATCTCAGGCCTCCTCCTCCCCGACCTTCCATCAGCACAGGGCTCTCCTCCCAGGAAAGCTTCCATCACTGCCCACCTGGACCTCATCCTGGATCTCCTGTCTTGCTCTCCCCACCTCCTCCATCCCGCTCTGACAGCCTTGGTGTCCCTCACCTGTAACTGTCCTTGTCCTTGGCCCCTCGTGGTCAGTCCTCCCTTCTTTCCATCTCTTCTCACTCTATCCCTGGACTGGAAATACTGTCATCCACATGTGACCTCTTCTGAGTTCTCATCTGGTAGGATTTCTCCTCTGAATCCAAGACGCACATCTCCAGTTGCGTGCCTCTCCATTTGTATAGCCATTAGGCTTAACGAACATAACATGCCCCCAAACTAAGTCTAGATTTTATTTTCAAAAGCTCTCTGCACCATCTTCTTCTTAGGAAATGACAATTGCTTCTTTTGCTTAAGGTAAAATACTTTAAATTCATTTTTAACATTTCATCAGCAAAACTGGAGATATGATTCCAAGTGAATGCCTTAAATCCTCTATTTCCAAAAATATTGTTCCTAAGTGGTATTTTCAAGTGTAATAATGTGAGAATTCTATTTCAGTATTTGATGTTGTGTGCACAGGAATTCTGGAAGAATTTGAATGGGATATTTTAGATTGTGGATACTTTGAAATGCAATGACATCTTAGTATTTGAAGATATATATACATATATCTCCTCTGCCCATTATGTCCAATACCTAACCACTCCACACTTCTGTTGATCATAAGAAAAATCTCAGCAGCCACCGTGTCTTCCCTCACCTGGGTTACTGCAGTTCTCAGCTACCTTGTTTCTGCTCTTTTGTCTTTCTTTAAAATTTTTATTGTTTTTTTAATTGACTGATGATTGGCTTTCAATACCAGTTTGCTTTCTACCATACATCACCAACACGTGTACTCTGCTCTTGCCCTTGTTCATTCTAGTCTGTACAGAAACTAGAGTGATTCTTTTAAAAGCCTGTTTCCATCACTCTCTGCTCAAACCCTCCAGCGGCTTGTCCTCTCACTCACTGCAAGACCAGAAGTCCTAATGATGTTCCCCAGGCCCCACACGGAGCCCCCACCTCTCCTGGATCTCGCACCTTGCCATTCCTGCCTCACCGAGGCTCCAGCTCACCGGTCCCTCCTCCTGTGTCTCAGGCACATCAAGCAGGGCTTTTCCCTTTGCCCTTATCTGTCTGAAATGATTTCTGAGATGTGAGCAGGCTTGCTGGCCGCACCCTGCAGATCTCCGCTCAGCAGACATACCGTTACCCTGACTGGTGTTCCTCCCTGGGCCCTGTCCCCAGAGATGAACAGTCTCTGAGGGGTTCACTGCCTCAGTCCCTGCCCTGGAAGGCACATAAGGGCAGGGGCTGTGTCTGTCCTGTTCCCTGTTGTACAGCCGTCCTAGAACAGGGCCTGCAACATAGCAGGTGCTCGAAAGTATCTGTGGAATGAAGTCATGATTTAATACTGATCTATAGAGTTCTGAGGGGAAAGACAAAGTGAAACACTTAAGAACTTAGGCGGATTCATTTCACTTGGCACAGTGTCTTTCAAGTCTATTCATGTTGTCGCGAATAGCAGGATTTGCTTCCCTTTTAAGGCAGAATGATATTCCACAGCATGGACGGGCCATGGGTTTTATCCATCGCCTGTCAGTGGGCTTTCGGTTGGCTTCTCCATCTTGGCTGTTGTGAATAATGCATGATTCCAGTAACGTGAGGTGCCTGAAACCGTCAAACTTACAGATGGAAACACCAGAATGGATGTTACCGTGGCTTGGGGAATTCTTGTTCGATAGGTATAAAGTTATAGTTCTCCAAGATAAATAGGTTTCAGAGATCTGCTGAGCAGCAGTGTGCCTGTTGTTATCAGTAAGACACTGGGCATTTACACTAGAACAAAACAAAACCAGTGCATTAAGAGAGTAGATCTCATGTCAAGTGATCTTAGTACAAAAACAAAAAAGAACATAAGAAAACATTTGGAGTTTGAGGGTGTTCATTATCTTGATTATGGTGATGCTAACATCCATATATTGTTGTTTAGCCACTCTATTGTGTCCAGATCTTATGTGACCCCATGGACTGTAGCCTTCCAGGCTCCTCTGGGATTTCCCAGGCGGGAAAAATGGAGTGGGCTGCTATTTCTTTCTCCAGGGATCCCTCCTGACCCAGGGAACACTCCTACATTGGCAGATGGGTTCTTTACCACTGAGCCGCCTGGGAAGCCCCAATACCAATACATACCTATGATCAAAATCACTAAACTGTCTGCACTGATAATGTGAAATTATTTGTATATCAATTTTACTTCAATAAAGGTAGAGAAAAACATTTTTAATTAGGAAGCTTAGGACTGTATCAGGTAAATATTAGCTGATTAATAAGACTAAAGTATCAGTATTAAGGAGCATACCAGGTAGAGTAGTGTGAAGTGTCCACATGCCAATGTAGGAGACATAGAGACTCGGGTTCGATCCCTAGGTTGGGAAGATCCCCTGGAGGAGGGCAAGGTGACTCACTCCAGTATTTTTGCCTGGAGAATCCCATGGACAGAGGAGCCTGGGGGGCTGCAGTCCTCAGGGTCACAACAAATCAGACGTGACTGAGGCAGTTTAGCACACACGCACGCACAGCTGAGTTACAGTACCATGTTAGTTATGGGCTTCCCAGGTGGCTCATCGGTAAAGAATACAGCCTGCGAGTGGAGGAGACGCAGGTCTGATCCCTGAAGCAGGAAGATCCTCTGGAGGGGGAAGTGGCAACACACTCAAGTTTTCTTCCCTGAGAAATCCCGTGGACAGAGGAGCCTGGCGGGCTCCAGTCTGTGGGGTCGCAAGAGTTGGACAAGACTGAGCAGAAACACACACCTCATGTTAGTTTCGGGGGCACACCATAGTGATTTGTTAGTTTTAAGGATTATACACAACACAAAGTTATACTCTTGTTGACTATATTTCCTGTGTAGTGCATCACATTCCTTCTTTTAATCTTATTTTTTAACGGAAGTGGAGTTGAACTTAAAAAATATTATATTAGGGAGATCATTTGCTAAGTCCATTTCTCTGGCTGTTGTGTGCAGAACCAAGTGTGGGTGAGGCAAGAAGGGAGAGAGGGAGAATGAGGAGGGAGACATGTGTCCCATGGGAGGGACAGGCAGGTTCTTAGGGCAGGTGGAGACTTGTGTAGGCTTTGGGGCCAGCAGAGAGCCTTCAGGACTGCTGAGGAGCAGATGTGAGTGTGAGGGAGAAAGGAATCCATCACAGTCCATCATTGCGATGATGCCATATGCATCGTCACAATGGTATAACTATCTGAAACAAAAATTGGCAGAATTTGCGGTGCTGATAGAGGGGGCAAAGCCATGCTGACAGTTTACAGGTGGAGCTGCGGACTTCCCCCAGGTGATGGGGACTGGGCTGAACCTGAGTCCAGGAGCCTTCTCAGGTCTAGCTGGTGCCTGCCTGTGAGGATGCGGTGATGATTCTGGACTACCCGTCTCCTAACTTTGCAAGGGAAGTTGTAAATTCAAATTGTGTGTTCATTCAGAAACCTGAATCACTCTTCTTTTATTATAAAACTGTGCTGGTAGAATCAGGCCATTTGGACACAACTTTTACATGTGTAGCAAAAAAGTGCCGAGCATGGTGTCTTACACGGGTTTTCAAGTCTATTTATCTAATGAGGGTACAGAAATGTCAGACTACATCATTACCCTTAGTGTGTAAACAGCTTTAATGGAGGAAGTACTCATTATTATATACCCAAGAAGCACACAAGGAACATCTATGATGAAATATGGGAGAGGAGTCTGCTGCATTAACTGAAAAGTATTTACTAACTCTGCCACATCTGACCAAGTTCGAGCTGACTGTTAATGAAGGAGATGTCTTTTTTTTCTCTTTAATTAAAGCATTTATTAGACAACTAATCCATGTTTGTTTGTTTTTTTGTTTAAATTTTCTTTACTTTATTGTGTTGGTTTTGCCATACAATGACATGAAACCGCCATGGGTTTACATATGCTCCCCTCCAGAACCCCCCTCCCTCCTCCCTCCCGATTCCCTACCCCTGGGACATCTCGGTGCACCAGCCCCGAGCATCAATCCTGGGCTGGTGATTGATTTCACATATGATAATTAACATGTTTCAATGCCATTCTCCCATATCATCCCACCCTTGCCCTCTTCCACAGAGTCCACGAGTCTGTTCTATACATCTGCGTTCCTTTTGCTGTCTCGCATGCAGGTTCTCATTACCATCTTTCTAAATTCCATATATATATGTGTTAGTATACTGTATTGTTGTTTTTCCTTCTGGCTTACTTCACTCTGGATAATAGGCCCCAGTTCCATCCACCTGAGTAGAACTGATTCAAATGAATTTTTTTTAATGCTGAGTAGTATTACATTGTGTATATGTACCACAGCTTTCTTATCCATTCATCAGCTGATGGGCATCTAGGTTGCTTCCATGTCCTGGCTATTGTAAACAATGCGGCGATGAACATTGGGGTACACGTATCTATTTCAATTCTGGTTTCCTCGGTGTATATGCCCAGCAGTAGGATTTCTGGGTCATATGGCAGGTCTATTTGCAGTTTTTTAAGGAATCTCCACACTGTTTTCCATAGTGGCTGTACTAGTTTGCATTCCCACCAACAGTGTAAGAGGGTTCCCTTTTTTCCACATCCTCTCCAGCATTTATTGCTTGTAGACTTTTGGATGGCAGCCATTCTGACTGGTGTAAAGTGGTACCTCATTGTGGTTTTGATTTGCATTTCTCTGATAATGAGTGATGTTGAACATCTTTTCATGTGTTTGTTAGCCATTTTTATGTCTTCTTTGGAGAAATGTCTGTTGAGTTCTTTGGCCCACTTTTTGATTGGGTCATTTATTTTTCTAGAATGGAGCTGCAGGAGTTGTTTGTATATTTTTGAGATTAATTGTCCGTTGCTTCATTGGCTATAATTTTCTCCCATTTTGAAGGCTGTCTTTTCACCTTGCTTATAGTTTCCTTTATTGTGCAGAAGCTTTTAATTTTAATTAGGTCCAATTTGTTTATTCGTGCTTTTATTTCCAATATTCTGGGAGGTGGGTCATAGAGGATCCTGCTTTGGTTTATGTTGGAGAGTGTTTTGCCTATGTTATCCTCTAGGAGTTTTATAGTTTCTGGTCTTATGCTTAGATCTTTGATCCATTTTGAGTTTATTTTTGTGTATGTTGTTAGAAAGTGTTCTAGTTTTATTCTTTTACAAGTGGCTGTCCAGTTTTCCCAGCACCACTTGTTAAAGAGATTGTCTTTTCTCCATTGTATGTTCTTGCCTCCTTTGTCAAAGATAAGGTGTCCATAGATGCGTGGACTTATCTCTGGGCTTTCTATTTTGTTCCATTGATCTATATTTCTGTCTTTGTGCCAGTACCATCTGTCTTAAAAACACTGATGAAAGATATCAAAGAGGACACAAATAGATGGAGAAATATACCGTGTTCGTGGATTGGAAGAATCAATATAGTGAAAATGAGTATACTACCCAAAGCAATCTATAGATTCAGTGCAATTCCTATCAAGCTACCAGAGGTCTTTTTCAGAGAATTAGAACAAATAGCTTCACAATTTGTATGGAAATACAAAAAACCTCATATAGCCAAAGCAATCTTGAGAAAGAAGAATGGAACTGGAGGAATCAACCTACCTGACTTTAGGCTATACTACAAATCCACAGTCATTAAGACAGTATGGTACTGGCACAAAGAAGGAGATGTCTTTAACTGGCTAAATGTTCTTTCTAAATTCCCAGCTATCATGGAGTAGTTTTTATTTGTATATTTTGATAATATGTGAAGTGATATAAAATTTGCAAATATCAGTCAGTTCAGTTCAGTTGCTCATTCATGTTCGACTCTTTGTGACCCCATGAAAAGCAGCACGCCAGGCCTCCCTATCCATCACCAACTCCTGGAGTCTACCTAAACCCATGTCCGTTGAGTCAGTGATGCCATCCGGCCATCTCATCCTCTGTCGTCCCTTTCTCCTCCTGCCCTCAATCCTTCCCAGCATCAGGGTCTTTTCCAATGAGTCAACTCTTCACATGAGGTGGCCAAAGTATTGGAGTTTCAGCTTCAACATCAGTCCTTCCAATGAACACCCAGGACTGATGTCCTTTAGGATGGACTGGTTGGATCTCCTTGCAGTCCAAGAGACTCTCAAGAGTCTTCTCCAACATCATAGTTCAAAAGCATCAGTTCTTCAGTGCTCAGCCTTTTTCTCTGTCCAACTCTCACATCCATACATGACTACTGGAAAAACCATAGCCTTAACTAGACAGACCTTTGTTGGCAAAGTAATGTCTCTGCTTTTCAATATGCTCTCGAGGTTGGCCATAACCTTCCTTCCAAGGAGTAAGGGTCTTTTAATTTCATGGCTGCAATCAGCAACTACAGTGATTTTTGAGCCCTCAAAAATAAAGTCTGACACTGTTTCCACTGTTTCCCATGAAGTGATGGGACCAGATGCCATGATCTTAGTTTTCTGAATGCTGAGCTTTAAGCCAACTTTTTCACTCTCCTCTTTCACTTTCAGCAAGAGGCTTTTTAGTTCCTCTTCACTTTCTGCCATAAGGATGGTGTCATCTGCATATCTGAGGTTATTGATATTTCTCCCAGCAGTCTTGATTCTAGCTTGTGCTTCTTCCAGCCCAGCATTTCTCATGATGTACTCTGCATATAAGTTAAATAAGCAGGGTGACAATATATAGCCTTGATGTACTCCTTTTCCTATTTGGAACCAGTCTGTTGTTCCATGTCCAGTTCTAACTCTTGCTTCCTGACCTGCATACAGGTTTCTCAAGAGACAGGTCAGATGGTCTGGTATTCCCATCTCTTGAAGAATTTTCCACAGTTTATTGTGATCCACACAGTCAAAGGCTTTGGCTTAGTCAATAAAGCAGAAGTAGATGTTTTTCTGGAACTCTCTAGCTTTTTGGATAATACAGCAGATGTCTGCCATTTGATCTCTGGTTCTTCTGTCTTTTATAAAACCAGCTTGAACACCTGGAAGTTCACGGTTCATGTATTGCTGAAACCTGGCTTGGAGAATTTTGAGCATTACTTTACTAGCATGTGAGATGAGTGCAATTGTGCAGTAGTTTGAGCATTCTTTGGCATTGCCTTTCTTTGGGATTGGAATGAAAACTGACCTTTTCCAGTCCTGTGGCCATTGCTGAGTTTTCCAAATTTGCTGGCATACTGAGTGTAGCACTTTCACAGCATCATCTTTTAGAATTTGAAATAGTTCAACTGGAATTCCATCACCTCCCCTAGCTTTGTTTGTAGTGATGCTTCATAAGACTTACTTGACTTCACATTCCAGGATGTCTGGCTCTAGGTGAGTGATCACACCATCGTGATTATCTGAGTCATGAAGATCTTTTTTGTACAGTTCTTCTGTGTATTCTTGCCACCTCTTCTATATTTGTAAATATAAAGTAGTTCAATTCAACCTGGGATCTACCTGAAATAAAGGTTATTCCATAGATATCATTAACAGAAATCCAGTTCCCATCACTGTATCATGACAATGGGATAACTATCTAAAACAAAAAACAGGTAATTTTTTTTAAGATTAATAAGTAGGGGTTTGTCCATATGTTTATGAATCAGTGTCTCAAATTCTTCAGGAAATCGTTTTATATATTCTCTTATCTATTTTGCATTAGCTAGCATACCACATGTGATCAGTTTCTGGAATGCAATGAATGCTATAAATGGCATCACTGCCTGACACCTGATACTATGTAAAATGAGCACTGAGCAGCAGTAAAACCTCATGCAGATGTGAGTGGAAGATTATTCACGTCCGAAGGAAAGGGTTTGACTCGTTGCTCCACGGTGCGACAATGCAAGGTTCTCAGTAAATCCTGACCACTGCTACATCGGGCCCTTGTTTTCTCCATGTAGTTTTCTGGTCTGAACCACAAAACACTCAGGATGACCTACGTGACTGTCTCTCACCTTGCCCCATGGATGGCATGTAGCTAGCACCATTCTAGATGCTAAAGAGGGCAACTAATATGGTGGCTGCCTTGGGACGTGGGGGCTCAAGCCTCACCCGGAATGGGACTAGAAACTGCTCTGAGGATGGTTTCCTTTCTACTACTTGGTGACAACATTTCTGACCACTAGATGGTGGTGACAGTTCACACTTCTGATTTATAATTTTTATTTGCACTAGGATTGTGAGCATTATCAAAGTGGCAGTGTTAGTCACTGAGCTGTGCCTGACTCTTTGAGACCTCGTGAACTCTAGCCCACCAGGCTCCTCTGTCCATGGAATTCTGCAGGCAAAAATACTGGAGTGGGTTGCCATTTCCTACGCCAGGAACATCTTCCCAACACAGGGATTGAATCCATGTCTCCTGGGTTGCAGGCAGATTCTTTACCATTTGAGCCACCAGGGAAGATGCTTATCCCACAGGGGAAACCATGTAAACCCCACTCACCAAAGAGGAAACTTTAGCTCAGCATCACTTGGCCACAGGTGGCCTGTCTTCTGAAGCCAAGCCCCCTCTTCTTTCACTTCACAGGGCAGACTCAGGACTGATGGAATTCCAGCAGGCTCCCTTAGTGTCTACACTGACTGAGACCAGACGCCACCATGTGAAATATGTTTCATAGGAGCTAGTTGGAAAACTGAAGTACAGATAGGCATCCTAGACACAGAATGATTAACTCAGCTCATGGGGGATTTACGCTGATGCTTCCTACTGTAAGCAGCATACCTGCCTTTCTCTGGTTCTCTGTATACCTCTGCAGACAGTCAGGTGCTTTGTGATTTAAGTATAGCCTCAGGCTTTCAACATCAAAACTTAGTATAGCAATCACAGTAGCAATACTAATATCTGACATTCATGGAATGTTCACTATGCAGCAGACCATTTGTATGTACAAGTTATCTCATTTAACTCTCATAGGAATCCTCACAACTATGAACTCTAATAATTCCCTTTTATACATAGGCACAGTGATAAGTAGAGGGAGTTTGCCAGGATTTTTAAGAAAGGACTGTGGGATTCAAATGTACACCACCTTATCTAAAGTCACTGCACTGGATCATAAAATGGCTATTGCACTCAATCCCACCACCATCAATTCCTGTCTCTATTGTCTGGATTGAGCCCATTGCTAGGTACCCAGAGAAGGGTAAAGACACCGAAACCAAAATGACCTTTTGCCAACTGATGCTGAAGCTGAAGCTCCAAAACTTTAACCACTAGGTGCAACTCATTGGAAGAGACCCTGATGATAGGAAAGACAAAAGGCAGGAGGAAAAGGGGGTGACAGAGGATGAGATGGTTGGATGGCATCCCTGACTCAAAGGACATGAGTTTGGGCAAACTCCGGGAGATAGTGAAGGGCAGGGTGGCCTGGTGTGCTGATGTCCATGGGGTCACAAAGATGCACACATGACTGAGCAACTGAACAACAGCAACCATTTGCTCAGTTAGCAAACATTCAGCTCAGAAGAGGATAAAGTAAGACTCATATCTGGAGCTTTATAGCTGGACAGACATGAGTTAAAATCCTGGATGTGCTTTCTACCTCTGATTGTTGGGGTTCCTCTCACCTCTCTTTGATTCCCAGAAAGGATGGTAATAATGAGTTCTACTTTGAAATTTTAAGAACTGAAAATAATTTGCAAATGACACAGCTCAGAGTGGCATTTCCATACTACTATTGCAAGGAATTTCACACTGGAAAAATAGGTCTACTAGATTACTTTTGGGGATCAGCCCCACATTTGTAAGAATCGTTCTTCAAGCTCTTTGAGTTAGAAACCAAAACACTTTATGTAGGATGTTTCCAAAATTCTAGCAAAGAGAGAGACATTCATCTGCCCTTGAGGAATAAAGAACGTTTTGGTGGCTTCAGTCAAGGAGCTGGGAGTAGACAGAGGGGTAGTTGGGGAGGGGGCAGGAGAAGGAAGAAAGGGTCTTCCCAAATGGGCCCTTGAAAGCTCCAGGAATGTTGCACTCTGTGTGTTGAAGGAATTTTCTTTGTGCAAGTCTAGAGAGGGGACTTCCCACCCAGATTAGCATATGGTCCCTGTTCACTTCCTATTGCTCTCCAAACACTAGCACAGACTTGGCATTTGCAACACGCCTTCCATCACCTCAGGTCTGTAGGTCAGAAGTCTGGCTTAGGGAGGCTGGGCTCTCTGCCCAGGATCTCTCAAAGTCTGAAATTAAGATGATGTCCAAGATGCACTTGTACCTGGAGCTTCCTGCTCTCCTCGGAACTCACTGAGGTTGTTGGGAAAATCCAGATCCTTGTGGTTGTAGGACTGAGGTCCTCGTGTTCTTTCTGGCTCTTGTCCTGAGAGTTCTCTCAGCTGTGTGGGGACACCTTCAGGTCCCAGTCAACTGGCCTCCTTGTAATATGGCAGCCTACTCCTTCAAGGTCAGCAGCAGACTCCGTCAACAAGTGAGTGCACTAGAGTCATATATCACAGGGTAATCAAAGGGTGTCAGCTTTGCCATATAAAGTAACCTAGATACTCACAGATCTTGAACACACTCAGGTAGAGGCAATTATCCAGGGTGTGTAAGGTTCACAGCAGGCCTGAACTTTAGGAGCAGCAGAATTCTGCCTGTAGCACAAGCAGAGACCACAGGCATACTCAGATGCAAAATCTGGAGACAGAAGAAAGCATGAGGAGTTTCACCCTTAATTTTTTTTTTTAATTTGGAGAGGATTTAAACTGCCAAACACTATCACTACATAATTGAAGATTAAAGCCATTTTTTTTTTTAAGATTTACAAAAAAGGCAATGAGGCTGCCATCTGATGCATGCTTTTATTGTCTTTGTCCTCCAGACTCAGTTTTTTTCTTTAGTGACTTGGTGTGGTATACAGAAGACCCAAAGAACATCCAAAGTTTGTAAAACCCGTTTCAGAGCCTTTTGCCGAAATCTTCTTGCAGTAACCCTGGCTTTGTAGTTGTGTTTTATTTAAGTTCTAGAGAAAACCATTTGTAGCAGGTGGCTTCCAGACAGTCAGTGAATAAATTTAGTCACCAGGTCGACATTTCTCAAAATGTAATCCACAGAAGCCTTCTTGTGAGAATTTCATGAAAAAAGAAATAAAGTAAATCCAGTTCTGAAGAGTTGGTGTGCCCTCACCTTGGATGCCTGTGTTCTGGTTTATGAGAGGCTCTGGAAGCTGTCAGAGTTGAGAGGGTCATCTCCACCACCATCCCCTAACGCCTCCTGGCTTTGGAACCCGCCTCCCCATGAACCATCTGACATCCAGCAGAAAACTCTTTATATCCATCACAGAAGATAACTGAGAGTATACTGGTTTATGAAAAGGTTTTCCTCTAACTGACCAAGTCAAAAATACCTATTTCTTCCTGAGTCTCACAGAATTTGTTATCAATGTTAATCCTTCAGTGAGTGGTAGGTAATTTGTACAAAGCAGAGCTGGAAAGAATCAAAGCGAACTACAGTGAAGGCATAAAGCAATGTGTTTAAAGAGAACAAAGAAGGCTTGAAAGCAGATCCTCTTGGAATTTAATATCATGCTAAAAATGAAGAAAATGAATGAATTGGCAAGAAAAAGATGAATTAGCCCATTAGATCACTGAATGCAAAACTTCGGAATCACCTAGGAAACGTTGCATCATCAGGGTAGCTATGAGGGGATGAGATATCCAGAGAGGATGTGATCCCTTTAAGAGGAGTTATAATTGGAGAATGTGTATGAGGGGAAGGATATGAGCTCTAATATCCCATGATTCTAAGATAATTATTTGAAAGGAAGTTGAAACTGATAACTGGAAGCCGTGAATGTGACCCATAGGATATCTTTCTTTGGAAAACATGGGTTTGAAATATAATTAGATGCAGAATCAAAACTTCTCATTTGCACTCACATCTGAGGACTGTCCTTGCTCTTGGTGAACAAAAGGCGCTCTTCTCAGGTGAAGAGTCTCTTGATAAATCTGGAAGATATGAATGGGAGGCATCTTCAGTCTGTTATCTCTAAGCCTACAAAGACTCAGGAAAGAAAGTGAACTTCTTATATCTCCCAGGTTATATGCTGGATAAGAGAGATAAAAGAAATATCTCAAGTGCCCTGGAGCTTAGTTGGGAGAGGCTGACATGATGATGGAAAATTACCAGGTGATGGAGTAATAAATGTTGTGTTAGAACGAAGCTCATGGGGCCCTGGGAGCCTGTGGGAGAAGCTCTACCCACACGGGAAGCTACAAGAGGCCTGCCCAGAGCAGCATTTGTTTGAGATGCCTCTTTAACAACAGCGTGCTAACCTCCAGTATAGAATTATTACTAATGTTGTCTTTGAATCACTAAGGAATTATCAGACTAAAGACATTTGGATATGATTTTGGTCTGTTCTTTTCTGTCAAATTTTTGACACAGTTCAATCTCTAAACTATTTCACCTGAAAAACAAATTGTACCCGTGCTTAATCTACCTCCTATACTGAGAAGACTGTATAAAGTTGTAATGGAAGATCATTCAGCTGTTTGTGTCAAAGTATTATAGAATTTTTTGCCATTAAACTGTATAATATTCAGCTCATCGAACTGAGTCCAAGACTATCCATAAAATGAGATATTTGTCATCAGATCCTACATGAAACTACTTTTAAAGTATGCATGCTATAGTATGCTATTATATTTGATAGTGATTTATCATTGATTGGGGCTTCCCAGGTGGTGCTAGTGATAAGGAAGCTGCCTGCCAATTCAGGAGACATAAGAGATGCAAGTTTGATCCCTGAATCAGGAAGATCCCCTTGAGAAGGAAATGGCAACCCACTCCAGTTGGTGGGCTACAGTCCATACAGTTAGAAAGAATCAGACACAACAGAAGGGACTTAGCTCATTTATCTTGATTATAAAAACACACTCTTTGTATAAGCACTGTGCTTAATTAAATATTTTAAATATTAATAAAATATTAATCATGTGTTCAGAAGTTTGTGGTCTTTATTAGTATGTGTTTATAAATGTGTACAGCTCACTGTTGTGTTATAAACAAATTATTTAGAATAATAGTGATAATATTTTTACAAATATAATTGTTGACTAGCATCAAAATAATATACTGTAAATTGCTTGGGCACTAATTTTAGTTTAACACAGACATATTCAAGACAGTTGCTTATGTCTTCTTCTCAAATATCTTTCGAAAACTGTTTTTCATGCCACCCCAAAACAGCAAACTACGCTTTGCTTTTTCCCCTTAAGCTCATGTGAAACATTCTCTAGGATAGACCATGTTTTAGGCCACAAAAGAAGTCTTAATGAATTTTAAAATTTGAGATGGAATGAAATTGGAAATCAGTAGCAAAATGAGAACACCAAATATTGTAAATTTGTGGCTTAAATAATCAGTGTGTCAAAAGAGAAATCACAAGGAAAGCTAGAAGCTATCTTGATGTAACTAAAAATAAAATGCTGCACACATAAACTTATAGGCTGCAGCAAAAGCAGTGTGAAGAGGGAAACTGAGGACTGTGAACCATTTTTAAGAAGATCTCAAATCGACAACCTAACTTTACACTTTTAAGGAACTAGAAAAAATAAGAACCAACTAAACCCAAATCTAACAATCTTCTTTTGTTAGAAGTTAGTACATAGTAGAGAGAGATAAAGTAGAGAACAGAAAACGATAGAGAAAATCAGTGTGGGAGAAAGATCAACAGCACTGCAGAAGGTTTAGTAGGATTAACTATGAGAAGCATTTGTTTGGAATTCAACATCCAAAATGTATGATTGTGCCCTATTCTTCTTACTGTGATTGATAAAATGTCATAATAAAACAAAAGTGCCGACCGTCATTATTAGTCATGCAAATTTATTGTGAATGTACTTGTAAATGTCATTTCTTGACAGAGTGGTTGATGTTTACAAGCAGTGATCCCTGCCCTCCATCTACTTCAGCTGCTTTACTGCTCACAGAAGCAGACACAGAGAACAAGAAAACCCAACGACAGGACTGCTTAGAAAGAGAAGGAAGATACAGAGGTGCATCGTGTAGGATGGAGTGCAATTTTTTTGTGGGTGAAACAACCACATCAGCTCTTCGAGAGGTGTTTATAACCCAAATGTGCCAATGAATGCCTCTGAGGAAATGGTACTTTTCCCCAATACAAGCTCTATGCTTTTGGCAACCATGAACAGAGATTCAGAAAGATACGTATTCTTGTCCCAGTTCTGCCATTATGTCACAAGGTTTTGAAAAGTATTGCTAAATTATCTACACTTCAAATCAAATCAACAAAATTAGAAATGAAAAAGGAGATGTTATAACAGACAATGCAGAGGATTATAAGAGACTATTATGAACAACTATATGGCAATAAAATGGATAACCTGGGAGGAATGGACAGATTGTCAGAAAAGTTCAATCTTCCAAGACTGAACCAGGAAGAAATAGAAATTATGAACAACCCAAGTATAAGCACTGAAATTGAAGCTGTGATCAAGAATTTCCCAGAAAAAAAAAAAAGCCCAGGACCAGATGGCTTCACAGGATAATTCTATCAAACATTTAGAGGAGAGATAATGCCTATCCTTCTAACACTCTTTCACAAAATTTCAGAGGAATGAACACCTCCAAACTCATTCTGTGGGGCCATCATCACCCTGATACCAAAACCAAACAAAGACAACACACAAAAAGGAAACTACAGGTTAATATCACTGGTGAACATAGATGTAAAAATCCTCAACAGAATTTTAGCAAACAGAACTCAGCAGCACACCAAAAAGCTCATACACCATGATCAAGTTGAGTTTATGCCAGGGATGCAAGGATTCTTCAATATATGCAAATCAATCAATGTGATACGCCATATTAATAAATGGAAAGATAAAAACCATATGATCATCTCAATAGATGCAGAAAAAGCCTTTGACAAAATTCAGCACACGTTTATGATTGAAACTCTTCAAAAAATGGGCTTAGAAGGAAACTACCTCAACATAGTAAAGGCCATATGTGATAAGCCTATAGCAAACATTATTCTCAATGGTGAAAAACTGAAAGCATTCCCTGTTAGATCAGGAAGAAGACAAGGGTCTTTCTCACCACTACTATTCAATATAGTTCTGGATGTCCTAGCTACAGCAATCAGAGAAGAAAAAGAAATAAAAGGAATCTAGATTGGAAAAGAAGTAAAGCTCTCTCTGTTTGCAGATGACATGATACTATACATAGAAAGCCCAAAAAATAGTATCAGAAAATTACTGGAGCTAATCAGTGAATTTAGCAAAGTTGCAGGATACAAAATCAATACACAGAAATCACATGCATTTCTATATGCTAAAAATGAAAAAAATCAGAAAGAGACATTAAGGAATCAACCTCATCCACATTGCAACAAAAAGAATTAAATATCTAGGAGTAAACTTACCTAAGAAGACAAAAGAATTGTACATAGAAAATTATAAGACCCTAATGAAAGAAATTAAAGATGACAGAAATAGATGGAGAAATATTCCATGATCCTGGGTAGGAAGAATCAATATTGTGAAAATGATTATACTACCAAATGCAATCTAAAGATTTAATGCAATCCCTATCAAATTAGCAATGGCACTCCTCACAGAACTAGAACAAAAAAATTTCACAATTCATATGGAAACACAAAAGACCCGAATAGCCAAATCAGTCTTGAGAGAAAAATAAAAAATTGACCTGGAGGAATCTACCTTCCTGACTTCAAGCTATATTACAAAGCTACAGTCATAAAGACAGTATGGTACTGGCACAAAAACAGAAATATAGACCAATGAAACAAGATAGAAAGCCCAGAAATAAACCCATGCACCTATGGGAAGCTTATTTTTGAGAAAGGAGGCAAGAATATACAATAGGGCAAAGATATCCTCTTCAATAAATGGTGCTGAGAAAAATGGACAGCTACATGTAAAAGAATGAAATTAGAACCCTTCCTAACACCAAACACAAAGATAAACTCAAAATGGATTAAAGACCTAAATGTAAGACCAGAAAGTGTAAAACTCTTAGAGGAAAACATAGGCAGAACACTCGACGACATAAATCAAAGCAAGATCCTCTATGACCCACCTCCTAGATTAACAGAAATAAAAACAAAAGCAAACAAGTGGGGCCTGATTAAACTTAAAAGCTTTTGCATAGCAAAGGAAACTATAAGCAAGGTGAAAAGACAACTCTCAGAATGGGGGGAAAAATAGCAAATGAAACAACTGACAAATGATTAATTTTCAAAATATACAAGCAGCGCATATAACTTAATACCAGAAAAAAAAAAAAACCCAATCAAAAAATGGGGAAAAGACCTAAACAGATGTTTCTCCAAAGAAGACATACAAATGGCTAACAAACACATGAAAAGATGCTCAATATTGCTCATTATTAGAGAAATGCAAATCAAAACCACCTCACATCAGTCAGAATGGCCATCATAAAAAAGCCTACAAACAATAAATGCTGGAGAGGGGGTGGAGCAAACGGAATGCTTTTGTGCTGTTGGTGGGAATGTAAATTGATACAGCCACTATGGAAGATGGTATGGAGATTCCTTAGAAAAGTAGGAATAAAACTACCATATGACCCAGCCATCCCACTCCTAGGATATACCCTGAGGAAACCAAAACTGAAAAATACATATGTATCCCACTGTTCATTGCAGCACTATTTGCAATAGCTAGAACATGGAAGCAACCTAGATGCCCATCGACAGATGAATGGATAAAGAAGTTGTGGTACATACACACAATGGAATTTTACTCAGCCATAAAAAGGAAAACATTTGAGTCCGTTCTAATGAGGCTGATGAACCTAAAGCCTTCTATACAGAGTGAAGTGAATCACAAAGAGAAAGATAAATACCGTATTCCAATATATATATATATATATATATATATATATATATATACACACATACACACACACAGAATCTAGAAAAATGGTACTGAAGAACTTATTTACAGCACAGCAATGGAGAAATATAGAGAATAGACTTGTGGACATGGAGAGAGGAGAGGAGAAGATGAGATGTACAAAAAGAGTAACGTGGAAACATATATTAACTTACTTAAGGTAGATAGCCAACAGAAATTTGATGTATGGCTCAGGAAACTCAGACAGGGACTCTGTATCAACCTGGAGGAGTGGGATGGGGAGGGAGATGGGAGGGAGTTCCAAAAGGGAGGGGATATATGTACACCTATGGCTGATTCCTACTGAGGTTTGACAGAAAACAGCAAAATTCTGTAGAGCAATTATCCGTCAATAATTTTATTTATTTAGTTATTTTTCTTTACATCATTGTGTTGGTTTTGCCATGCATTGACATGAATCCACCATGGGTATACATGTGTTCCCCTTCCAGAACCCCCCTACCACCTCCCTCCCGATTCCATCTCTCTGGGTCATCCCTGTGCACCAGCCCTGAGCACCCTGTATCAAGCATCAGACCTGGGATGGTGATTGAAAATTGTCTATACTTCAAAGTTTCCCTTTGTAAAATTTGAGTCTGGGTCCCATAGTCTATTTCTTCTCCTAACCCAAATTTATAATCATATTTTATAAGAATTCCTGTGGCATTCTTTAGTTACTGTGTTTTTCCTTTCATTGTAAAGATACAATTACTCCGAGAGTGAAGTACTCTCTTATGAACTAATTTGGTACAATTGGATGGTCTTTTAAGTGTGTAGGTCACATGCAACTTGAAAACTGCTCATTTTTTATTCTTATAATTAGTGCCAAAGACTATGAAAAAGAACTTGCCTTGAAATATGAACTAGTGACATTTTGCATTTTAGTAACACAACTCATGACATGAGTAGCCTAGTATAAATGAGAGAACCTGAATCAATATTATGCTTGTTACCTTTAACTACACGATTTAATATTCTAGTGAAATAATAAATCTAGTACTCACTCAGAGAAGTCAGTAATACATCCAACTGAAAGTGTCTGTGTTACAGCTT
Source organism: Antilocapra americana (assembly GCA_007570785.1). Lineage (NCBI taxonomy): Eukaryota > Metazoa > Chordata > Mammalia > Artiodactyla > Antilocapridae > Antilocapra > Antilocapra americana. The sequence goes on along the minus strand of ML661352.1, from coordinate 27,649 downwards.
TTATTAAAGTGAGCATTGTCCATAAGTCCTTTGAAGAATAATAGTACTTGAAATGCCTAAAAATAGGTCAGTATGACTGTATGTTAATTGCCATACTTTTCTGTTACATGCAGTTATCTAAGGCTTATTTTACTTACTATATTTTTGTAGATAAGTGCAAATCAAATGAACATTTATAACAGACAAATAAGTATTAAAACTTTAATTAGGTGACATCCTAATATTTAAATGAGAACTATTTCCAAAAATAATTTTATCCAGGTGTTTTCTGTCTGTCAACTGTAAGTTTAAGGGGAAGAAATAGTCTGAATAATTTTACATCCATTGTTTCAGGCCTTCAAGTTTCCCAATTGCAAGGATCGTTCTGTCTCAGGTTCAACTACTCTGCCCTACAAGATATTGAAATAGTCAGTTGATATAAACTTGTATTTTGAAATTCAAGGTATGTTGTATAGTTTATTGAACATCGTTTCCTGATATATTTTATGGGAATGGAGTGAAGACTCTGAGGAAGATAGGCCCACAAAGTCCCTTCAGTTCAGTCACTCAGTAGTGTCTGACTCTTTGCACCCCATAGAGTGCAGCACGCCAGGCTTCCCTGTCCATCACCAACTCCCAGAGCTTGCTCAAACTCATGTCCATTTAGTCAGTAATGCCATCCAACCATTTCATCTTCTGTCATCCCCTTCTCTTTCCGCCTTCAATCTTTCCCAGCATCAGGGTCTTTTCCAGTGAGTCAGTTCTTCACATTAAATGGCCAAAGTATTGCAGCTTCAGCTTCAGCATTGGTCCTTCCAATGAATGTTCAGGGCTGAATTATTTTAGGATGGACTGGTTGGATCTCCTTGCAGTCCTAGGGTCTCTCAAAAGTCTTCTCCAACACCACAGTTCAAAAGCATGAATTCTTTGGCGCTCAGCTTTCTTTATGGTCCAACTCTCATATCCGTATGTGACTACTGGAAAAACAATACCCTGAACAGAAGCAGAAGATATTAAGAAGAGATGGCAAGAATACACAGAAGAACTGTACAAAAAAGATCTTCATGACTCATAAAATCACAATGGTGTGATCACTCACAATCAGCTAGAGCCAGACATCTTGGAAGGTGAAGTCAAGTGGGCCTTAGAAAGCAAACAAAGCTAGTGGAGGTGATGGAATTCCAGTTGAGCTATTTCAAATCCTAAAAGATGATGCTATGAAAGTGCTGCACTCAATATGCCAGCAAATTTGGAAAGCTCAGCAATGGCCACAGGACTGGAAAAGGTCAGTTTACATTCCTATCCCAAAGAAAGGCAATGCCAAAGATTGCTCGAACTACCACACAATTTCACTCATCTCACATGCTAGTAAAGTAATGCTCAAGATTCTCCAAGCCAGGCTTCAGCAATACATGAACCGTGAACTTCCATATGTTCGAGCTGGTTTTATAAAAGACAGAGGAACCAGAGATCAAATTTCCAACATCTGCTGGATTATTGAAAAAGCAAGAGAGTTCCAGAAAAACATCTACTTCTGCTTTATTGACTATGCCAAAGCCTTTGACTGTGTGGATCACAATAAACTGAAAAATTCTTCAAGAGATGGGAATACCAGACCATCTGATCTGTCTCTTGAGAAACCTGTATGCATGTCAGGAAGCAAGAGTTAGAACTGGACATGGAACAACAGACTGGTTCCAAATAGGAAAAGGAGTACATCAAGGCTGTATATTGTCACCCTGCTTATTTAACTTATATGCAGAGTGCATCATGAGAAATGCTGGGCTGGAAAAAGCACAAGCTAGAATCAAGATTGCTGGGAGAACTATCAATAACCTCAGATATGCAGACGACACTACCCTTATGGCAGAAAGTGAAGAGGAATTAAAAAGCCTCTTGCTGAAAGTGAAAGAGGAGAGTGAAAAAGTTGGCTTAAAGCTCAACATTCAGAAAACTAAGATCATGGCATCTGGTCCCATCGCTTCAGGGGAAATAGATGGGGAAACAGTGGAAACAGTGTCAGACTTTATTTTGGGGGGCTCCAAAATCACTGTAGATGGTGATTGCAGCCATGAAATTAAAAGACACTTACTCCTTGGAAGGAAAGTTATGGCCAACCTGGATAGCATATTGAAAAGCAGAGACATTACTTTGCCAAAAAAGGTCCATTTAGTCAAGGCTATGGTTTTTCCAGTAGTCATGTATGGACGTGAGAGTTGGACAGTGAAAAAGGCTGAGCGCCAAAGAATTGATGCTTTTGAACTGTGGTGTTGGAGAAGACTCTTGAGAGTCCCTTGGACTACAAGGAGATCCAACAAGTCCATCCTGAAGGAGATCAGTCCTGGATGTTCATTGGAAGGACTGATGTTGAAGCTGAAGCTCTAATACTTTGGCCACCTCATGCAAAGAGTTGACTCATTGGAAGAGACTGTGATGCTGGGAAGGATTGGTGGCAGGACGAAAAGGCGACACAGAGGATGAGATGGCTGGATGGCATCACCAACTCGATGGACATGGGTTTGGGTAGGCTCCGGGAGTTGGTGATGGACAGGGAGGCCTGGCATGCTGCAGTTCATGGGGTCGCAAAGAGTCAGACACGACTGAGCGACTGAACTGAACTGAACTGACAGACGGACCTTTGCTGGCAAAGTAATGTCTCTGCTTTTTAATATGCTGTCTAGGTGGGTCACAACTTTTCTTTCAAGGAGCAAGTGTCTTTTAATTTTATGGCTGCACATTCCCTTAGGAAGTCCCTGTTCTCCAAGTCTCAGGGAGGAGGAGGTGTGGTCAGAATAGACATGCCTGCTCTCGTGCCCACAGCCGTCTTCCATCCCCATGAACTCTACCTTCCCTGCTCTCAGGTGTTCCGTGGCCTTTTGTGGTTTTCACCTTTAACCTTGTGAAAGTTAGGAGAGAAGCGTTTTGTCACCCAGCTCTGACAAAACACATCCACAGTATAGGCAAACCTGGTTATTTGAAATGTATCTATATGTATCCCTTTTCACAGTGTAGTGCAGAATTCAGCACTTGGTTTGAAAGTCTGTGCAACAAATCACATTTTCATTCTACTAGAGGGCTTAGCTGTGTGAAGGAATTTTATATCAACACCCTTTGTAAAATGAATAATCATTTTTCATCCGACATTAAATCATCAGTTCTCAAACAGGGGTGATGTCCCCCCCACCACTCCCCATGGATACGGCAATGTCTAGAGACACTTTGGGTCATCACAGGCTGGCAAGAAGCATCTTCGGAGCCGAGTGGACAGAAGCCAGCAGGCCACGAGGCACAGGCCAACTCTGCCCACAGGGATTATCTGGCCAGGATGTCAGTTATGCCCATTTTGAGAAACGTAGTCCTAACTGTGTCTACTTGTTCAATCAAGGAATGCACACCAACTGTTATCAAACAGGGCATTTTGTAACTTTTCATGTTGAAGTAATTATCAGTTCAACAGGAAGTTTAAAAAGTACAGAAAGAACGTGTACCTGTGTCTCAGATTCTCCATGATGATAATGACTCAGGTGCTTATGGGACAACATTAAGACCAGAAAATTGACAGTGATGTCATCTACAGATTTTACCAGGTCTCATACATACTGTGTGTGCGAGTGTGGTTCTGTGACTTCTTATCACTTGCATTTGACCACCATAGTCAAAATGAAGAGCTCTTGAGACTTCTCTGGTGGTGCCGTGGCTGGAATTCCACACTGCCCATGCAGGGGTCCAGGTCTGATCCCTGATCAGGGAATTAGATCCCACATGCCACAACTAAGACCCGGCTCAGCCAAGTAAATAAATAAATAAATAAATAAGTATTTTTCAGAAAAGACACACAACTGTTTCATCACCACGAAGACCTCCCTGGGACACTGCTATGTAGCTGCACCATCACACTGTCTGGCTCTGATTTTTATCGACCTCTATTTTCCATCTCTGCAATGTTTCATTTCCAGCATGTTATATAAATGAAAGCATATGCTATGTAACCTTTCAAGATTGGCTCTTTGAAAGGGCAAGAGTACTTTTAAAAATAAGAAATGAAAATTATATCAGACACTTGACCTGAATTTTGCCATTAAAATTTCACAATGGCTCCCTGTTTCAATTAGGAATTGTATTTGACTCTGAGTCATTAAAGAGCAGAAAATAGTGGCTTGTAAAATTAAGGAGTTTTTTTTTATGTGATGAAAAATGCGGAGATAGATGTTTTAAGATTAAGTTGTCTTCATATAATTTCTGGGCTCTTTTTGGCATTTTATCTGCCCTCCTGGTAGTTGATTGCCTGTCAGTCTGACCCATACAAGAGAGAGCTGCCATCTTAGCCAAGTTCCTCGGAAGGCAGAAGGGAGACAGAATGGGACAGAGTCTTTCCCCTGAGGCTTCTAAGAAGCCTTACCCAATTCCACTTACATGTCTAACAAAGATTTGTCACCTGGACACCCCCAGGGGAGAGAGGTCCTTGGCAACATGGGTGTTTAGCATGTTGACACTCTGAAGAAAAGCAAGGATGGGTTATTAAGAGAAAGCAAGATAATAGGTCGTGTTATGAGGCAACTAGAGTTGTCTACCACAAACCTTATACACCAACTTTACAGGCAGAGGAGCTGAACATTAGATAGGTTGACATTGAAGGTGACCCAGTTAACAAAGGGTAATTTGGCTTTGAAGCCAGGTCTGATTAATCCCCAAGCCCACACTTTCAGTCACTCTGCTTTCTACAGGTCTCGTGGGCTCCCCGCTGAGATGAGGGTGAGATTAGGAAACTGGAGAACAAAGGATCTGTAGTAGTCTGGTTCCCCACAGAGACAGAACCAGTAGGCTGTGTGTGCATGAATGAGATGAGACTTATTGTAGCAGCTGGCCCACACCATTATGGAGACTACAAATGCCACAGTTGCTGTCCGTGCCCCAGGAGAGCCAGTGACGCAAGGTCAGGAGACAAGTGACCAATCTCACGCTGGCACGAAGAGAAAATCCAACCTCCCCCCACCTCTTGTTCCACTCGGTCCCTCGGCAAGTTGGATGGCAGGGCAATCTGCTTTTCTCAGTCTTTCCATGCAAATGCCAGGCACACCCTCACAGACACACCAGGGAATACTGTCTGGCCAGGCACCTGGGCCTCCAGTGGGCCAGTCAAGGCGAAAGGTGAAATGGCCCACCTCAAGGCAACCCTCGAGGGCCAGGAAACTGGCCTTATTGGAGATAGTGGGAGCCTCTTCCTCACAAAGGAGAACATTATGCAAGAGGCATCAGAAGAGGAAAATGCTGGTTAATCTCTGGGGTCCATCTGGATGATGTCAAATACACGTGGACACAGAATTCCCTTCTCAGGGCAAGAATAATTTGTCTCCTTATGTCTGTTCTGTTTCCTTTCAGATGAGGGTGGTCTAGACCAGGGGTCCCCCGACCCCTCGGATCTAATGCCTGATGATATGAGGTGGAGCTGATACAATAATAGAAAAAAAGTACACAAAAACTGTAATACTCGTGAATCATACCCACCCCACCCCCCACAGTCATACCCTCCATCCCAGTCCATGGAAAAATTGTCTTCCTCAAAAATGATCCCTGGTGCCCAAAAGATTGGGGCCCACTGGGCTAGACCTCCTGTGAGCTCCAAAAACTTCTTACTGACCAGTGAATAGTTTGTGATGTCCATGAAGGTAGATACTCGCAGTCCCTCTGACTCTGCATCATGCAGAAGATATAAAATATTGATGGGAAGATACTGTGGGAGAATTCCATCTATTACCTAGAAGATAACATATTACCTTCGAATGAACACGAGACAGTGATTCATCAGTGGCATTCCTGGGCCCTTACTATTCGTAGGAGTTTTGTTTGAGTGTTTTATGTCTGACACTTGGTCCAGAGAGCAAATTGTACAAAATAACCGATCTATAGCAATATATTTGCTGTATATAAACTGTGTGGGACGTTTAACCACTTATAATTTAGAATATACTCTCCAAAGCCCACCTTTGGAGAGGGCTGTATTTCTCCCGACTCACACAAAAGGGATTTGTAGTGTCCATTTACACAAAAACTTATTCTCCAAACATTTTCCCTCTCTGAAAGAATATGTCTTTTTCTATTTGTTTTTGCTATGATAGCTTTATAAGACAAATCGTATTCTATAGAGAATTTAGGAAGGGAAAACTATTTATCCTTATGACTGATAGAGAAATGTCAAAAATCCTGCATGGGGCTATTATCTATAAACATAAGTTAAATATCACCTTGTTGCGGCCAGTGTCTAAAGTGAGAGTACAGGTAATTTCTTTAACATGAATTGATGACTCAGCATTTTGATCTCTCTCTGAAACTAGGTATATCCAGGTTATTAACTGTTTGATCTGGAGTAAGTTATTTAAGCTGTACCATGTGTTTGCACAACTAAAGAGACAGGCTGCTTCTACCATTTTTAAACAACATATAGATGTTAAAATCTGTATGGGTCTTAGGAAACTGAGTAAACAGAGCGGCATTTAATTCCATCGATCGTTGTCGTAATAAGATTGATAGTGTGTCAGAAAAGAGGCTTTGAAGGTACAATAAGCACCTCAGTGACGGGCTTCCCCCTCTGTTGCCTGAACTGTCAACAAAGGCCAAGGCTTCCACCAGGATTTTCAGAGTAAATTCAATGGCATGATGCAGTGCTTCTCACCATAGAGGATGGCCTGCTACATCCGGCTGTCAGTTATATAGCTCAGCTTGCAGATTTTTGTGAGCTCGGGGCCTGAGATATCACCATGATTACTTTGAAATTAAACCCACTGTAGAATCACGATCCTTACTCAGCTTCTCAGAGTGTTTTTGAAATGCTGCCCTTCTCTCTGAAAATGCGAATCCCCTCTCACCTGGCCTGCTGCAGTGAGAGTTCCTAGCCCAAGTGCTGTTCAGGCTCTCAGCACACAGCAATACCATGTTGCCCAAAGAAGGTCAGGTTCTGGGTGGTTTCTGACTGGTGCAGTCCCAGACAGAACAGAAAATCCTACCGTTAATGTTACAGGACCCAAGATTCACTGTGAATAGCTTGTGATGTACACATACCTAATGCAGTAAATTGGGCTTAAACTGAGATACTCACTAGCAACGAGACACTACATCACACCTACTAGAATGGCCAAAATCCAGAATCCCAATCCTACTGTCAGGGGAGTGTAATCTCTTTGGTTCTATCTCACCTCAACAAAAATTTGAAGCAGTGGGCGTTAAAGTCCTCAGTGTGTCCCTGCTCTCAGACAGACTGTGTTATAGTTCTCGGACAGATCAGTTTTATTTAGAAAATAAAGGAAAACACATCCTCAAGGCGTGAGGGCATGCCGATCCAAAAGACGTGAAGAGAGAGCGAGAGCAAGCATGCGCGTGCAGGAGAGAGAGAGTCCCGGCCCTTTGGCTGCCCCTTTTACGCGTTTGCTCCTCCCCTGGCTTGCCCCATGGACACTGGCCTGGCCAGGAGCGCTGTCCATTCTACCTGAGGTCCTCACTCCCGTCCTTACACCTTCCTTTGTTTTACTTTGGCAGGCTTTTCCCTTCCTCGTCGTTTAGTGACCACCATTCTGGACTCCTTTTCCTATTCCAACTACCGAACACTCCCAAATGCCGGAGAGGATGTAGAGCAACAAAACTCTCATTCAGTTGCTGGTGGGACTGTCAAACCACACAGCCACTGTGAAAGATAGTTGGGAAGTTTCCTATAAAACCGAATACCCTATACCCTTTCTGCACAATCCAGGAATACTTGCTGGTATTCACCGAAAGGAGTTGAGAATTTTTTTTTATTAAACATTTTTTTTTTATTAGTTTTGCCAAACAATGACATGATATCACCATGGGTTTACATATGCTCCCCCTCCAGAACCCCCCTCCCTCCTCCCTCCCCCCGGGAAACCTCGTTGCACCAGTCCCAAGCATCAATCCTGGGCCGGCTATTGCTTAGACATATGATAATTAACATGTTTCAATGCCATTCTCCCATATCATCCCACCCTTGCCCTCATCAACAGAGGCCCTGAGTCTATTCTATACATCTGTGTTCCTTTTGCTGTCTCGCATGCTGGGTTCTCGTTACCGTCTTTCTAAATTCCATATATATGTGTTAATATACTGTATTTATTTGTTTTTGCTTCTGGCTTACTTCACTCTGGATAATGGGCTCCAGTTTCGTCCATCTGAGTAGAACTGATTCAAATGAATTTTTCCTTAATGCTGAGTAATATTCCATTGTGTATATGTACCACACTTTCTTATCCATTCATCAGTTGATGGGCATCTAGGTTGGTTCCATGTCCTGGCTATTGTAAACAATGCAGCGATGAACATTGGGGTACACGTGTTTCTTTCAATTCTGGTTTCCTCGGTATATATGCCCAACAGTGGGATTGCTGGGTCATATGGCAGGACTATTTGCAGCTTTTTAAGGAACCTCCACACTGTTTTCCATAGTGGCTGTACTAGTTTGCAATCCCACCAACAGTGTAAGAGAGTTCCCTTTTCTCCACATCCTCTCCAGCATTTATTACTTGTGGATTTTTGGATTGCAGCCATTCTGAGTGGTGTAAAGTGATATCTCATTGTGGTTTTGATTTGCATTTCTCTGATAATGAGTGATGTTGAGCATCTTTTCATGTGTTTGTTAGCCATTTTTATGTCTTCTTTGGAGAAACGTCTGTTCAATTCTTTGGCCCACTTTTTGATTGGGTTGTTTATTTTCCTAGAATGGAGCTGCAGGAGTTGCTTGTATATTTTTGAGATTAATTGTTTGTCCGTTGCTTCATTGGCTATTATTTTCTCCCATTCTGAAGGCTGTCTTTTCACCTTGCTTATAGTTTCCTTTGCAGTGCAAAAGCTTTTAATTTTAATTAGGTCCCATTTGTTTATTCGTGCTTTTATTTCCAATATTCTGGGAGGTGGGTCATGTAGGATCCTGCTTTGGTTGATATCAGAGAGTGTTTTCCCAATGTTATCCTCTATGAGTTTTATAGTTTCTGGTCTTATGCTTAGATCTTTGATCCATTTTGAATTTATCTTTGTGTATGGTGTTAGAAAGTGTTCTAGTTTCATTCTTTTACAAGTGGCTATCCAGTTTTCCCAGCACCACTTGTTAAAGAGGTTGTCTTTTCTCCATTGTATATTCTTGCCTCCTTTGTCAAAGATAAGGTGTCCATAGATGCGTGGATTTATCTCTGGGCTTTCTATTTTGTTCCATTGATCTATATTTCTGTCTTTGTGCCAGTACCATACTGTCTTAATGACTGTGGATTTGTAGTATAGCTTAAAGTCAGGTAGGTTGATTCCTCCAGTTCCATTCTTCTTTCTCAAGATTGCTTTGGCTATACGAGGTTTTTTGTATTTCCATACAAATTGTGAAGTTATTTGTTCTAATTCTCTAAAAAAGACCTCTGGTAGCTTGATAGGAATTGCATTGAATCTATAGATTGCTTTGGGTAGTATACTCATTTTCACTATATTGATTCTTCCAGTCCACGAACACGGCACATTTCTACATCTGTTTGTGTCCTCTTTGATTTCTTTCATCAGTGTTTTATAGTTTTCTATATACAAGTCTTTTGTTTCTTTAGGTAGAAATACTCCTAAGTATTTTATTCTTTTTGATTCGATGGTGAATGGAATTGTTTCCATAATTTCTTTTTCTGTTTTTTCATTGTTAGTGTATAGAAATGCCAGGGATTTCTGTGTGTTGATTTTGTATCCTGAAACTTTGCTATATTCACTGATTAGCTCTAGTAATTTTCTCGTAGAGTCTTTAGGGTTTTCAATATAGAGGATCATGTCATCTGCAAACAGAGAGAGTTTCACTTCTTCTTTTCCAATCTGGATTCCTTTGATTTCTTTATCTGCTCTGATTGCTGTGGCCAAGACTTCCAAAACTATGTTGAAAAGTAGTGGTGAGAGTGGGCACCCTTGTCTTGTTCCTGACTTCAGGGGGAATGATTTCAGTTTTTCACCATTGAGGATAATGTTTGCTGTGGGTTTGTCATATATAGCTTTTATTATGTTGAGGAATGTTCCTTCTATTCCTGCTTTTTGGAGGGTTTTTATCATAAATGGATGTTGAATTTTGTCAAAGGCTTTCTCTGCATCTATTGAGATAATCATGTGATTTTTATTTTTCAGTTTGTTAATGTGGTGTATTACATTGATTGATTTGTGAATATTGAAGAATCCTTGTATCCCTGGGATAAAGCCTACTTGATCATGATGTATGATTTTTTTAATGTGTTGTTGGATTCTATTTGCTAGAATTTTGTTAAGGATTTTTGCATCTAAGTTCATCAGTGATATTGGCCTGTAGTTTTCTTTTTTTGTGGCATCTTTGTTGGGTTTTGGAATTAGGGTGATGGTGGCCTCATAGAATGCGTTTGGAAGTTTACCTTCCTCTGCAATTTTCTGGAAGAGTTTGAGTAGAATAGGTGTTAGCTCTTCTCTAAATTTTTGGTAGCATTCGGCTGTGAAGCCATCTGGTCCTGGGATTTTGTTTTTTGGAAGATTTCCGATTACGGTTTCAATTTCTGTGCTAGTGATGGGTCTATTAAGATTATCTATCTCTTCCTGGTTTAGTCTTGGAAAGTTGTACTTTTCTAGGAATCTGTCCATTTCATCCAGGTTGTCCAGTTTATTTGCATATAGTTGCTGATAATAGTCTCTTATGATCCTTTGTATTTCTGTGTTTTCTGTTGTGATCTCTCCGTTTTCTTTTCTAATTCTGTTGATTTGGTTCTTCTCCCTTTGTTAGGAGTTGAGAATTTATGTCCGAATACAAACCTGCACAGAAATGTTTAAAGCAGCTGTATTCCTTGTTGCCAAAACTTGGTAGCAACCAAGGTGCCCTTCTGTGGGTGAATGGATAAGTAAACTGGTACATCCAGACAATGAAATATTCAGCACTGAAAATAAATGAGCAAAAAGGGAGAAAAAAAAGTGAGACATTAGGCCATGAGAAGACACAAAGGAAAATTAAGTGCATAATATGAAGTTTAAAAAAACTGATCTGAAAAGGCCATATACTGTAAGATTCTAACTATATGGCCTTCAGGGAAAGTAATATAGAGACAATATAAAAATGAGTGGTCATCAGGGGTTGGAGGAGGGAGGCATGAACAGGTGGAGCTCAGAGGATTTTAAGGGCAGTGACACTACTCTGATTGGTACCATCGTGGTGAATACATGCCACTATATATTTGTCCAAACCCATAGGCTACGTGAGACCAAGAGAGAAGCTTAAACTACGGACTCTTGGTGGTGATGACATGTCCGTGGAGGTCCATCAGTCGTAACAGATGTACCATCTGGTGGGGGTGTTAATAACGGGAGAGGCTGTGCATGTGTGGGACAGGAGGTGTTTGGGAGATCACTATACTGACCACTTTAAAGAGAACAAGGTCCTAAACAGTAAGTAAGTGAAAAAGAGACTGTTGCATAATACACAGACACTGTAAGAGAATCAGATGGCAGTATCTATAAGTGAAGTTTTGTTAGAACACAAAAAAGAAAGAGATATTCTTTCTAGTTAGCTTCTAACAGTCTTCAGAACATGAGCCAAGAAGAAACATTCATAGGTTGGATTAGAAATAAAAGCATGGCTGATACTTACACAATGTCATTTCCCTGGGGCACACAGTGAGTACACAGCCATATAATTTTAGGAAGGTTTTTACATTAAACAATACTGAGTTGATTCTTTTTTTTTAACTATCAAAAATGGTTTATAAACACAATAGTTTTTATTTAACTATAGTTAAGATATAACATTGTGTTAGATTCAGGTATTCAGCTTCAGATTTCTTTATATTATAGGTTATTACAAGATGTTGAATGCAGTTCCCTTTGTTAGACAGTAAATCCTTATTGTTTATTAAGTACAATAATATTGAAATAAAAATTAAGTTGTCAAAGTTAAGCAAACTAATAGCAAACCTTGAGAAGTCTCTAAACACGGGCGATTTTGTTTTCACCTTAGAAATCACATGTTTTGAATGTACCTGTGGGTCTGTGTGCTTTGCGTACTACACTGCCTTTCTGAGCTCCCTTCTGCACTGGGCAATCTGGACTACAGTGGCTTACTCTTTCTGAGGCTTAAGTTCTGTAAGTGTGTGGAAGCTTATAGAAGCTCTTGGAAGTGTGTGGATTTCTAATCAAAACATCTCTTCAAAAATTCTATGTCCTGTACTCTCAGTGAGAATGAAATGTTACAACAGGATAGAGTAATTTGGGTAAAGCAAAAATAATTATTGTTGTTGTTCATTGAGATGGTAGGATGGCATCACTAACTCGATGGACAGGAGTTTGGGCAAACTCCAGGAGACAGTGAAGAACAGGGAAGCCTGCCTGGTGTGCTGTAGTCCATGGGGTCACAGAGTTGGACATGACTTAGTGACTGAACGATAACAACTTTTGTCAGTATAGTGATATATTTGCTTTTTAATATGCTGTCTAGGTTTGATATACCTTTTTTTTTTTTCCCAAGGAGCAAATATCTTTTAATCTCACGGCTGCAGCCACCATCCACTGTGATTTTAGAGCCCAAGAAAGTAAAATTTGTCACTGTTGCCACTTTTCCCCCATCTATTTGCCGTGATGTGATGGGACCAAATGCCATGATCTTAGTCTTCTGAATGTTGATTTTTAAGCCAACTTTTTCACTCTCCCACCTCCTCAAGATGCTCTTTAGTTCCTCTTCACTTTCTGCCATTAGAGTGGTATCATCTGGATATGTGAGGCTGTTGATATTTCTCCTGGTAATCTTGACTCCAGCTTGTGATTCATTCAGCCCACATGGTGTACTCTGCATGTAAGTTAAATAGCAAGGTAACAATTTACAGACTCAACATACTCCTTTCCCAATTTGAACCAGTCTGTTGTTCCATGTCCATCTCTAACTTTTGCTTCTCATTATGCATACAGGTTTCTCAGAAGACAGGTAAGATATTTCCTTCTCTTTAAGAATTTTCTGCAGTTTGCCATGATCCACACAAAGATTTTAGCATAGTTAAGGAAGCTCTTTTGAGATATTTGCTGGGTATAGAGTTCTGTTTTTTCTCAGCATAAAGGCAAACAAACAAACAAAAAAGGAAGCAGAAGTAGATGTTTTCTGGAATTCCCTTGCTTTTTTGTGATTCAATGGATTTTGGCAGTTTGATCTCTAGTTTCTTTGCCTTTTCTAAATCCGGCTTATATATCTGGAAGCTCTCAGTTCATGTACTGCTGAAGCCTAGCTTGAAGGATTTTGAACATTATCTTGCTAGCATGTGAAAAGAGTGCAATTGTAGGGTACTCTGAATATCCTTTGACTTTGCCTTTCTTTGAGATTGGAATAAAAATTGACCTTTTTCCTTCCAAGGAGTAGGCGTTTTTTGATTTCATGGCTGCAATCACCATCTGCAGTGATTTTGGAGTCCCAAAAATAAAGTCTAACACTGTTTCCACTGTTTCCCCATCTATTTGCCATGAAGTGATGGGACCAGATGCCATGATCTTAGTTTTCTGAATGTTGAGCTTTAAACTAACTTTTTCACTCTCATCTTTCACTTTCATCAAGAGGCTTTTTAGTTCCTATTCATTTTGTGCCATAAGGGTTGTGTTATCTGCATATCTGAGCTTATTGATATTTCTCCTGGATATCTTGACTCCAGCTTGCAGTTCCTCCAGTGCAGCATTTCTCATGATGTACTCCACATAAAAGTTAAATAAGCAGGGTGACAATATATAACCTTGACATACTCCTTTTCCTATTTGGAACCAGTCTGTTGTTCCATCTTCAGTTCTAACTGTTGCTTCCTGACCTGCATACAGATTTCTCAAGAGGCAGGTCAGGTGGTCTGCTATTCCCATCTCTTGAAGAATTTTCCACAGTTTATTGTGATCCACACAGTCAAAGGCTTTGGCATAGTCAATAAAGCAGAAATAGATGTTTTTGCCCATCAGAGATAATTAATCATTGTGTTTAAAATTAAGGAATGTTCATCATGTTAAAGATATATGCTTTTATTCTTAATTTTAAGTTACCCAAATATTTGCACAGGGGACAGTAAAGCACAAAAGTCAAATTCTCTAATTTTGGTTTGTAAAGGATTTTTTAAATGTTGCAATAAAAATGAAGGTTAGCTTGCAAATAATTTAAAAGGAGATAGTTTATCTTCCAATTTAAAAATGTTATATTCTTAATTTGAAATAAAACAAAGGAAAAGTATGAAGAAATTCACTAATGCTTCTTTTAAGTGTTTTGTGGATTCCTTTTAAGGACTACGGTTGTATTGTCACCAGCAGAACTGGAGATTTAAATGACATTTATCAGGTTGACTTATCTAGAATGTGCATGGTGTCTGGACTCTGCTAATAATTAATTCCAGCAAACAGAACACACAATGTTGCTCAGTCCTCACTGGAGTTTGAGAAACACAGCAGCACCTTATTTATATTATTCTATGGGGCATGGTTAGTTGTTTCTCATTTGCTTCTTTTGTATATCCCTTTCATTTTTGATATCCTACATTAACTCCAAATTCTGAGTTGTTTTGACATGTCGTACTATTGCCTTCTAATTGACTCTTACATGGAATAGTGCATTTTACTCGATGGAGATCATTAATCCTTACCTTTCAGTCATTTTTCAGTGTTCTTACTTGAATCTGCTGATGACGTTTAACAAAGACAATATTGTTTCTACATGCTGTCAGCAAAACAGTATCATATACACTCATATATCTTCTATCTACAATTCAACAGCATTTGAAATATCTAAAATTAAATTTTCACTTTTTACCTGTTGCTAATGTACAGCTCCACATTTTAAGCTCCAGAATTTGCAACTATCCTCAGCTGCTGGCATATGATTTTCTTTTATTTAAAAGGATTATATACATACACACACACGCACACACACACATATATATTCATTTTGGAAAATTGGAGGAGTGCCAAAGAGTAGAAAATAAGAGAATCAATCATTGCTCCATAATCCATTGATAGCCGTGCAATATTTTGGTATATTTTTACACCAGAATTCCTACTACATCAGAATTTCTGGGTTCTAAGAATCTGCATTTTTAATAATATCACTAATTAATAATCACATAGAAGTTATTGATGTAGGTGGTCTATGGATTGTCTTTTGAGAAGCATGCTACAAGATAGTTTAAACTTCAGAGATGCAGGAGAGAGAGAGTGCACATTTTCAATAAGAGAGCAGTTATGTTCAAATTTGTTTGAAGAACAAAACTATAATGGACTGCTAAGGATATATATGATGGACAGTTTGAATGAAAGGAGAATGAGCAATTACAGACTGTTGATAAAGCCCAGCCCAAGACCAAGGCACATACTTGAATTAGAACTAACTGGCATTTATCGAATGTGTAGTGTGTATCACTTACTATTTTACATGTTCTATGCATGTTCATTTCTTTCTTCCCTACAATAATCCTATAAGTGATATTATTCTGCATGTCACATGGATAAGGAAAGGGAAATATACATAATTGAATTTACTTATGCAAATCATACAGCTAGTAAATTGCAAAATCAAAATTCAAAGCCAGAGGAGGTTCAGGACCTCTGCTGACCACCAGTGGGCCTCTTCCTACATCATTTACAATTTAGAAAACATATTTTGGAAGAACCCCAATAAAATTACCATTCATCTGTGACCACAGAAATAAGCTTTTTTGTTCTTAATTAGTGTGTTTTTGAATGGGCAGCTGTAGGCCAAACAATGTGTAAGCATTGTTCAAAATATATTCTGAAATAAATATGTACAGATGTGGGATGTTTAAGTAGATTTGAAATGGAGTAGATTTTCTCTGCATGTTTTGTAGCTAAAACAAATTGTTGCCCGTGTTTTGCTGTAGAATAAAATGTCAGAAAGAATTTTCCAGTATCAAACTCAAAAAGAGCCTTTATTCTGCTAATTGAAAAAGTGACATGACAAGAACCACTCTTCTTCTTCTTCTTTTTTTCTATTTTTCAGTAAAACCGAGAAGTTGAACCACTGGTGAAATCTTGTGAATTTAATGAATAAAATCTAATTCATGAATAAGTAGTTTACTAGCTAGCAGTTCTTAGGGATGAAATAGGTGAGGGGGAGTATGCCCGTAAAAATAAACCATTCTTACCCTTAATGAATAATTCCATATAAAAAAAGAAAAATTTCTAAAATCCTCAGGCATGCTGGAATGTTGCAGATATTTGTGAGTATAATTTTTTCCCATATTCTGAAGGGCATCAACTTGGTTTTGCTTTGTTGTTCAACTTTAGAGCTGTTTTGGTTTATATTAATGTGAGGCCATCAACCTTTGACTAGCTTTAGAGTCTAAAGTTAGACTCTGCATATCTATGATAGTCCCAGGTTTTTTAGGTTAAATGGTATACCTGGGAAAGATAAGTGGATTGATTCAGCAAATACTTATGCACATACAGTGCTGAACCCAGAAGTTAGAAAGCAAAATGACTCCTGTTTTCTTAGATTTTTGCATTCTAATTGGAAAGACACAAAATGAGCAGATAGATGATAGATGGATACATAAGTACATAGGTAGATGGATACCTAGATACATAGGTAGATGGATACATAGATACGTAAGT
This sequence comes from Antilocapra americana, assembly GCA_007570785.1. Taxonomy (NCBI): domain Eukaryota; kingdom Metazoa; phylum Chordata; class Mammalia; order Artiodactyla; family Antilocapridae; genus Antilocapra; species Antilocapra americana. Next base: position 11,065 of record ML661352.1, on the reverse strand, counting down.
AGATGGATACATAGATACATATATAGATGGATACATAGATACATAGGTAGATGGATACATTGATACATAGGTAGATACATAGACAGATGATGATTGATATGTAAAAAAGAAAACTCAGATAATGTTAAGAGACTTTGAGGATAATAAGCATGACTGCTAGTGAACAGTGTAAGGATTGTATTCACAGGGTCAAAAAAGACCCTTGAGAAAAAATACCCAAATTGGGTCCATGTAGGAGGTGCAGCCATGCCCAGGACTCAAAAGAGAGAATTTTCCAGTAAGAGGCAAACTATGTACAGTCCAGGAGCGAAGAGAGAACAATTAGATGCAAAAGACTTAGAGGAGGGGAAATCCTGTCTTGTATATCAAGGTACAAATTTTGGGTCAAATAATAGATCACTCTTAAAAGTCATAGTTTGAAGCATTAATTTATATTCATCATTAGCTATTTCTATCTGACCTATTTTTTTTCCTTGATGGAAATTTGTATATTTCTAGAGTTTTCCTTCCAGAACAGGAGATATTTATAGACATAACTGAAGATGAATTAAAAATGAGTGAATGAACTGTATAAAATGTCTGTGTAAACCATCGCTTTGTAGGGCTTGATCTGAAGCAGGACTAAGGTCATCCATTCCCCTCATCCCATACATTGAGAGTGTCAGTATTTTCCAGTTTTGCACCTTCTTCTCATAACATATGTGTAAACCCCTGTACCTCCTGTTTACTTCGTAAATCCCAAGCTCTCTTCAGCTTCCTTTGCCTTCAGGAAACAGAAGTGGGTGACCATGATATTGAGGCATTTAAATGGCCTCACCAAAGCATCCATGATAGATAACTATAACAGTGGAACCTAGTCCACTGATGTTCAGGTGGCAACATCTCCCTGCAAGCTTGACATGAGGTTGAGTGGCTACCTCATCACCACCTTTTTACAGATTGGCCAACTGTGACCCTCAGGCCTGAGTGGGTTCATACTGCTTCACTGCAGGCTGTTACAGAAGTCAGGGCAGAGTCGGGGTGTCAAAACCACTGGGAACCTCCAGGTCATATGATTCTTTAGTTTTCTTTTTTTCTTTCTTGTTGGACCATGGACATTTATAAACTGGCCCATGAGAAAGACAAAAATTTAAATGAAACCATCCTTGGATGCTGGGCTTCATAAGCAATGTTGATACGGGTTTGTAACAGCTCCCAACCTCTATACCTGTTTCAAATTAGATTGCTGAAGTAATATATTCAAACACTGCAGCTTGAAGAGCAGATTTTTAAAATAACTTATAATGGCTGTATCACTAATGAGCCACCTTGGGAAGCCACCTCTGACATCTGGGGCTCAATCCCAGAAGTAAATAGGTTGCCTGAATGTTTGTCTAACTCTGTCACTCAATATGTAGAAATGAATGTGCATGTCTTTATTTTTATCAACTCAACCCTTTCCTTTCTATATAACGTCTTTTATTTTTCTTCACTAGTTAAGTTACTGTAATTTGGCAGTGTGTTCCCATTGCCCTTTTTGACACACTGACACTGTCTTGACTTGTGAGTCTTTGTTGCTGTGTGGGGGCTCCCTCTACTTGTGGCCAACGGGGGCTGCTCCCTAGACATGTGGGCATCTCCTTGTAGTGGCTTCTCTTGCTGCAGAACACAGGCTGTAGAGCGTGTGGGCTCAGTAGTTGGGGTGAACAGGCGTTGTTGCCCTGCAGCGTGTGGGATCTTAGTTCCTGGACCAGGGATCAAGCCTGTGTCTCCTGCATTGGCCGACAGATTCTTAACCACTGGACCACCGGGGAAGTCCCTATATAATATTCTTTGGCTCATTCTTCATAGTTCAGTAAAATACCATATAGATAACTTTTTAAAATGAATTCTGTTGTTTTTGAAGTATCTTTCAGCCAAGTTGGAGGTAAGCAGTGTGTTAGTAAAATGCCAGAAACATTTAAGACTCTGCAAAATATTTTCTTTTCCTTCCTACACAAAATAACCTCTTCACTAAATAAACATGCTAAAAAGATCATTATATTTTTTTTAATCTGGGACTCATAATCTTGAGCCATCATCTCTAGGGTTTTATTTGTCAGAGATAAACAAAACTAACTTTGATTGGCATTTCTTGAAATCCTTCTGTATAACTGTATGGAACTCTTAGATTTCTTGAATAGTTCTATGAGATGATATATCCCCATTTTCCTTTATTTTGTTTAAGCAGGGCCACAATGTACCATTTTTTTTAGATCTGTTTTCAACATTACCCAGCTACAAAAAATACGCCTTCCATTATTTTTCTAGTTATCAATTTTACCCCTTCATTCCAGTTATTTTTCATAAGCTCCCAAGTCTTCACCTTTATCTATGGATCTGTAAGCCTCTCTTGCAGTCCTTTCATCTTTTAGCCCTTCAGATTTCCAGCTAAGTTATTCCACATATCCTGGGTTGATAGATTTCAATGTTCTGTAAATGTTAATTCTGCATTTTACCGCATCTAATAACACTCTGATTTATTCTATAGCAGTTATTGTATTGTGACTCTCAAATTCCCAGTCTCTCATGTTTAATAACTATGCTACCTTCTTTCATCCATCTGGGAATACATTTCAATAATCTTCCAAACAATGCTTGTGGTTCTTTGGTTGCTTCATTTCAGGAATTAATGAAATTCTTGTGGTGATCTCACTAGTTTATTCTCTTATTTTACTCAGTAAACTGTTTTAACGTTCCTCCATCACTGCTTTGGAGTTTATTTAGTCTCCCAGGTGAGCTGGTTAGTCTTTGTTGCACTGCAAGTATACTCTTTCTCTGACAGTTTTATTGACATTTTGAAGATTTTTGCTTGAGGATTTTCTTTATAATGTTAGTCCCTGTCATCTTCATCCAACACCCAATTCACTTCTTTTTCTGAAATGTTGTGGCTCTGACTTTAATTCTTGAGAATCCATAGTATTGTGTCTAAGTATTTTTCCAAGACAAGCTTCTTAAGAGAAGCACAATTCTATTGAAATAAAAAGGGAGGTGTGTAGTTGGAAACATTTGTCTGAAAATCAAATGACAGAGGATTCCTTTCAGGATAAAATTGGTATTGGGAATTGCTGAGTGAGAATGAAGAGAGCCAGGGTTTTCCTTGGTTATAAAGACTTGTAAGGTTTGAAATAATACAGCCTGTCAAGCTGGTGGCAGAATGTGGCCTGGCCTGGCGGCTGTGAAGAGTATCCTATGAGAAACACCAGTGAAGGTGGAGTTGAGCACAGCCGTTGCTAACCCAGTGCCCGCTGGACCACTGCACGATGCACACACGTGGCTGCATCCTGCTTTTAAAATCCTTAGCACCCAGATCCTTGGGAGGCCTAATGTCACGGGTGAAGGTCCACGTAGGTGCATCACAGAGAGAATGAAAGTAGTTTATTTCCAGTTACTGCTGGGAGGAGGGAATTGACAGAGGATGGCCTTCAGGATGCATTTTGTTTCTTTTTATGTGCTAACTTGCTCAGTCATGTTCATCTCTGTGACTGCCGTGGCTTCTCTGTCCAAGAAATTCAAGGTGAGAACTCTGGAGTGAGTTGCTGCTTACCTACTCCAGGGGATCTTCCTGACCCAGAAATCGCTCTCTTGCATTGCAGGCAGGGATGCAGTCTTTACACTCTGAGCAACCAGGGAAGCCTTGACCTTTAGGCTGGAAATCAGCAAAGTTCTAGAGAACAGAACCACGTGGGAGATTCTGGGATCCATATGCCATGGCCCTTGTGTTCTTGTGATGTGATGATATGACAGGACAGCTGCAGATGGGGAAATTGCAGGTTGTCCTGCCTGTTTAAGTGTTTCTCTTTTCTGTCTCTGGTTCCCTGGTTAATTTTATTCTTGGTTCAGTTCAGTTGCTCAGTCGTGTCGGAATCTTTTGTGACCCCATAGGCTACAGCACGTCAGCGCTCCCTACCCAGGACCAACTCCTGGAGCCCACCCAAACTAATGTCCATTCATTTGGTAATGGCATCCAACCATCTCATCCTCTGTCATTCCCTTTTCCTCCTGCCCTCAATCTCTCTCAGCATCAGGGTCTTTTTAAATGAGTCTGCTCTTTGCATCAGGTGGCCAAACTACTGGAGTTTCAGCTTCAAAATCATACCTTCCAATGAACACCCAGGACTGATTTCCTTTAGGATGGACTGGTTGGATATCCTTGAAGTCCAAGGGACGCTCAAGAGTCTTCTCCAACACCACAGTTCAAAAGCATCAATTCTTTGGAGCTCAGCTTTCTTTATAATCCAACTCTCATATCCATACATGACTGCTGGAAACACCATAGCCTTGACTAGACGGACCTTTGTCAGCAAAGTAATGTCTCTGCTTTTTAATCTGCTGTCTAGGTTGGTCATAACTTTCCTTCCAAGGAGTAAGTGTCTTTTAATTTCATGGCTGCAATCACCATCTGCAGTGATTTTAGAGACCCCAAAAATAAAGTCTCTCACTGTTTCCCCATCTATTTCCCATGAAGTGATAGGACCAGATGCCATGGTCTTAGTTTTCTGAATGTTGAGCTTTAGGCCAACTTGTTTTTTTTTTTTTTTTTTTTTGTATAATTCTTTTTTTTTGTCTTTACATTATTGTGTTGGTTTTGCCATACATCAACTTTTTCGCTCTCCTCCTTCACTTTCATCAAGCAGCTCTTTAGTTCCTCTTCACTTTCTGCCATAAGGGTGGTGTCATTTGCATATCTGAGGTTATTGCTATTTCTCCCGGCAATCTTGATTCCAGCTTGTGCTTCCTCCAGCCCAGCGTTTCTCAAGATGAACTCTACATATAAGTTAAATAAGCAGGGTGACAATATACAGCCTTGATGAACTCCTTTTCCTGTTTGGAACCAGTCTGTTCTTCCATGTCTGGTTCTAACTGCTGCTTTCTGACCTGCATACAGGTTTTTCAAGAGGCAGATCAGGTGATCTGGTATTCCCATCTCTTTCAGAATTTTCCACAGTTCATTGTGATCCACACAGTCAAAGGCTTTGGCATAGTCAATAAAGCAGAAGTAGATGTTTTTCTGGAACTCTCTTGCTTTTTCGATGATCCAGCAGATGTTGGCAATTTGATCTCTGGTTCCTCTGCCTTTTCTAAAACCAGCTTGAACATCCGCAAGTTCACGGTTCACGTATTGCTGAAGCCTGGCTTGGAGAATTTACTTGCATGTGAGATGAGTGCAATTATGTGGTAGTTTGGGCATTCTTTGGCATTGACTTTCTTAGAGATAGGAATGAAAACTGACCTTTTCCAGTCCTGTGGCTACTACTGAGTTTTCCAAATTTGCTGACATGTTGAATGCAGCACTTTCATAGCATCATCTTTTAGGATTTGAAATAGCTCAACTGGAATTCCATCACCTCCTCTAGCTTTGTGTGTAGTGACGCCTCCTAAGGCTGACATGACTTCACATTCCAGGATGTCTGGCTCTAGGTGAGTGATCACGCCATCATGATTATCTGAGTCATGAAGATCTTTTCTGTACAGTTCTTCTGTGTATTCTTGCCACCTCTTCTCAATATCTACTGCTTCTATTAGGTCCATACAATTTCTGTCCTTTACTGAGCCCATCTTTGCATGAAATGTTCCCTTGGTATCTCTAATTTTCTTAAAGAGATCTCTAGTCTTTCCCTTTCTATTTTTTTCCTCTATCTCTTTGCACTGATCACTGAGAAAGGCTTTCTTATCTCTCCTTGCTATTCTTTTGAACTCTGAATTCAGATGGGAGTATCTTTTCTTTTCTCCTTTGCTTTTCACTTCTCTTCTTTTTACAACTATTTGTAAGGCCTCCTCAGACAGCCATTTTGCTTTTTTTGCATTTCTTTTTTCCTGGGGATGGTCTTACTCTCTGTCTCCTGTACAATATCACAACCTCCATCCATAGTTCATCAGGTACTCTATCAGATCTAGTCCCTTAAATCTATTTCTCACTTCCACTGTATAATCATAAGTGATTTGATTTAGGTCATACCCGAATGGCTTAGTGGTTTTCCCCACTTTCTTCAATTTCAGTCTGAATTTGGCAATAAGGATTTCATGATCTGAGCCTCAGTCAGCTCCCGGTCTTGTTTTTGCTCACTATATAGAGCTTCTCCACCTTTGGAGAATATAATCAATCTGATTTCAGTGTTGGGCATCTGGTGATGTTGATGGGTAGAGTCTTCTCTTGTGTTGTTGGAAGAGGGTGTTTGCTATGACCAGTGCATTTTCTTGGCAAAACTCTATTAACCTTTACCCTGCTTCATTCTGTATTTCAAGGCCGAATTTGCCTGTTGACTCTTGGTAGAACTAGTTAATAATATTGCAGCTACATTTGAAATAATAATAATGTGCTCGGTCATATCTGACTGTTTGTGGCCCATGGACTGTAGTCCACCAGGTTCCTCTGTCTGTGGGATTTCTCTAGCAAGAATACTGGAGTGGGTTGCCATTTCATGCTCCAGGGAATCGTCCCAAGCCAGAGATAAACCCATGTCTCTTGCATCTCCTGCATTTGCAGGCATATTCTCTACCACTAGCACCACCATATTATTATGTCTATTTTTATTAACAGTGCATTGAACTCTAGTTTTAAATGGACATTTAGTGCTTGTATGTGCAGTTCAGTATAAAGCAAGCCTATCCTAGAAATATCTTTTTTTCCTAAATTGTTTCTTTCAAAGTGCTTTTCTTTTTAGGTTGGAATCAAATCTTGGTAATTTCATACTACATATCATTAACTGCTACCATGCGTAATTTACAGATATGAAACATTTTATGTATTTTTCTGTGGGAAACACTGATGTGCATTTACCCATGTTCTGTGATGCATGCATTTGTACAGAACTGTCTCTTTATAATTCGTTAATATGTTTTCAGTTTTCCTATGGTTGGTCCTCAGTACCTCAGGCTAAAAAAAAATGGTTGGCGATTATTTCATAATTTTTAGTTCCTAAGAAAGTATGAATTTTCCTTGGAAATGTGAAATAAATTGCTTTTGGCAAGCACATTAGTAATTTCCAGATATAGGGTTATTTCTTTTGGAGGAAATTCACAGTTTGAAAAGTCTTTCTTCTGAAAAAGAACCTGAAATTGAATGGATCAGATTATTAAGTCTTCTTTTCATCAGTTTCCTTCCCCTTTATCAGTTTCAAGCCCTCATTCCTTACCTTGTTGATTTCAGCCCTACAGTCATTCATTAAGGTGATTATGAGTTAGCTTCTTCCAAGCTGTAGAGACTTTTTAATTCCTTGTTTTGTGCTGTCAGTTGTACATCTCAGAAAATTGTAAAATCATTTTCTTATTCTGTATCTCTTCCTATCATCACAATTTGTGGCAGAGACTCGCCATTCAGAAAAGACCCAAATATAGTTTAAAGAGGATACTTAAAGCAAGGGCACATAAAAAATAAAACTTTTGATGAGGAAGCCTAGTGATTCATGTGTGTGTGTGTGTGTGTGTGTGTGTGTTTGTGTGTGTGAGTGTGCACATGCACGTGTGTGTAAGAAGCCAAAGGAAGCATTTGGGACTAAATGCCACTGAATCATTCACACTTTAAAACATCAGGCAGCACTATTCACAACAGCCAAAACACAGACACAACCCAAGTGTCCATAGTGGATGAGTGAAGAAAATGTGGTGTGTCTGTGTGTGTATATGTGTGTGTGTGTGTGTTGCTGGTGGCTCAGCAGTAAAGAAGCTGCTTGCAATGCAGGAGTCGTGGGTTCAGTCCATGGGTTGACAAGATCTCCTGGAGAAGGAAATGGCAATCCACTCCACTATTCTTGCCTTGGAAATTCCATGGGCAGGAGAGCCTGGCAGACTACAGTGCATGGGGTCACAAGAATCGGACTCAGCTGAGCCACTAAACCCCCACCATATATACATACATTCAGTGGAATATTAAGCTGCACCCAGAAAGGAAAAGCTACAGGATCTCATGCATACATGAAACCTAAAAAGCTGCACAGAAGCAGAGTCAAGCGACGGTGACCAGGGATGTGGAGGTGGGAGTACATCTGGAGGTCTCACGGGCAGCATGGTGGCCGTAGATGATAAGGCTGTGTTGGTCATTGGACATATGCTAAGCGCACGGATTTAAGGTGCCTTCACTCTGCATGCAAGTGATGACTAAGTGAGGAGACAGGTTTCTTAGCCTGACTATAGTAGCAGTCATGTACTTTGTGTGTGGACATCAAATCTTCATGCTATACTCCTTAAATACACACAAATTTTGTTTATGAAAATGAATTCTCTGAATCATTTCACTCATCACTGAGAAATGACAGCAACTTTCATTCCAGATGTGTGTTTTGTTTTACTGCCAGACATATTTATAGAATGCCATATTTTATAACAAACTAGAGGTTCTTTTCAGAAGAACCTTTCTTCTCTTTTTATGGGACATTATTGGTATAAAGATTGTCCTTTGATTCTCAGTAGAGGCTGATTGTTGAGGCTAAACTCTGACAAAAACCTCTCCAAAACCCTTTGCTTTGGCTTGAAAGAATTATAGAATGATCCTTTTTACACCCCAAAAAGCCCACACATTTATGTGGTGAGACCCCCATCTGTGACATTACAAATCAGCCAAGCGTGACCCTCAGGCTTGAATGGATTATCATTGCTTCACTGCAGGCTGTTAGACAAGTCAAAACAGAATCACCGTGTCAAAAGGGTAATGGGAACCTCCAGGATGTGTGATTCTTCAGTCCTTTTATTCTATCTTGTTAGACCATGGACATTTATAAGTCAGCCCATGGAAAGACAAAAAATGAAGTAAAACCATCTTTGGTTGCTGGGCTTCATAACTAACAGCCATCAATCCCTACACCTGTTTCAAATTAGATTGCTAAAATAATGTATTCAGACAAACACTGCAATTTGAAACAGTAGATTTTTTAAAATAAATTATAATGGCTATACAACTAATTTTAGTAAGAATTTCAAATAGCAAAATTAACGCACCCCATATTAGCACTGCTCAGGAAAGCACCTGGTTAGTAATGCCTGCTCAGAAATGCACACATCAAATCGGCTTAGTGGTCCAAAGTCTGCCTTCCTCCCTGCTGCCACTCAGACCTTTTTTCAGGTTTAATAAACAGGCATTCGATGTATTTTACAATTCCGGAGTTTCAGAGTTACTATTAAGTGAATCCCATTAAGGTCTATGGACAGTGCTAATGGCTCTGTATTTGCCATCCTCTCTCCGTCTCTTCAGTTATCTGCGTATCTCACTTGTTAATCTCCCTAGCTACATCTGTCTATCTACCACCCCTATCATCTCTCCATCTATCTCTTCATGTGTTTCTACTGCCATCATCTCTATTTACTGATCTCTCTTACCTACCTACCTACCTATCTATCTAGTCATCTCTCTCTTTCATCAGTGATACCTTCTTCCTTTCCTTTTTATCTGTTACAGATTATCTAGTGTCTGTAACTATCCATCTATCTATCATATAGTTCCATCATCAATCTATTTCTCCTTGTCACCCACGGCTCTAGCCTAACTTATTGATACCTCAGACACTCTTTCCCCTTAATGACAATTTCGGTCAACAAAGCGAGCATTAATTTTATCAGGAGAAAAGGATGTGTGTTCTAAAGAAAGAAGTTCATGGTGTTATATGACATCCATGCATCAGACACAAGCCAGGCTTGTCTGGATGATGTGGACCACCCAAAGTGTTCTTTATTTTAAAAAAGACAAGGCAAATGTAGAGGACAACTTTCCAGCCTCAGAAGGTCTTTTTCATATGTAAATATGAGTAATTACATGAAATCTGTGGACATCACACTGAAACTGTTTATTTTTGGGTGTTCCAGTTATCCTTTAAATAGATCTCATTAACTGCAGTCTCCATTTATTTTGCTTATACTGACTTAACCTTTGGTCATTCTGAACACTATAAATGTGAGAATAAATACTTGATAGGCTTAATATATAATATGGGTTAATTTCATTTTTAAAGCTGGTAATATCTTTGGAGTGATAGCAATTTTGAATTCCATAGAATCCTATAATTGGGGGCTCTCAAATGTATGTAATCATTATCTTAAAAGCAACTTGATATCATTTGAGATAACAGTGGCATTATGGAGCAAAATTAATTCTCCAACTGGATATTTGCAGTATGTAAGGTCCCAGAGAGTTCCCGTTATGCTAAGTAATTCTGTCTTGTGTTTGATTCAGGTCATCAAGCTTGCCTTTGAGGAGTTTGAGCTAGAAAGAGGCTATGACACCCTAACCGTGGGAGACGCTGGAAAAGTAGGGGACACCAGGACCGTCTTGTATGTGTGAGTATATCTTCCCTTGTTTTTCTTTCCTGGGATGGGGAGGTGTCTGTGCAGACATGGGTGTGGCCTGGAGATCCTGGTCAGACTTTCCATTCCTAATCAGAAGTTTAATAGATGCCACATGTGGCTGCACTAGCGGTGATTTCATGTGAGAACTAATTCAGCATTGTGTTCTATTAATATCTCTGTCAATGTTTTCCTTTTTATTTCAAATCATTAAGAATATGGCAAAATTTTTAGAATATACTGGAAAGCAGAAAGTAGAGGTGATAAGTTTCTCAACTCAGCTCCTCCCTGTCAATCTCCCTCCACTTATTCTATTATCCATGTTTGGGGAAGTACAAATATTTTCTACAGTGAGGCCATGAGTCTTCCCAAAGCCTTGCATTCTGCAGAGCTGCATAGTAACTGTAGCAGAGATGGTGAGGCGAATAGTCGGGGTAACACCCTGCGTGTCTGCGGATCTCCCAACCCAGATTCCTAGGGGTCCAGAAGCAGCCCTGCCAGGGACAGCAGCAGAGGGGTTCCTGCACTGGCCCCTCTGCAGCTGGGCTCACAGAGGGGTTTGCACTCACAGAGGGGTCTGCACACACAGAGGGGTCTGCACTCACAGAGGGGTCTGCATACACAGAGGGGTCTGCACCTACAGAGGGCCTGCACTCACAGAGGGGTCTGCACGCACAGAGGGGTCTGCACGCACAGAGGGGTCTGCATACACAGAGGGGTCTGCACGCGCAGAGGGCCTGCACTCACAGAGGGGTCTGCACGCACAGAGGGGTCT
>ML661351.1:859812-879607 GCA_007570785.1 Antilocapra americana | reverse complement strand
CCCCGGGGAGCATCTTAACTCAGTGTCTTCAGCACAGCAGGAAATGTCTCAACTGCCCCTTCCTCTGTTTGCAACCTACATGGACAGCTTCCTGCGGGGGCTCCAGAGGCACCTAAACCAGAAATTGCTTTCACGAATGGAAGTCATTCTGCAGGATTTTCACCTTTTTTTTAATCTTACTCTGCTTATTCATGGCTGACGTTCTCTGTTTATTTGAGAGAAAGCTTACCCCTGATAGCTTCAGCTAGGAAACAGTGTCAATAGTGGAATAGGAGTGGCTGTAATGCCCACTTATTCTCCTATTTGCTAGTTACTTATGAGGTAATTCATGTTGTAAAAAGAAGTTCTGCGGCTGAATGTCTGTCCATACCTTTAAAATTAATGGGCCTGAACTCTGATGGCTCTAGGGACATTCCCTTCTCCTTTACTGTGTCTTGGACGTATTTTTCCTGTCAGTACACACCTTTATCTCATGCTTTGTAGCTACTACTAATAATTAAAGTCATGCTTCATGTTACTGGCCCATGACCTATGATGATGATTCTAACAATAGCAGTAGTAATCTCTTGACATTTATTGAGAACATCTTGTGTACCACGCACTGTGCTAATATATGTTATCTTCTTTGGCCTTCACCTTAATCCTATAAGTTAGGGGTTAATGTTGTCTTCATCATACAAATGATGAAACCGAGGCTTAGATTTATCCCAATCCACAAGCCTGGTGTCTGCTCCAGCAGGTGTTCAGACTTAGTGATCCTGACCGTGTCTATATTCCTTATCATTGATAACCTTTGGCTTTTCCTCATCCCTCCCATAATTTCCCCTTCCTAAGCAGCTATGCAATAAACTACTTTGTACAAATGGTCATACTGTTTCATGTGCCTCCAGGAAAAACTCTATATAGAGTTTCTTTCACCACAGTATATGAAGGTCCTTATTTCCTCACACTCTTAACAAATAGTTGTTCTTTTTTTTTTGCACAATGGATTTCTGCAGGATAAGGCCTGGACATCTGTGTGTTTGCAGTGTGCGTGTTGATGGCAGGCACACAGCCTGACACGGGCCTGGAGAGGCACTCGTGGACAAGCCAGTACACAGCGATGGGGCCAGGGTACCAGAGATGGAGTTTCTGGCCCGAGCTTTGCTCTTAACCTTCTGTGACCCTCTCTGTACCTGTGTTTTCATGGCTATAAAGTATGTATAATAAGCATCTCCTGCCTGTGGTAAGGAACAAAATGAAATAATGCCTGTGAACACACTGGAGAGCAAAGAAATACAACTCACACATGAGATAGCTTTGTTACCACCATAGCGTCTAATTCAAGAAGGGGTGTCATTAAGACAAATGAGAAAAGTCTTCAACTAAATACAAAATATAAAATATAAATGTGACCAAGCGGTGCCATATGAAGTCCCTTAGGTCACCATTAAAGATCTGTGGCCGTGCACCCGTTTTTTTCACTACTATTTGTTGTTAGGAGAGCAATAGCAAGCTATGTGTTACATCCACATAAGTGTTATTAGAACCTCCTCCCAATAGCTCAGATCTACAAATGAAAAACCAAATAGTCAACTGAATCAAAGTGAGAGGCCCTTTGGGAAACATAATGTAACAAAGATCAGTTGGGCATTTAATCATTTGTAGTAGAGAAAGGCAAAGCCACTGACGTATTTCCTCAGTATACACAGTTACAGAAAAAGAATGAATGGGAGAGTCACAGCTGGTGTCTTCAGATAAACTGGTAATGTTAGGGAACACATCAACAAACGTTTCTGAGTACTAATATGTCAGACCTGACATACAAGATTCCCACCATAGAGTTTAAAATCTGATTGGAAATGGCAGCAGTGCTCCATCGCTTATATACCAGAAAGTATATTGAATCACTGAGTCTCCTGGTACAGATTTCAAATAAAACTTTGGTTAAGAACCTTTTTTTTTAATGGATGGCTGATGTATACTACCTTAGGCTCAATGTTTTATATATCCCCATTTTTAAGGGGGCCTGAGAAATTCTATTCAGATCTTAATTTTAAGGAGAAATTCAGAAAGTGAGAGAGCCTAACCCGCTCATCCTAAATATAGTTTTTAAAAAGCTTGATTTCTGTTAATGCTTTTTATTTTCTCAAGTTTCTTGGCCTGAAAGGAGAAAACCTGAATATTAGGGGAACTCTTTCAAGAGCCCAGCCTTCCCAAGAGATGGATGAATTTATTCAGGTTACTTTTACAGAATGACAGACTTCAAATTAATTCACTAAGCAAATCTCTCTTGAGACCTCTTCAACAATACATACTGATAACTTTCTCAAATGTAATTTGCAGAAGAACTGCATCCAGAGACATGGTTCTTCAAGACTTTCCTCTGGCCTTTGCAGTTACTAGCAGCCAGTGCCTGGGAAATGGCATTCATTTCAGGATGTTCTGAGGATTACAGACATAGATGTCAGGTTGTCAGTGTCCACCTGTCTAGGGGAGGGATAGTTACTATCAGGGAAATCTGTGAGCAAGCAGTATTGCCTCTGCCTGACTCCTCATCACTACTCGTCCGTTAACCAGTAAGGAGACTTTGTTGCTGTTCAGTCCCTAAGTCCTGTCCAACTCGTTGTAACCCCATAGAGTGCAGCACGCCAGGCTTCCCTGTCCCTCACCATCTCCCAGAGCTTGCTCAAACTCATGTCCATGGAGTCGGTGATGCCATCCAACCATCTCATCCTCTGCGGCCCCTTTTCCTCCTGCCCTCAATCTTTCCAAGCATCAGGGTCTTTCCCCAGTGAGTCAGCTCTTCACACATCAGGTGGCCAAAGGATTGGAGCTTCAGCTTCAGCATCTGTCCTTCCAATGAAGATTTAGGGTTGATTTCCTTTAGGATTGACTGATTTGATCTCCTTGTAGTCCAAGGGACTCTAAGGAGTTTTCTCCAGCATCACAATTGCAAAGCATCGATTCTTGGGTGCTCAGGCTTCTTTTCCGTCCAATTCTTACCTGCGTACATGGCTATTGGAAAAACTATAGCTTTGCCTTTGTTGGCAAAGTGATGTCTTTGTTTTTTAATACCCTATCTAGGTTTGTCATACCTTCCCTGCCAAAGAGCAATCATCTTTTAATTTCATGATTGTGGTCATGGTCTGTAGTGATTTTGGAGCCTAAGAAAATAAAATCTGTCACTGTTTCCACTTTTCTCCCATCTATTTGCCATGAAGTAATTGGACCAGATGCCATTAGTTTTTTGAATATAGAGTTTCCAGTCAGCTTTTTCATTCACCTCTTCCACCCTCCTCATGAGGCTATTTAGTTCCTCTTCACTTTCTGCCATTAGAATGGTATCATCTGCATATCTGAGGTTGTTGGTATTTCTCCCAGCAGTCTTGATTCCAGCTTAAGGTTCATCCAGCCCAGCATTTCACATGATGTACTCTGTATGTAAGTTAAATAAACAGGGTGACAATATACAGCCTTGAAGTTCTCCATTCCCAATTTTGAACTAGTCTGTTGTTCAGACTGGTCTAACTATTGCTTCTTGTCCTGCATACAGGTTTCTCAGAAGGCAGGTCCGGTGGTCTGATAGTCCCATGTCTTTAAGCATTTTCTACGGTTTGTTGTGATCCACACAGTCAAAGGTTTAGCTTAGTCAGTGACCCACAGTAGATATTTTCCTGGAATTCCCTTGCTTTTTGTATGATCCAATAAATGTTGGCAATTTGGTCTCTCATTCTTTTGCCTTTTCTAAATCCAGCTTGCACATCTGGAAGTTCTCCATCCAGGTACTGCTAAAGCCCAGCTTGAAAGATTTTGAGCTAACAAGTGAAATGAGCACAATTGTATGGTAATTTAAACAATCTTTGGCATTGCCTTTCTTTGGCTTGGAATGAAAACTGACTTTTTTTCAGTCCTGTGGCCTCTGCTGAGTTTTCCAAATTTGCTGACATATTGAGTGCATCACTTTAAAACTCCATCTTTTAGAATTTGTACTAGCTCAGCTATAGTTCCATCACATCCACTAGCTTTGTTTATTGTAATACTTCCTAAGGCCCACTGGACTTCACACTCCAGAATGTCTGGCTCTAGGTGAGTGATCACACAATTGTGGTTATCCGGGTCACTGAGACTTTTTATATATCTTTCTGTGTTTTCTTGCCACCTCTTCTTAATCTCTTCTGCTTCTGTTAGATTCTCACCACTCTTTCCTTTATCCTGCATATCCTTACGTGGAATGTTCCCCTTGGTATCTCCAATTTTCTTGAGGGGATTTCTAGTCTTTCCCACTGTATTGTTGGTTGTTTCTTATGGTTGCTTCATCCACTGGTCGTACATTGGTTTATGGCTGTAACCACCTACCTCTCCTGTTGTCTGCAGGTGCTGGGTGAAGGGGCAAACTTCACTTCTTTATTAAAAGATTTCACATCAGCCATAACAAAGCAGACACTGAAAACTGATGTGTGTGTCAATGTATCTTTGGACATTATTAGAGAATTCAATCACAGTACATCTCAGTCCTTTGGAGAAAAGCCTGAGCAATTTATGTTAAGAGTAAGCACATAAAGGTAGCTACCTAAATTCTCTCTAGGCAAAACCCTATAGTAGATAAGAAGTACACTCCTTGGAGTTTTAGAACTCTGGAACCTCATGATCAAAACTTTTTCTTCATGTAGTCTTTCTCATAATGGTGTTGACCTTGAGCATGGATTTGTACGAGACTGTAGATAAGGCTCAAATCATAAATGCTCTGTTCTTTGTGTGGATTCCATCCATTGCTAGTTTTCCTTCCTCAGTCTCTTATGGTGAATCTTTCTTCCTTGAGTTCTTGGAGAAATATTTATTGAAATTCAGTTGTTGCAGGACACAGAGGTAGGTAAAAGTAGGCTGTGGTGGGCACGGGGAGATGATCTGCAGGTGGAGAAATTCAGAGACTTTCCAACCTTCAACACCACCCTGAGGAGGGTGCCCTGAGGCACCTATGTTCTCTGTTCCAACAGCTCTATCAGTGGGGAGGTAGCCAGACCCCTGGACACCTGTATTTTAGGTTTGGGATTTTACCTGTTCTGGGGTGTACTGGAAGAGCAAGCTGACCTGGACTTTTGGGGGCCATGTCTCTGGGGAACCTTCCCACGGAGGAGGAGAAGCCATCAGCCCCAAGGAAACATAGCCCAATGGCAGTGCCTGTGGGAGATGGAGCAAAGCCTGTCCCAGCTCATTTGGGGTCCAGGCTCAGGGTCCAGCTCGAGTCCTGTCCCAGCTGTTCTGACAGCTCCCACTCCAACATTGACTCACTGCAGTAGTTTTCTCTAAGAAGCCAGAAATGCACGCCCTCCTTGCTGCACTGTTATCCTGCAGAGCTAAGGATCTCTTAGCCAGCATTCATCAGTCAAAAGCATCTCAAGGGTGTATCATGTATTACTGGCATGAAAGTAACCTCAAAGGTATAGTCATTCTCTTTGGGGGTGGGAAGGCTAAGTGCATTTAAAACAACAAGGGGAGGACATCCCTGGTGGCTCAGTGGTAAAGAATCTGCCTATCAATACAAGAGACAGGAGTTCTGTACTTGATCCAGAAGATCCCACATGCTGTGGAGCCACTAAGCTGTGGGCCACAAGCACTGAGCCTGTGCTCTAGAGCCCAGGAGCTGCAACTATTAATACTTAGCCTGCACGAGAGCCCACACTCCACAAGAGAAACCACTGCAATGAGAAGCCCACACTGCAACTAGAGAGTAGCCCCCAGAGCGACGAAGCCCCAGCACAGCTAAAAGTAAATAAGTAAAAATTAAAAAAAAAAAAAAAACAACACAAAGGGCTTGCATCTCAAGGGCAGCAAGCATGGCTCCCCATCTCATGCTGACTTTGCAGCCCAAAAGCATTCAAGTGCAAAATGAAACAGCTAGCGAAAAATTGTTTGAGAAAGACTAAAACTATGAAGCAAAGAGAAGATATTATTATATAGCTATAGTTATTACCTCTACCCTAATGTAATGAAATATGTGGTGCTCAGAACTGCCTTTGGACATGGAATTTACTAACAGGAAGAAGGAAGAGATCTCGACTGTCTTTCAATGAATCTGTCTGGACTTTCAATCTCGTGACCTAGGAATCCTATACCCTGGCCTCCAGGGTTGTTAGACTGGAAGTCCACTGACACACCCAGAGGGGTTTGGAAGTAATGGGTCACTTCTCTCTGGCTGTTTTCAAGATTTTGGTCTTCATCTTTGGTTTTCAAAAGTTTAATTAAATGTGTCTTAACATGGATTCATTTGAGTTTATCCTGTTTGAGGTTCAGTTGGCTTCTTAGAATTGTAGGTTATATGTCTCCCCAGATTTGGGGAGCTTCCAGCAAGTATTGTTTTAAATTCTCTTTCAGTCCCTCTCTTTTCTCTCCTTGAGGGATTGGATGATGAGACATTGGGCCTCTGGGTTTTGTCCACAGGTTGCTGGTATTCTGCTCACTTTGCTTCCACTCCGTCTTCTCTCTGCTGGTCAGTGAAGGGGATCCTGTCATCCTTTTTCAAGTTCTCATGTCATCCTGCATCTCCATTCAGTTTACTATAAACCTGTCCAGCTAATTTTAATTTATTTTCTATTATTATATTTTTCACTACTGTATTTTTCACTCCTATAATTTCCAGTTGGGTCTTTTTAATAACTTCTCTTTCTTTGTTGGAATATTTTTTAAATTAATTAATTAATTATTTTCCTTTACATTATCATGTTTGTTTTGCCATACATTGACATGAATCCGCCATGGGTATACATGTGTTCCCCTTCCAGAACCCCCCTCCTACCTCCTTCCCGATTCCGTCTCTCTGGGTCATCCCGGTGCACCAGCCCTGAGCACCCTGTATCAAACATCAAACCTGGGCTGGTGATTCATTTCACATATGATAATTTACATGTTTCAGTGCAGTTCTCCCATTTCGTCCCACCCTTGCCCTCTCCCATAGAGTCCAAAAGACTGTTCTATACATTTGTTTTTCATTTGATTTCAGAGGGCCTGTAAATGATTGAAGCATTTACACAATGGCCGCTTTAAAATCCTTGTCAGGTAATTTCAACACCTGATGCATCTCAGGTGTTGTCCGTTGCTTGCCTTTTCTCATTCGAGTTGTGGTTTTCTCAGTTCTTAATGTGATAATCAGACCCTGGCTGTTTTGTCTGTCGTGTTGTTATGTACTAGGAATTACATAAACCTCTTGTTTCAGCAGGCAGTCTCCCTGGTTAGACTTAAAATGCAGTTCTTTGCCAATGTGTGCAGGCTGGGTTTCCAGTGATGAGCTCATTATCAGGACCTGTAAGGCAGCGGTGCACCAGGGACTGGTTTTTGTGGAAGACGGTTCTCCCATGGACCAGAATGGGGGATATTTTGGGGATGACTCTAGTGCATTGCATTTATTGCCCACTCTATTTTGTCACTGTTACATCACCCCAGATCACCAGGCATTAGGCCCCGGAAGTTGCGGACCCCTGCTCTAAGGCATCGGCCTGCTCCACTTGGTCGGCTGGTGTCCTGGAGCTCACACTAGTCGCTGACCCTGCCTCCCGCTCATGCCTTGTTCCCCCCACCCCGTCTCCCGTCTCTGGGAGGGGAGGGGAGTCTCAGTCTCAGATTTGCAGAGACAGCATCTTCCCGGACCGGGCCACTGGTGTGGAGGGGTCTCTCTCACAGGTTCCCCTGCCTCTGTGTCTTTCCTCAGGAAAGGGCACCCAGGCCCTTGGGGAGGGGAAGGCCAGCCCTGGACACCTGTGGTCACCAGGGCCCTTCACCATCCCCCACACAGGTGGTCCGCCAGACATCACGAGACAGACACCAGCTGCATCCTCGGAGGATGGAGCTTGCCTGTGTGAGAGCCAGTCTCTGAGATGCTCGCTCCAATTTTACGTAGGTGCCAGCGGGCGACTTTAACAACTTCAGCATAGGTACTGTTGATCCCCAGGGTAACTTCATGTGTAACAATAATATGAATATCTATTCTGTAAGACCAGTGCCTAAAATGGCTTTCCAAAGTCAACTTGATGTAAAAGCCTGCCCCTCTCACCCTCCCAGCTCTCTGTTGTGCTGCTGGATGGTGCTCAGTCACTCAGCTGCATCCTACTCTTTGTGGCCCCATGGACTGCAGCCCGCCAGGCTCCTAGGTCCATAAGATTATCCCAGCAAGAATACTGGAGTGGTTGACATTTCCTCTTCCTGTTCTGGTACATATCATGTAAATAGATATGTGGGTCCTCTGCGTGAGGAGCCAGAGGGATGCTGTGGTGGGAGAATCTGGAACTCTGACCAGGGCTGCCTTCAGGTGGATTTGCCCTCAGAATCTGGTCAGAAAGGCTCATAATAATGTGGACCTGTCCATCCTAAAGGAGATCAGTCCTGGGTGTTCATTGGAAGGACTGATGTTGAAGCTGAAACTCCAATACTTTGGCCACCTGATGCGAAGAGCTGACTCATTGGAAAAGACCCTGATGCTGGAAAGATTGAGGGCGGGAGGAGAAGGGGATGACAGAGGATAAGATGGTTGGATGGCATCACCAACTCAATGGGCAGGAGTTTGAGTAAACTCCAGGAGTTGGCAATGGACATGGAGGCCTGTGTGCTGCAGTCCATGGGGTTGCAAAGAGTCAAACACGACTCAGAGACTGAACTGAACTGAACCTCAGAGTACAGACATATGGTTCCAAGACCAGAGTTACATCCCCTCTTCCTCTTTTATTTAATGATGATGTCAGCCTATGACACTGGCTCTGCCTCCTTTTCTGAGGATTTGTATCAGGACATCTATGACTCTCCTGAAGACATTTTGCTCCATCCCCGAGAGCAGGAGGTTCTTGTCAGGTGCTGCAAAGACCACATGCTGCTCTTAGCCTCTCCGTATTTACCTCTGGCATACATGTATCAATGCAATCAAGGCAAACAGTCAACTACAATGTATATTTTAAATAGCTCTGTATTTCCTATGCTTTCTCCAGATCTTATGAAATTTACTAATGTAAAAAACTGCACAAGCTTCAACACAGGTCAGTTTTAGGCCAGGTTGTAACTTGTAACGTTTACTTGTTAAGGTTCCCCACAACCCTTTCCTTTCAGGTACCTAGCAGTACATTGCATGTGTGATGTGTTCCAGGTGTTACTTTGCATCAGATTCATGTTTTGATAGCTTTGTGGCATGCTCAGATTTTTTTTTTAATTTTTATTGTTTTTCATTTATTCATTTCTGGCTGTGTGGGGTCCTCGTTCCTGCACACAGGTTTTCTCTGGCCTCTGTGGCCGGGGCTCCTCTCTAGTTCTGGTGAGCGGGCTTCTCACTGCAGTGGCTTCTCTAGTTGCAGAGCACAGACTCAGTAGTTACGGTACATGGGCTTAGTTGCCCTGCAGCCATGAAATCTTCTCAGACAAGGGACTGGACTTCAGGGAAGTCTGCTCAGACTACTTTTTTGTTGTTGTTGTTATTTTATTTATTTTCTTTACATTATCGTGTTGGTTTTACCATACATTGACATGAATCCACCATGGGTATACATGTGTTCCCCTTCCAGAACCCCCCTCCCACCTCCCTCCCGATTCCTTCTGCCTGGGTCATGCCAGTGCACCAGCCCTGAGCATCAAACCTGGGCTGGTGATTGATTTCACATATGATAATTTACATGTTTCAATGCCGTTCTCCCATATCATCCCACTCTTGCTCTCTCCCGTAGAGTCCAAAACACTGTTCTATACATCTGCATCTCTTTTGCTGTCTCGCATACAGGGTTATCATTACCATCTTTCTAAATTCCATATATATGTGTTAGTATACTGTATTGTTGTTTTTCCTTCTGGCTTACTTCACTCTGGATAATAGGCTCCAGTTTCGTCCACCTCAGTAGAACTGATTCAAATGTATTCTTTTTAATAGCTGAGTAATATTCCATTGTTTTTATGTACCACAGCTTTCTTATCCATTTGTCAGTTGATGGACATCTAGGTTGCTTCCATGTCCTGGCTATTGTAAACAATGTGGCTATGAACATTGGGGTACACATATCTCTTTCAGTTCTGGTTTCTTCGGTGTGTATGCCCAGCAGTGGGATTGCTGGGTCATATGGCAGTTCTATTTCCAGTTTTTAAGGAATCTTCACACTGTTCTCCGTAGTGGCTGTACTATTTTGCATTTCCACCAACAGTGTAAGAGGGTTCCTTTTTCTCCACATCCTCTCCAGCATTTACTGCTTGTAGACTTTTGGATGGCAGCCATTCTGACTCGTGTAAAGTGGTACCTCATTGTGGTTTTGATTTGCATTTCTCTGATAATGAGTGATGTGGAGCATCTTTTCATGTGTTTGTTAGCCATTTTTATGTCTTCTTTGGAGAAATGTCTGTTTAGTTCTTTGGCCCGTTTTTTGATTGGGTCATTTATTTTTCTAGAATGGAGCTGCAGGAGTTGCTTGTATATTTTTGAGATTAATTATTTGTCCATTGCATTGTTTGCTATTATTTTTTCCCATTCTGAAGGCTGCCTTTTCATCTTGCTTTTAGTTTCCTTTGTTGTGCAGAAGCTTTTAATTTTAAATAGGTCCCACTTGTTTATTTTTGCATTTATTTCCAATATTCTGGGAGGTGGGTCATAGAGGATCTTGCTTTGGTTTATGTCGGAGATTGTTTTGCCAATGTTATCCTCTAGGAGTTTTATAGTTTCTGGTCTTATGCTTAGATCTTTGATCCATTGTGAGTTTATCTTTGTGTATGATGTTAGAAAGTGTTCTAGTTTCATTCTTTTACAAGTGGTTGTCCAGTTTTCCCAGCACCACTTGTTAAAGAGATTGTCTTTTCTCCATTGTATATTCTTGCCTCCTTTGTCAATGATAAGGTGTCCATAGGTGTGTGGATTTATCTCTGGGCTTTCTATTTTGTTCCATTGATCTATATTTCTGTCTTTGTGCCAGTACCATACTGTCTTGATGACTGTGGCTTTGTAGTATAGCCTAAAGTCAGGCAGGTTGATTCCTCCAGTTCCATTATCTTTCTCAAGATTGCTTTGGCTATTTGAGGTTTTTTGTATTTCCATACAAATTGTGAAATTATTTATTCTAGTTCTCTGAAAATTACCTCTGGTAGCTATATAGGAATTGCATTGAATCTATAGATTGTTCTGGGTAGTATACTCATTTTCACTATATTGATTCTTCCAATCCATGAACATGGTATATTTATCCATCTATTTGTGTCCTCTTTGATTTCTTTCATCAGTGTTTTATAATTTTCTATATAAAGGTCTTTTGTTTCTTTAGGTAGGTATACTCCTAAGTATTTTATTCTTTTTGTTTCAATGGTGAATGGAATTGTTTCCTTAATTTCTCTTTCTGTTTTCTCATTGTTAGTGTATAGGAATGCAAGGGATTTCAGTGTGCTGATTTTATATCCTACAACTTTACTATATTCACTGATTAGCTCTAGTAATTTTCTGGTACAGTATTTAAGGTTTTCTATGTAGAGAATCATGTTGTCTACAAACAGTGAGAGTTTTACTTCTTCTTTTCCGATCTGGATTTCTTTTATTTCTTTTTCTGTTCTGATTGCTGTGGCCAAGACTTCTAAAACTGTGTTAAATAGTAGTGGTGAGAGTGGGCACCCTTGTCTTTTTCCTGACTTCAGGGGAAATGCTTTCAGTTTTTCACCATTGAAGATAATGTTTGCTGTGGGTTTGTCATATATAGCGTTTATTATGTTGAGGTATGTTCCTTCTATTCCTGCTGTTTGGAGGGTTTTTATCATAAATGGATGTTGAATTTTGTCAAAGGCTTTCTCTGCATCTATTGAGATAATCATGTGGTTTTATTTTTCAATTTGTTAATGTGGTGTATTACATTGATTGATTTGCAAATATTGAAGAATCCTTGCATCCCTGGGATAAAACCCACTTGGTCATGATGTATGATCTTTTTCATGTGTTGTTGGATTCTATTTGCTAGAATTTTGTTAAGGATTTTTGCATCTAAGTTCATCAGTGATATTGGCCTGGAATTTTCTTTTTTTGTCACATCTTTGTTGGGTTTTGGTATTAGGATGATAGTGGCCTCATAGAATGAGTTTGGAAGTTTACCTTCCTCTGCAATTTTCTGGAAGAGTTTGAGTGAATAGGTGTTAGCTCTTCTCTAAATTTTTGGTAGAATTCAGCTGTGAAGCCATCTGGTCCTGGGCTTTTGTTTGTTGGAAGATTTCTGATTACAGTTTCAATTTCCGTGCTTGTGATGGGTCTGTTAAGATGGTCTATCTCTTCCTGGATTAGTTTTGGAAAGTTGTACTTTTCTAGGAATTTGACCATTTCTTCCAAGTTATCCAGTTGATTTGCATATAGTTGCTGATAATAGTCTCTATGATCTTTGTATTTCTGTGTTTTCCATTGTGATTTCCCCTTTTTCATTTCTAATTTTGTTGGTTTTGTTTCTCTCCTTTTATTTCTTAATGAGTCTGGCTAATGGTTTGTCAATTTTATTTATCTTCTCAAAGAACCAGCTTTTGGCTTTGTTGATTTTTGCTTGGTCTCTTTTGTTTCTTTTGCATTTATTTCTGCCCTGATCTTTAAGATTTCTTTCCTTCTACTAACCCTGGGGTTCTGCATTTCTTCCTTTTCTAGTTGCTTTAGGTGTAAAGTTGGGTTATTTATTTGACTTTTTTCTTGTTTCCTGGGGTAAGCCTGTATTGCTTAGCACCTTCCCCTTAGCACTGCTTTTACAGTGTCCCATAGGTTTTGGGTTGTTGTGTTTTCATTTTCATTCATTTCTATGCATATTTTGATTTCTTTTTTGATTTCTTCTGTGATTTGTTGGTTATTCAGCAGTTGGATGTTAAGCCTCTGTATGTTAGAATTTTTAAATGCTTTTCTCCTGTAATTGACATCTAATCTCACTGCATTGTTGTCAGAAAAGATGCTTGGAATTATTTCAATTTTTTGAATTTACCAAGACTAGATTTATGGCCCAGGATGTGATCTATTCTGGAGAAGATCCCATGTGTGCTTGAGAAAAAGGTGAAATTCATTGTTTTGGGGTGAAATGTCCTATAGATATCAATTAGGTCTAACTGGTCTATTGTATCATTTAAGGTTTGTGTTTCCTTATTAATTTTCTGTTTAGTTGATCTATCCATCAGTGTGAGTGGGGTATTAAAGTCTCCCACTATTATTGTGTTATTGTTAATTTCCCCTTTCATACTTGTTAGCATTTGCCTTACATATTGTGGTGCTCCTATGTTGGGTGCATATATATTTATAATTGTTATATCTTCTTCTTGGATTGATCCTTTGATCATTACGTAATGTCCATCTTTATCTCTTTTCACAGCCTTTATTTTAAAGTCTAATTTATCTGATATGAGTATTGCTATCAGACTTCTTTTTTAACCTCTAGGTTTGAGCAAATTATTTCCTTAATGAATAGACAGTAAAATAGACATTTTTGGAGTCTGAAGTGAAGTCACTCAGTTGTGTCCACCTCTTTGTGACCCCATGGACCGTAGCCTACCAGGATCCTCTGTCTGTGGGATTTTCCAGGCAAGAATACTGGAGTATGTTGCCATTTCTATAAATATAAATAAACTGGCAAAATCAGGATACGAAGGAGGTTTGTCACCTCTCAAAACTCTGCTGTCTCTCTGCAGTCACACCTTCTCCCACCTTAAACCTTGACCAACTGATCTGTTCTCCATCATTAAACTTCATCTTCTTGAGAATATCACATAAATAGAGTTACACACTATGTGTTCTTTGAGACTGCAAGTGGGAATGTGAAATGGTACAGCCATTTTGGAAAGCAGGTTGGCACTTTCATATAGGTTAAATATTTACCATACAATCCTGTAACCCCTCTCCTAGGTGGGATTTATCATAAAGAAAGAAACTGTGCTGTGCATGAATAGAGTTGACTCTATTCCTAATTGCCATACTGTAAACAACATAGATGTCCTTTGATAGGTCAGTAAATAAGCATACCTTGGTCATACAAGCAAGTTCTATTCATCAGTATCAGAAACAAACTACAAATTCCACATGACATGGGAATTGTATGGTGCTGTGCTGAGTGAAAGCTGTCAGCTTGAGTTTACACTTCCTTTCCAGAAAACGTATTTCATGTATTAATATATGAGGATAGAACTGTTGAGTCTTTCAGCTTGGGCCAAAAAGACCTGTCCAGAAATGAGGCGACTTTCATATATACTGTAATATTAGCAGCTAACAAAGCATCGTGAAATTATTGCCACATGTGTTAGCTGACTCTTTGTGGCTCCATGGACTATAGGCTATCGGCCTCCTCTGTCTGTGGGATTATCCAGCAAGAATACTGGAATGGTAGCTATTCCGTTCTCCAAGGGATCTTTCCAACCCAGGGATTGAACCTGGGTCTCCTGCCTTGCAGGCAGATGCTTTACCATCTGAGCCACAAGAGAAGTCTTTTATTACCTCAGGAGTGTATTAATCACTCAGCTGTGTCCAATTCTTTGCAACTTATGGACTGTAGCTGCCAGGGCCCAGGTTTCTCTGTCCATGGAATTCTCCAGGCAAGACTACTGCAGTGGGTTGCGATTCTCTTTTTTTTTTTTTTTTCTTTTCTTACCTTCTTTTTTTTAATTATTTATTTATTTTTTTAATTGTTTTTGCCATACATTGTCATGATATCACCATGGGTTTACATATGCTTCCCCTCCGGAACCCCCCTCCCTCCTCCCTCCCCCTGGGAAATCTCGTTGCACCAGCCCTGAGCATCAATCCTGGGCTGGCGATTGATTAGACACATGACAATTAACATGCTTCAATGCCCTTCTCCCATATCATCCCACCCTTACCCTCATCCACAAAGTCCACGAGTCTATTCTATACATCTGCGTTCCTTTTGCTGTGTCGTATGTTGGGTTCTCGTTACCGTCTTTCTAAATTCCATATATATGCGTTAATATACTGTATTGTTGTTTTTGCTTCTGGCTTACTTCACTCTGGATAATGGGCTCCGGTTTCGTCCATCTGAGTAGAATTGCTTCAAATGAATTTTTTTTAATGCTGAGTAATATTCCATTGTGTATATGTACCACAACTTTCTTATCCATTCGTCAGTTGATGGGCATCTAGGTTGCTTCCATGTCCTGGCTATTGTAAACAATGTGGCGATGAACATTGGGGTACATGTGGCTCTTTCAATTCTGGTTTCCTCGGTGTATATGCCCAGCAGTGGGATTGCTGGGTCATATGGCAGCTCTATTTGCAGCTTTTTAAGGAACCTCCACACTGTTTTCCATAGTGGTTGTACTAGTTTGCATTCCCACCAACAGTGTAAGAGGGTTCCCTTTTCTCCACATCCTCTCCAGCATTTATTGCTTGTAGACTTTTGGATGGCAGCCATTCTGACTGGTGTAAAGTGGTACCTCATTGTAGTTTTGATTTGCATTTCTCTGATAATGAGTGATGTGGAGCATCTTTTCATGTGTTTGTTAGCCATTTTTATATCTTCTTTGGAGAAATGTCTGTTAAGTTCTTTGGCCCACTTTTTAATTGGGTTGTTTATTTTTCTAGAATGGAGCTGCAGGAGTTGTTTGTATATTTTTGAGATTAATTGTTTGTCTGTTGTTTTATTGGCTATTATTTTCTCCCATTCTGAAGGCTGTCTTTTCACCTTGCTTATAGTTTCCTTTGTTGTGCAGAAGCTTTTAATTTTAATTAGGTCCCATTTGTTTATTCGTGCTTTTATTTCCAATATTCTGGGAGGTGGGTCATGTAGGATCCCGCTTTGGGTTATGGCAGAGAGTGTTTTGCCTATGTTATCCTCTAGGAGTTTTATAGTTTCTGCAATTCTCTTTTTCAGGGGATCTTCCCGACCCAGGGACTGAACCCAGGTCTCCCACATTGCAGATGTATCACTTACAATCTGAACCATCAGGGAAGTTTAAACAACAATGACTCCTTTTCATGTGAACTAATTTAGCTGTTCTCTTGATAGCAGTGCACCCTGGTTGTAGGCAAGGAACAAACAGAGGCAAAAGTCATTTTCTTCCTTTTGGGTTAATGATTTAATATGCTGGGACTTATAGTCAAAGGAACTGCTGATTTCTCTGACTATAAGTCTTTCAGGTCAGCACTGATCCTATTGCAAGGAGGCATGTCAAACTATTGAGGTTACCACGGCTCTACCAGGGCCAAACTCTATCAAGGAGATAGGAAAAGTTTAGGTCTAAAAGACTCCTCTAAGGTAATTTCATATAATCATTTCCAAGATGAAGAAAGTGACATAGATGCAAAATAATTTATTTAAAATCACAGGGTAAATTAAAGGCACAGCTTCAGCAGAACCTCAGATACCAAGTCCTTGGTATGCTAAGATCAAATGAAGATTTAAATCATTAGTGGGAGATATTCCTATGAAATTTAAATATGAAGATATTTAATGAATTTTAATAGGAATTGGTTTATATTTTCATGTATGCAGTTATTTAAAGCAATGGTGCATTTTATATGCAAGAGTCTGGGGATTAAAAAGGTCAAGTGACATAAGCTTATACTCAAGAAGGTTTAGAATTTGGAAGGAGGAGGAAGTATTAATAGATGCCTGTGATATACTTGTGAAATATCTACAAAGTACTATTCTACAGCGACCTGGAGGGGGGAAAAAAAAGAAATCGAAATCTGCCTCACCTAAGGGAGTTAAGAAATGTGGAGTGAGAACCCTCAAAGTCTGTAAGAACTCGTGGTTCCTATCCAGGGGGTATAGGCACTCCAGGCAGTGATTTCAGTATTTACCAAAACCTGGAGGCCTAGCAGTGCCAGTATTTTTAGAGAATTGTTAAAAGTACCGATATGACTGGAAACAGATTAAAAATTCCGAGAAGGAAGGAGAGGGTGACCAACAGCCAGACACATCCAATACAATGGCTTTTTTTCCCCAAAAGACAATTTTAATATAGTTTCCTAATAAATAAGTTGAATATCTTAGTGGTTAGTTAGAATAATCTTATTTTAATTTAAATCATTATATATACTGGAAAGTCAATTTTGGATAAAATAAAGCTGTTTTAAAGAAAACAATTACAGAGGGAGGTGGAAGGGGGTTCTGAAAGGGGAACACATGTATACCTATGGTGGATTCATGTCAATGTATGGCAAAACCAACACAATAATGTAAAGAAAAAAAAATTAAAAAAAAAAAACAGTTACAGCTTATGTGTTGTGATGGCTGCTAAAGTATTTTGCCAAAACTAGCATTTATTTTATTTTGCAATTATAAAATGCTGAAAAAAAATTCCTGTGTTCAACAAACAGTTGCAGAGGGTAATAATACTTGCTTCTTTATTTTAAACAGATATTTCTGTCAGTACTAGCAAACTAAAATACTTCTGGGGGAGAAAAAAGGACCAAAAAGGGAAGTATTTTGTTTTAAATAATTTGACAATAATTTTGTAAATTTTAAAAATTAACATAAAATACTTTCTGAATGGTTAAGTAATTTATAAATGTGCTAAATAATTAATTTTAAAATAAATGATTGTACCAAGCCATTTACAATAATTTTTATAAATACAGCAATCACTTAAGTATCAGGATTAAATTCTAAAACTAGAGTAACGTACATCATCTTAATTTAAGTTTGATTGAAGGAACTTTGTAATATAGCAGTGTACATGCTTAGTTAGTTTTATATGAATCTACAGACCACCGTAAAACTGCATTAAAATGAAGTCCAGTATAGAAATAAAATAAATTCAAAGTATTTTCACTCAGAGATATTTCTAAAGTAATTAATTTGGCATTATAAATCTTTTCAATGTGTGAAAATTTTCTGCAAGATAATCGCATTTTAAGAAACTTAAAATTAAGTCAAGTGTCAAGGGCGGGGGGTGGAAGTGGTACCAGAGCCAGGAGGACAAGTTAGGAGGCTACTTCAGTGATGTTGACAGGAGACAAACTGAGATGGTAGAGACAGAAAGCAGGAAATGGTGAAAGGAATGTGGAAGAGGTAAAACTAACATGACGCCTTGATGGCGTGTGTAAATATATAAACTTGTAGTCTCCGAATTGTGGCCGAAGGGGGCATGAAGCCCCGAGAAATCAACAACCTTGAAAAGAAGTCTGAAGTCCTTCCAGAGACGGACTGAATCAAGGTGGTTGCTCTCACTGCCAGAAGAAAATTAAATTTTCCAAGGAAGAAGATAGAAGCACAGCTTCAACGATGGCTTATTGCCAAGTCTAGCACTCAACCAAAGAGTCTGGAAATAGCCCCCAGTGACCCAAGACCAAGAGACAGACAATAGAAAAAGAAAGGGACATCTAAACAGTATAGTTGTTGCTAAGGGACTTTGATAATTATGTTTTATATATTTCAGAATATAAATAAAATGATCAAGAATTTTTCCAGAAAGCTGGAATTCATAACAACAAAACAAATGGAAGTTTTAAGAATTGTAAAATACAGCATCTGAAATAAAATAGATATGGCTTGAACTGGAAGGTTGACTAGTAGAAAATATTAAACCTGAAGCAAAAAGAAAATGTGCAGAAGACACATGTGTAATTAGAGTTGAAGCAGAGAAAGAGAAAATGGGACATAATTAATATTTGAAGACATCACCACAAAGAATTTTCCAATATTAACAATGGGCATTGGGATAAAGATTCAAGAAATTCTAGAAGACATTTGGTGTAATACAAGAGATCCCTCAGCCTGGCACATTATAATAAATTTGCTGAAAAACAAGGAGAAATCTCACAGGAAGCATAAGCAATGAAGTTTTATTTACAAAGGGGCAAATATAAGATTGATAGAAGTCTTCTCAATGTAAATAAAAGAAATAAAAAGACAGAATGGTGTCGTTGTAGTTTTTGGGAAAAGAAACAAGCTGTTAAAGAGGCAGTAAAATCACTGGCTAATCAAAAAAGCAAGAACACCAGAAATATGAGCTTTCATTCACTAGTAATTATATTCTAAATAAAAGTCTAAAATCTCTGGATAAAACTAATGTAAACAAAATAAAAAATTAAGAAAATATAAAATAAATATCTGATGCTTGTAAGAGACGCATGTAAAACATTCATATACATAGAATAGTTGAAAGCAAAAGGCCAGAAAAGGACGCTTTCTGTAAGGACTGAGCAACAGAAGAAAGGATAGTGTAGCTTCCTAAGTCAGAGCAGACACTAACGCCAGACATCACGCTAGGTGCCCTTTTGGGTGGCTACATTTGAGTAGAATCTATGCATAGGGAAGGAGGAAAAGTGCCTCTGCAGACAAGCGCAGAGAGCAGCATACGCGGGGGAAGATTCAGAAAGAAGCCGCACCTGCCCGGCGCCCGCTGGACCGCCTTCCCCGCGGCGTGACCCCGAGTCCCTCGGCCGGGCAGCGCCGTCCTCCCCGAGGGCCAAGGGCCGCACCTGGGGGCGCCCCCGTGAGCAGCGTGCTGAGCCCGGTGATGATGGGGTCCACCGGGCTCACCCCGAGGCGCTCTGCACACGTCGGGCGCGGCGGCGCCCCGGTGGGCAGCGTGCCGAGCCCGGTGATGATGGGGTCCACCGGGCTCACCCCGAGGCGCTCTGCACACGTCGGGCGCGGCGGCGCCCCGGTGGGCAGCGTGCTGAGGCCGGTGATGATGGGGTCCACCGGGCTCACCCCGAGGCACTCTGCACACGTCGGGCGCGGCGGCGCCAGGGTGGGCAGCATGCCGAGCCCGGTGATGATGGGGTCCACCGGGCTGACCCCGAGGCGCTCTGCACACGTCGGGCGCGCCGGCGCCCCGGTGGGCAGCGTGCCGAGCAGGGTGATGATGGGGTCCACCGGGCTCACCCCGAGGCGCTCTGCACACG